>JARHVA010002133.1:2382500-2702500 GCA_037957365.1 Torreya grandis | reverse complement strand
TATTATGCACATTCCCTAAGGGAGAACCACATCAGATCTGAGACCTTGACTTGAGGGTTAATATAAGCAATAATCAAAATAATAGGGGTTTTGATTGTGTGATCATTCTTCCCACAACCCAATTTTTCCCCTTTTATTTTGATTTTATTTTTTATCTCCATGTGTGTAGACTAATATAGGTACTAAATATTAAAATAGACTTATAGTGAGCTCGAGTGACTTTTAAGACCTAAAATTTGGTATACAGGGTCATACTGAGTAGATAAATAAAACCCAAAAAGCTTTTAGCCTTAAGATAATAGCATTAGGAAAGGAATATAGCATCAAACACTAGGGTATCCTATTTATAGTTATCTTTTCCAACCAAAAAATAGAGAATAGAGCTAGAATTCAAACACTATCCCAATCCTACTCATCAAATACCAAACTCAAAATATTTTATTTTAGCATAAATATAGCTAAGTTAATTCTTATTTGTCTTGTATAATTATCAAATAAAATATATAATTTTCCATGTTAGATTAGATTTTCCCTATCATTCAAGACCTTTATTACTTAGCAATTAAACATCTAATCTCCTAAAATAATAAAATAGAGGGTGATAAATACTTTCCATCTAACCATGTCCATGTTATGACTGCTTAAATGGGTAAGTGTTGACCATTTTTAGTCACCATGGAAGAGGAGCATCTGAGTTTCATTAAAATATTCAAGATTACTCACAAGCTTCTCAAGATTTAGTCTATTAGTCCCAAGACTTAGCTGATTTTGTGTAGTCACTTATAAGCCCAGAGGGAAGATCCACACTTTAAAGAATTTATGAATTCTCAACTTCCCTAGCATTCTCATCCAATTTAATGCACTCCTAGAGCCCATAAGAGTCAAGTAGTAAAATACTTAGTCAATTATTTTTGTTCATTTGGATCCGTGTGTCACTTTTCTACTCAGTGAGACTTAGTTATTTATTTCAAAATATTCCTAATGATATGCATCACTATGCCTGCAATCTTGGGTTTGTTCAAAAATATTTTAAGAGTTAATCAATTTTCAATAATTTTCCCAGTGAGGTAGTGATTTCATTAATGTAGTATAAGTGATTAGGTAGGATGCTTCCACATGTTGTAATCCTGATGACCTAGAGTCCCATAATTATTTATATAGTTCAAAACCCTCTAAGATATCAAGTTAGTGAGATGATGCCACATGAAATAATCTCACTGATCTAATGTCATGTATATTTGTGGAGTCCCAAAATATTTTTTAGATCCCTAATAAAAATAGTAAGTGAGATGATGCCACATGGTAAAATATCACTTCAACATAGAAAGAACAATCAACATTGCACTTAAATTTTGGAGCCAATCATAAGAAACCATGTAGACATGCACAATATCGAGATCAAACATGAGCATGAGACCTTTGATACCAATTAAAGGAGGAAACATGGAATCAAATATACTTTGAAAAAGTTTCCAAGTCTTGAAATACTTCAAAAATATAGAATCATAGAAGTATAGAGGCATTAAACACTTAAATGTTTGGGGACATTAAAAGCCATAGTTTAATAACCCATGGTCTTAAGACCCTAAGAGGATGCCACATGGTATATTCCCATACCAATGGGGCTCAAATAGATTAAAATTATCATATTTTCCTAATGGCCCTGAGGCTATGAGTTCTTGAGGAGATGACATGTGGTGATGCTTGAGGCCAAAGACATAAAGATCCCAAAATGATCCCAATGATGACATATGGTTAGAATTACCAATGAGAAGTTTGATGTAATCTAAATTTTCACTAGTTGAGACTAATTTTATAGCTTATTTCAACCATTAACTATTGATTCATAGGCAAACTAGTAACTGTATTAATTTACAAAATCAATTTTAGAATGGCCAAATGTGAAAATCATGCATAACTCAACTCCAAGTAGTAGAATGGGGGGAAATATGGTTGAATTGGACCTTGATCCTCATTGAAGTAAGTTAATAGGGCTCCAAATCATAAATAAGACTAGTAAGTAGTTATGTAGGCATGGCCATGGAAATCCTAGGGAGATTCCCACTTCCTTAACCCTCCTAGGCATGATAGGATTTGTAACTACCTCATTGGTGGAAAAGACCAAATTGAACTTGAGATTTGAATATTTTACCTATTTAAATAGGTAGGATTTTCATTTCAAGGAGACATAGTTTTAACACAAAAACCTTTCATAAATTGGCCCATTCTTGATGGATCTACCATGATGTTATGACTTTTAATGAATAATAGAATTATTTTTACCCTCTTAGTGGCTCGCATTCTATGTGTACCTTATGAATTTTTGATGCTCTCTTTAGGGTGAAGTTTTTTTCCCTTTGATTGTGTATAATTACATTTCACCTCTATGCAAATGAAGTCTCTATTTTAGGTCATAGTCTATGTATATCATGGTTTATGCATTGTTAGTTATGGTGATGAATTGATTATCATTCTAATGTATCCATAGGTCCTTATACCTCTCTATGAACATTGATGCTAAGAAATTCATGGTTAAGTCATGTAATTTATTAAATCTTATATGTTCATTATGTATGTTTAATCGAGAAGAGGTTATCATATTATTCTAGTGTATAATCCCTTATCTAATTTTAGTTATTCTCTCTCTCTCTCTCTCTCTCTCTCTCTCTCTCTCTCTCTCTCTCTCTCTCTCTCTCTCTCTCTCTCTCTCTCTCTCTCTCTCTCTCTCTCTCTCTCTCTCTCTCTCTCTCTCTCTCAAGTGCATTATTTTAGTGTTAGTCATAGGTGATCCATCAAGGGATGTCAGACTCTCTAGAGGTTCACCCCAACCATAGGTGATCCATAACCTTGGGGTGTTCCTAATGTGTTTATTAGGTGAGGAGATGTGAGACATCTCCCTAGATGGGGAAAACCTAACAAGAAAATAGTTTCTAGTATGCCTAATGGGACCTCTACTCAATTCCATTAAGTTATAAGTTTTTAGATGATAATTTGGTGCTAGTCTTAACAATCTTTAATGTTGAAGATATAAAATAATCACTTGGTGACTCTAAACATTTCTAATCTCTAGCATATTGGTTCCTAAGTATTTCATGCCAAGATCAATGAGAGCTTATTCAAAAGTTAATTTATAGTTAGTTGAATTATCTACACCTTATAGAATAAGTGTAAATATATCATCCTTATATTTTGTAAAAAGATCTAGAGAGCTTATATATCCTTCCTCAAGATCTCAATATACACCTCTTTTTAGGATATTCTGCCACCTAAGAGAAGGATTCCTTCTAGTTCCTTACATGGTTGTCCTTAGAAATCATGTGTTTATTCCTTTCAATGGAGGAAGCCCACTAAACCTTGATCAATATGATGATATACCCCTTTCATCCATCAAATGTATTTCCTATTTCACTAGAGGGGATACTACCAAACCTAAAAATAATAATAAAGATATTTTTAATATTTATTCATTGCATCATGATACTAAGGAGAACATTAATATTAAGATTTTATATACCTTATTCAAATTAAAAACTCTCCAATTGTATAATATCTTTCTACCTAGCTCTATCAACTCATTGGACAAGATAGCAGAAGATGTATGCAAATATTTTAAAGACAAATCACACCATTTATCCTTGGTCATGAAATTGACAACTATTAAGAGAGCACCACATAAGTACATCGCTGATTTCAACCTCAAATTTTAGAGGACATGGGATATGATTCCACTATTGGTAAGGATTCTTTTATTTGTTATCTTATAGCATTAAATATTGATATATTTATGATGCTCCAATTGATGGGTGGTATGACATTCCCATAGTATTATGAGGTAGCTATTAGGGTAGAGAATAGTCTCATATAAGATATAAAAATTACACCAATACTTATAATTCCCATGTTTATAGAAGTAAAACCCACTCTATCACCTCAAATACCTATATTAGCATCTATCCTAATGTCAACTAGCCAACGATTGAGCCATGATAAATTCACCCCTATCACATTAAATGATCTAAAATAGATTAAAATACTTAATAAAAAAAAATTAAATTAATTGGTAACTATAAAATGATAGAAATATTAGAATTATAGACCCTACCAAACACCTTATCAACCTTATCAAAATAATAGGCCTCCATATCAAGCAACTTATCATAATAGTAGGCTACCACATTAGGCTAATATTCAAGGATAAGGCCAAATTAATACTATAAAGCCTTATCAATACTTCAATACCAATACTTATAGAACATATAAATCCTTAGTACCTATCCAAAATAACTTAGTGCAGGACCATGAGTGGTGATTTCCTTGTAATCCTCCCCATAACTGAACCATGTCCTAATGTTGTCCTCATCCAAGCAATGATAGTATAAAAATTATCACCATGATAAGAGACCCAAGTTGAGGCACCATAATAATAACATTATTATCAAGATATAGGTAAGAGTGATTCTACACTTATAAATTTGCAAAGAGATGAGTATTATGGAGTGTATCAATTATAAGGTCATAAACACGCTTCTTCTTTAGGTATAACAACCAATTTTAGGTCTAAACAAATGGTTATATAAATTGATCTAATAGATGGTAAGTGTCCTATGTAATCTTCTCCATCATTAAAAAAGGTTTATGTTATTACTTTATCACCAAATTCACAACAAATTAATAAAAATTAAACTTTAATAAGTTGAGAACAACCCAAAAACCATTCTCAATCAACACAAGTGTAACAAGGTACTTCTACTAAAAAGGTACAATAAAAGGTTGGCACTTCCCCATTAACTATTATTTATAATATGAATAAAAAAATGTAAATATACCAATGTGGGGTTCCTTATCAATATTAGGATAAAAATACATGTTACATGCAACTCTATCTAACCTTAGCCTTTGAGAAGGGTCATCAAAAGAACAAAGAAAAGTAGTACTCACAAATACACCTAAACAAAAGGAACATATATCAAATAAAGGTGTGAAACCTCCACCATTATATGTTTATTTGATCATTATAAATCATTTATCCCATAATTTCATGATATATTCAAGGGCCAGTAACTTAGTGATACAAAACCAAATAGCAGACATGTGGGATTTGGAATATTAGTCACTCTCTAAAGGAGTAACATAGCTGGATGGAAAAGTCATTAAAAATATTAATATAGTAAAGGGTTTAAACCTCACTTTTCATGTTTTTCCTTAATTTTACATTACCTAATATGTTTCTATAATTGATCTCCATTTGTACTTCACTTTATGCCTCTCTAGGGACTTTACTATGAATATTGGAGGATACATGTCATCTGATTGGTCTCATATGATATTTAGAACTAGGTATGGCACTAAATTCATAATTAGGTCCAAGCCAATTTATAGGAACCATATGTTCCAGATGTAGTAAATGTCAATTATTCTATATTAAACCAAGAAGACCATCTTACTGAGTAAGATCCAAGTACACCACTTCAAGGAACACCTAATTTGTTGCTTGATTAATGGGGGGTTTATCATCATGAGTTTGATAGTTATAGAATAATTGAATAGGTTGTTCTATGGAATTATTTCTTCCATGAATAATATTCTTTCATTTCAAATATTATTAAGATTGATGAACATGATGATAGAGTATGGTATATGTACCTTGACATATCCAAAAGTAGGCATGGAGTAGGAGGGGGTGTCATGTTGGTTTCTCCATTAAAGGAGAAGTATTTTTAAACTCTAATATTTAAGTTAAAGTACACCAAATTAGGTGAGTATGAAGCTCTCATCCATTATCTTCAATGGGATAGGAATAAAGGAATTAAAAATCTATAAGTATTTGGGGATAATAAGTTGGTGGTGAACTAGGTAAGAGAAGAAAACATGACCAAAAATTAGTTATTGAAGTATTATAAACATAGATTTTTGAACCTCATATAATACCTTGAAATATTCAACATCCAATCCATGCTAAGATAAATAAATAAACAAGTTTATAGATTGGCTATTATTAGTGCTCAGTTTGACATTTTAGATGATATCAAAAGGGACAAAGTACAACAACATATTAAGGTGGTTGTAATTCCTTCCATATCTAATAACACCATCAATTAATATGTGTTTGATAACGATTAGTAGATGTTTATTTTCTTTTAAGAAGTTGATTTTTATGTAAATAATCAAAAAATTAGAGTAACAATATGATGACTATGTCATTTAGTTATAGTAAAATAAACTTCTAAATGGATTGATCACACTTGAAAGTTTTTCAATTTTGATGATCATGTTAGGAGAGAGAAAGTGGGTAAGAAGATAAAAAAATATAACTATGAAAGGGTTCCCATATTTGAGGATAGTCTTCTTCATCTTGGTAAGGTATGTAGTGAATAGGAAAAACATGCATTTGTTAAACTATGTTAAGATTAAGAACATATTTTAGCAAGAGTATAATGATCTCAAAGGGTTTGACCATAGTTTGGCACACACATTATAGAGTTAAATTCTAATTCCCAGCTATCTAGGTAGAAATAAAGGACCAAAAACCCCAAGATAAATCTCTCATGAAGAAAGAGTTGACCAAGTTGATAGAGGCTAAGATTATCTTTATAATTAAAGATTCAGCTTGGGTTGAAAACTTGGTCCCTATTAAAAATAAGAATGTAGACATAAGGTTGTGTATTGATTTTATGGACCTAAATTGAGCCTAATTAAAGGATCACTACCCATTGCCCTCCATGGAGTAGATATTTCAAATGGTGGTAGGTGTAGAATGTTTTTACCTCTTAGATGGTTATTCTAGATATAATGATATTCTGGTGAAGGAGGAGGATCAATTTAAGATAACCTTCACCACCAAATGTTGAAATTATGCCTACAAAAAGTCTCCTTGGTTTATCCAATGTAGGGACAACTTTTTAAAGAGACATGGACATGGAATTTCATGGAATAATCAATTATAATGTACTTCTCTATCCTAATGATATTATAATATTTTATAAGCATGCTAATTATCATATGTCTCATTTCAAGAAAGTATTTGAGAGGTTTAGGTAGTTTGTGGGTCTCATTCAAACCCAATAAGTGCATTTTTAGTCCATAAAAGGGTAAGTGCCATTCTCACATTATCCTTTCCAAGTCACAAAAAGGAGATGTAAATATTCTTATAAAGGATCAATTTTATTAGGAGGTTTGTTCCTAATTTTACTAATATTATAAAACCTCTAACTGATATTTTAAAGAATAACCTAATCTTCCACTGATCTAAGTGCTACACCCTAAACCTTTAGCATGTCTAGGGATATGTGTGGTGAACTTGTGGCTTACATACCTATTTTATATTCTTGTCACATTTATTTATGATCTTATTTAGGTTAGCCTATGGAAAAACCATGGATAAGTAGACTATATATAAGAGGTATTGGTTAGTATTTGATGATCATATCAATTATTTTGTTCTTATTGCATTGTTGTGGAGGTTACCCCCTCAAAATGGCTTTACTATATTATCTAGTATTCTACTCTGTTATCAATTAATATTATGTGATATCTCTTCTTTGCTTATTTTATGTGATATATAATTATTTTATGTGAACATATAATTAATTTTATTAAAAGTGGTATCTGAGCTTCAATTTGGGTTTCTTATGACATTTGTTTTAGATCTAGTGAGGCATGACTTATATGAGTGGAAGGAGTGAAAAAACATAACTTACAATCTAGGAAGAATTAATTTTTTGTTAGTGTGGTATTGTTCAAAACACTTTCTTGATAAAAATATGTAATAAAAAAATTCTAGAAAAAACTTTCCCTTTGCATAGTTTTAGTCATTGGATTCATCTCGATGAGATGATCACAATAGTATATTATACTGGTACACCTTTTTGGTGCCAAAAAGTTTCACCCTAGTGTATAAAAGTAGTCATTGGATTCATCTTGGAAAGATGATTGTAATGGTACCATCTCCTAGTAAACTTTTTTTAGGGAAAAAACCCTACTAGGGTTTATGCATGGTAGGTCCTACTACTCGAGGGAAAAATAGGGGTAAGAAACTCCTAATACTCTTTTTAGGGATGCCATTGAATCTAAAACTTTAGATCTGATGATTTCTAAAATTAAGGATGACATAAAGGGCTTGGTGTAGTAGGATGACTTTGTTGCAATTTAAATTGATGTTTCAGGGATGTGTATAGATATTATTGGGGTGTACACTCCATTACATCAAATCACTACACAATTGGTTGCCATTTCATCTTAGTTATAGTCAAACAACCCTCCACTTCATCATTTAGGTCTTCTTCCTCTCAACACTAATAACTCCAATCCTAGTGTGAAACTGATGTTATTAAAAGTGGAAATACATAAGTTTGATGGTAATTATCCTCTGACTTGGATCACCCAAATTGAGAATTAATTTTATTTACACTAAAATCCTAGTTCTTATAAGGTGATAGTGGCATATCTATATCTAGAACCTAAGTAGTTCATTTGGTATCATTAGTTATGTACTCAAAAGAAAAATAATGGTGCTCCTATTACATAGTCTATTTTTAGTAATGATTTTTGGCTTATTATTAGAATAATGTCTTTAAGAACTACTTTATCCAATTATCTAAACTATGTCAATCAAGAACTATGCATGATTATATTTATCAATTTAAAAATCTCTCCTTATGGGTGGAAGACATCACTGAGGTAATTTTGACTAATCATTTTTTGGGTGGACTCAAAGATAAAATAGAATTAAAGGTTAATATGTTTAATCCATCATCTGTATCAAAATCTATCCCAAGGACACACATGACAAAATAAAAATAGATGGTCAAACAAAAAACTTTCACTACTAGTCATGATCACACCTTTCTAACATCATCATTTCCTAAACCCACCAGATGACACCTCATAAAATTAAGGAGAAGTGATCCAAAGGGTTGTCCTATGAGTGAAATATAAAATGGAGCAAAGGACATCATTTTGATGAAAATAAGTTGTTTTATATCAAAGGTGCCAATGATGATGTAGATGATGAGGAGGCAAATTGTGAGGATGTAGAAGGACCTGAGGAAGAATCTAAAAAATCTTAGCCTAATAGTTATTTTCATACCCTTTCAGGTATTAGTACTCCCTAAAATCTTAAGGTGGTGGTTTTCCTTAAGAAATATAAGGTTACTATATTTATCGATTCTATGAGCACACACAACTTCATCAATAGTAAGTCGGTTGCTCATTTGAACTATTTCATTTATCCCACTCCAAAATTTCAAGTCATGATTAAATATGGTGGTACTATCAACTATTTAGGAAAAATCCATAGTATTAATCTATACATTGGAGACTACCTCTTATATTTTCCTATGTTTTCTATTCTCATGGGTGAAACTGATATTGTTTTAGGAGTATAGTGGCACTTTGGGCACTATTGAGATGAATTTTTAGGAATTATTCATGTGCTTTCACTCTAAGGGAAATACATCTGAGCTAAGGGGAATAAGGATAAATATCCACAACTTTTTATCTCCCCTTAAATGACCAAGATTCTTTAAAGGGTGATAAAGGATTTGTGGCTCACTTGTTTTCCATTAAAATCTAGCCAACTCAGCCATCTACATTACTTAATCCACAAGTGATAGATGCCTATTCTATTATTTTTAGTGACATGCCAAAAATACTTCCACCTAGTCACATGAATGATCATGCCATCAAAATTATTCCCAGTAGTACACCACCCAACATTAGGCCATATAGGTATCCCTATACCCCAAAAAGTGAAATTGAAAAGATGGTATTGGAGATAATGGATGGAGGAATCATTCACCATAGCTAAAGTGAATATTATTTTCCAATTATCATGGTGAGGAAGAAATATGACACTTGGAAGATGTGCCTTAAATATAGAGAGATAAACAAGTACACTATCATAGATAAGTTTCCTATTACTTTCATTGATGATTTGCTAGATGAATTGAATGGTGCTCTTTATTTTACCAAGTTAGAGTTATGTTTTGGGTATCATCAAATCTAGATCCATGATGAAGACATACCCAAAATAGATTTTTGAACTCATGAGGGACATTATGAGTTTATGGTTATGCCTTTTGGTCTAACAAATACACAATCCACCTTTCAAAGTTTGGTGAATACTATTTTTAGGCCATTTTTGAGGAAATTTGTTCTGGTATTTTTTGATGATATCCTCATTTATAATAAAAATTGGGAAGACCATTTGTAGTATGTGAAATAAGCACTCTCAATTATAGAACACAATTAGTTATATGTTAAACCTTCCAAATGTAATTTTGTAGATCATGAGGTTGATTATTTGGGTCATATATTTTTCCATGGAGTGAAAGTGGATCCTAAAAAAATCTAAGCAATGGTGGATTAGTTAGTTCCTAAGACACTCAAGTAACTACGGGGATTTTTGGGCCTAACTAGTTACTATCAAAGGTTTTTAAAAAATTATGGTAGCATTGTAGCCCCACTCACCTCTTTATTGAAGAAAGACTCTTTTTAGTGGACTGATAGAGTTACCAGGGCATTTGAACAATTAAAATTGGCTATGTGCACCACTCCAGTGTTGGCCATTCCTAATTTTTATAAGACTTTTTTGGTTGAATGTGATTCATCTAGATATGCTATGGGTGTTATGATCATGAAAAAATGCATACCACTTTTATTTAAAAGTCACGAACTAAAGATTAAAAATTGGCTCAAACCCATCTATAAGAAGGAAATGGCATCCATTCTACATGCAGTCAAACAATGGAGACCTTATTTGATGGTTCATCACTTTTAGGTAAAGAATAATCATAATAGTCCCAAATATTTTTTGTAACAATTCTTTTTATTAGAATAACAATAAAAATGGGTAACTAAGGTGTTAGGTTATGAATTTTAAATAGTCTACAAGAACGGCAAGGAAAATGTGGTGGCAGATGTACTATCTAGGAGGGATGAATTAGTTGAGTCATTGCTATGTATCATGACCATTTTTTGGGTAAACTATCTAGAGGACACAAGATCAAAATGGGGAAATTATAGTTCTACCCATGATTTGATTAATAATCTTCAAAAATGTTTGGGTGGATTTTAAAAATTCACATGGAAGGGTAATGCATTATGGTATAAAGATAGAATATACCTATGTAATAATTCTATTCTCAAACAAAAAATCCTTCAAGAACTTTATGTTACTCCACTTTGGGGAAATTTAAGATTTTTTAAAACCTATCATATAATAAAGTAGGTTTTTTTTGGGAAGGACTCAAGGGGGATGTCCAAAAATATGTGGTTGAATGTATGATCTATCAAAAAAATAAAGGTGAGACCAGCAAAACCCTAGGTCTTTTTCACCCTTTATCCATCCCTAGCTAGTGTTAGGAAGAGGTGTCTATGGATTTCATTAAATGGTTACCAATATCTGATGGTCAAAATGTTATCATGGTTATTGTGGATCATCCTAGTAAGTATGCTCATTTTTGTTCTTTATCACAACCCTTTGTTTTTAGTATAGTAGCTTTTGCTTTTATCAATATAATTTATATACTAAATGGTACTCCTAAGATCATTATCAATGATAGAGATCCCATTTTCACTAGTAATTTTTGGACTAAATTATTTGCATTTTTGGACACCAAGTTGGCTCATAGCTCATCCTATTATCCTCAATCAGATGGGCAAACTGAGGTAGTCAAGAAATGTTGAGAAGGATATATCTATTATTTTGTTTCTTATAAACAAGATAAATGTGTTCATTGGTTTCCACTTACTGAATGGTGGTTTAATACTTTTATTCATAGTTCTTCTAAATGTCTCCCTTTTTGGCCTTGTATGGATACCACCCTCTATTCATCACTTCAAACTTGAATCAAATGATATTAATTCACCAAGTAATTATAAATATAAAAATATATCATAATGATATGGAAACATAGCAAAAATAATAAATAATACATAAGCTACTTCAAGGGGGAAACCTTTCAAATTCTTGTAATAAGAATGAATAATCGAATATGATGATGAATAAATAAGCCTACCTCCTATATATAGTCTAACAAGGCCATTTTCCACCCATACGCTGACCTAATAAGTATATTAATGCATAGAAAAATTTAAAATAATATGAAAAAGTGTTATGAAAGGCATAAGTTGACTACACATATCCTTAGACATGCCAATGGTTAAGGGCATAACATGCCCCTCCCCTTCAAAACAATGTTGTCCTCAACATTGAATCAATCTCAGATTTTGTTTCATGAATGATTCATCCTCCCAAGTAATCTCAGATGTTTTTTCATGAATGATTCATCCTCCCAGGTAGTATATTTATAAGGTGGATTATTTCATTTGATCAGATACTCATTAATCAATCTAGACTGTATGTACTTAATGTGAATTTGAAGGATTACTTTGAGATCAAGAATAATGCTTCCTTCCTCATCTAATTCTGGTAACTCAATTTGAGTGGTAACTCTTTGTATAATGACCTTATTAAGGTAATATACATGAAATACTAGATGAATGTGAGTCAATGGAGGAAATCTAGCTTGTAGGCCATACTACCAATTTTCTACAAGATCTGGTAAGGGCCATACTAATTGAGAGATGTCTTATTATCCTTTTTCTATTGTTTTAAGGACATCCACTTATATGGATTAAATAACACAAACACCAAATCACCAATTTTAAAATTCCTTTCACACTTGTGTTAATCTACCTATTGCTTCATATGATTTTGGGCCAAAGCTAAGTTTTCATGAAAACTAGCAAGGACTTCCTATTGATGTTGAAGGTGTTCCTCCACACATAAGGATAAATTCTAAAATTGATGAATATAATCCTTCACTATTCCTATTTTTCATAGTTTGGATAATTAGTTGAATTAGTTTTTAGAAGCATTATCCTAATAGTGAAACATTAATTCATTAGAGAATATTGACCATATAATAAGAGCATTAGTCCTTTTTTTCTTAGCATAAAAACAATGATACCAAATTAATGGATCAAGTTATAGATACATATATGCCACAAACACCTTGTAAGATCTAGGAGTTTGGTGTAGATCAAATAGAATTTTAATTTGAGTGATCCAAGTGAGTGGATCCTTACCATTAAACTTGCACAAGTCTAATTTTGGCAACATTGGTCTTACCCCCATATTGGTGGTGTTAGTATTGAGAGGAGGAGTAATAGAAGGAAAAATTAGATGGTTTTTTAGTGGTAAATGAGATGAAATGGTAGCCAATTGTGTCATGATCTGATGCAACTGATTGTTCATGCCATTAAGCTCCCCTTGTATTGTTAATATTTGAGTTTGGACTTGCACATGATTTTTAATTTGGCATGTAGATTTGAATAGATCTGAGAGATCATATCAAATTATTTAGACTCCATGTCATCCCCTAAAGGAGTTTTAGAGGTGTCTTTCCCTTTCCCCCATCTGCTAGTGTTAGGACCAACCATACAAAGTCTTGATGGTGAACCTTATTTTGACCTATTGACCTAAAATTGACCATAATTTTTTTAAAAAATTTTGGCCTCAAATCATAAATATAAAATAATAGACCCAAACTAAATTTTCCCAAGGTTTCAAAAAATCTAAATAAATTTGAAAATTTTTACAAATTGTGAGCTATGGAGAAAATTTATAAAAAAACTAAAATGGATATAAATTTTTAAAAAATAAATCCAAATGACATAAATTTTTTATTAAAACTTACTTAAGTGATTTCAAAACTCAAGTAAAAAAATTATAAAGAAATTTGTTACCATTTGCAAGATATATCCAAATTTTAAGATCTAGGGTTTTTCACTTGATTATGGCCCAAATCGATTCTCTAATATTGCTTGGAATGATATTAATTCAAATAATAAGTATAAATAAAATAATATATCACAATGATTTGTAAATATAGTAGAAATAATGAATAATAAATAAGCCACTTCAAGGGGGAAACCTCCTAAATGCTTGCAATAAGAATGAATACTCAAATATGATGATAAATAACTAACCCTACCTACTATATATAGTCTAACAAGGCCTTGTGCCACCCATAGGCTAACATAATAAGTATGTGAATGTATAGATAAATGTAAAATAATATGTAAAAGGGTTATGCAAGACATAAGTTGTCTACATATATCCATAGACATGTGAATGGTTAAGTGCATAGCATTGAAGGTCCATCCTAAGGTTCATGTAGCTGAGGAACTTATTCACCATAAATAAGAGGTCCTTGCAAGTTGTGTTAAAATTTATCCATATCCCAGAATCACATGAAGTAGTAGGCAGATCAACATAGGAGTGAGAGGAATTTTAACATTGGTGATTGGATATTTTTTTGCTTTCATCCATATAAGTAGATGTCCTTGAAGAAACATAAAAAGGATAACAACTTTTCCCCTAAGTATTATGGGCCTTATCAGATCTTGCAAAAAATTAGTAGTATGGCCTACAAGTTAGAGTTCCCTTCATCCACTCACATGCATCCAATATTTCATGTGTCATGCCTAAATAAAGTCATTGGACATAGATTTTTTACTCAAACTAATTTACCAAAATTGGATGAGGAAGGGATATTTATTCTTGACCCTAAGGTGATCCTTCAAATGTGTACTAAGTAGTTGCATTCTAGAGTGATTAAGGAGTACATGATCAAATGGAATAATATTCCATGTGAATATTTCACCTAAGAGGATGAATCCTTTGTACATAAACATCTAAATTTGATTCAACATTGAGGACAAATGTTTTTTTCAAGGGGAGGGACATGCTACACCCTTAACCTTTGGCATGTCCAAGGATATGTGTGTCTAACTTGTGGATTACATATCTATTTTATATTCTTATTACATTTATCTATGTTCTTAATTATGTTAGACTATGTAATAACCATGGCTAAGTAGACTATATATAAGAGGTATTGGTTAGTCTTTGATGATCATATCAAGTATTTTGCTCTTATTGCACTGTTGTGAAGGTTTCCCCCTCAAAGTGGCTTTGATATATTATCCACTATTCTAATCTACTATTAATTATTGTTGTGTGATCCTTAATATCTGATTATTATGTGTGATATATAATTATTATGTGTGAGAATCTAAGTAATTTCATTACATCAAGGAAGGGAAAGATAGTTTCAAAGCAATTAAACATGCCATATTGCAAGTTCTTACCCTTATAGATCTATTTTTCACCAAGTAATTTACACTCTATGACTTTGGATTTATGGAAATTATCTCATCTATGCTATTACAAAACATGATGAAGACATGAAACAACTAATAGCTTTCTCTAGCTAGGGCTAAAGAGGTTATGAGGTAAAGTACTCCTTTGTAGAGAAGCAAGTACTATATATTGTAAGGATTATGAATAAGTTTAGACATTTTCCATCTAAAAATAAGCTTAATTTACTTGTTTCTCACCCAAGTTTCAAAGAGTTCCTCTTAAGAACATATTTGAATGAGAAAAGGGTAGGGTGGATTACAAAGGTGATGGAGTATGATGTGGACATCAAAGTCACAAAGCTAGTAAGAGGTAGAGGCTTGTGTGAATAGTTAGCATCAGATTTACAAAATGATAAGGATGATGTTATAATACTCTAAGAGGGCCAACACTTATATGAACCTTCATTTCTTACTAGTTAGAACCAAGAAATGGTCAACTTCCTTCAAACTAGTGAATGCCCTCAATGATTGAACAAGGCTAAAAGATGGTATTTTACATTGTAGTTAGTTACTTATGTTTTTATATATGGTGTCCTATTTAGGAAAGATGTCAATGGTTTTCTATTGAGATGTGTTGAAACAAACCAAATTGATAGGATTCTATATGGATTTCATGATGGATCATTTGGTGGAGACTTTGCTCTAAGAACTATAGCCATGAAGATAATGAGGGAAAGCTATCATTGGCCTCATATTTTTATAGATGCATATGTAAGGGTTAAGAATTATAAAAATGTGCCTTCTTCACTAGTAAACTAAGGTTATATCTTTTCAATTCCACCCTATCTAGATAGAATATCACTTCATATAGTGGGGTTTACATTTCAAAGGGATGATTAACCTAGCTTCCAGTGCTAAAAAAAATGGGTCTTGAAAACCATTGACTACTTTACAAGGTGGACAAAATTAGTGGATTTAAAAGAATCAAATGAAACTAGTGTGTTATAATTTTATGAAGGCATAGTCACTAGGTTTGGGGTTCCTTCTACTATTGTCTCTAATAATTTAATGAACTTGTTATATTCAACACAACCCACCTTATTTTTCCTCAAAAAATGGTGAACCCCTTTATTTTTAGATGACTTTTATATTATTTGGTTGTGTATGTGTCTTATTATCTTAAGGAGATTAATATTTTGGACATTGAGTCATGTTTGATGCACCTATTTTCCATTTTAAATGAGTTACTAAAACTAATATATTAATTTAAATTTAGGAATAATTTCTATGTATGACAGTTATTCAAATTAGCTTATTTAAATTCTTTCATTCTGGAGACTCTTGTTTGGAAACTTTGGTCTTTAGAAACTAGTCTTCAAGAAATTAGTTTTTGAGTAATTATCTTTGGGAACTTTTCCTCAGATTATTTGTTCTAGTTGGTAAATTTACTATTGGCATATTTCACTTATAAGGTTTTTTCTTGAAGCTTGTCTCTTTGATGGCTTAATCTTTGGCAACTTTCGTTTTGGAAAGTTTAGTCTTAGTAAGGTTTTGGTTCTTCGGCTACTTTATATTTGATAGATTTAATTTATAAGGGTTTTTTTTATGGATACTCTCTCTATAGTGATTTATTCTTGATTGAGAATATTTTTAAAGAGTACTTAGTCTTCAATAACTTTTCCTTCAATAACTTTTTCTTCGATGACTTTTAGATAATTATTTCTAAACAAATCTCTCTGAAGAGCATTTTGATTTTTAGGGTCTTTTGCATGGAATATTGGAATCACCATATCATACTATTAAGCCCAAAGTATAATCTTGACTCCCCCAACTAAACCATATATTTATAAATGTCAAAATGAAAGAATAACATCGTGGCATCCCGAATGAGAAAGCATCCTATGTGGCAAGTACACTAAGACTAGGTGGTCATTTTTTAATTAAATAAAGGTGACAAGATCATAGATTTTGGTGATTAATGGTGCATGCTAGGAATTAATGAATAAAGTTATAAAATCAATCCCCCAATTGATTTTACCTCATTTTATTTCCAATATCTCAAGTCAACATAGCCTTCTATAATCTTAAAATACCTAGCTATAACTTCAATGACTTGAAGATCTTGTAATTCTATTTTTATACTAACATTTTTGAAATATTGATTCACACCAGCATTCATCAACAATAATTTAATCCTTATCTATGTCTTACAAGGGAACCTCAACACCATCTAGGCCACTGAATACTTAGACATGGTTTTTGATGCAACTACGTCTGATGGCCTCCATGCCAATTACTCAACTCTATGGGAGGTCATGCAGAACATTGATTCATTTATGTTAGAAGAGGACATCTTGACTGAGTAAAAATAACTTATGGTTTCCCTACTAACCTTCAAAAAATAGGCACTTCACTATATATCCACTAATTTAGAAGTCATATTATACATCAACTTACTATGAGGCCTATTATTTAATGGTAGGATTATAGATGGTGGTTATCTACACTATGTCTAAAATAACATAGTTATGACATACATATTTTGAGATGCATTCCTAAGGTATTTAAGACTTCCTATTCAAGATTTTAAATTTGACTTACATATTTTAGTCACTTAGAAGAAAAATAACAATGTGGAATGAGCATTAGGGAAGTGGCTTCTCCCTACTAAGATGTTCACTATCAAATAACATACCAAGAATCATATCCATATCATCTAATTTAGAATGGGTATTCACATAGGTATGGCATTATTAAACCAACTCTTAGACCACCTGATCATCCACTTCTTGCATCTAGAATGAGTACCCCTACTGGGCCTACTCATTACTTCAAATCATACCTATGCATTGGGGGAGGTCATCATTACCCATATACATGGAAATTTTTTTCACAAGGACAAGAGGTCCAAAGGGGAAAAATTTTATATGATGTCATACCTACTATATGTATACATGCAAATAGTGTATAGACATAATGGGGTTCTATAGAGTCCCAACCCTAATTTTATCAAGATTATAAAATGTGACTTTTATTATTTAGTCCACATATATGAATATGTAAGGAATATTGTCAAATTATAAAGGACCTCTATCCATCCTATGGTTTGGATGGCCATTCATGGCCACCCTTTGCCTATGATTTCAAGTAACATTGACAAAACACTCCCCAATTTGGGTGACTATTAGCTCTACCTCGATTATATAGTCATCATGGTTTCTAGTCATAGGGTGGACCCTCTTCAACTTCCCAAGTTTGTTGCTAATAAATTGGCCTAACAATATATTGCCTTCCAAGTATGGAATGGTATAGATGAATATTTTAAAAAGAGAAAGAAAGGCACTTTTCATGGCTCCCATATCACTATTGGGAGAATGAAATACACATTAAAGAGACATTTTAGGAAAAATGGGAATGCAAGGAGAGCCTATGCATTATCTACTCTCCCCCATATGAATTAGGACCACCATGAGAGCGTATAATAAAATATTCATAGCCAATGCCAAAGATGATGAGGAAGTAAAGGAAAGAGTAGTGGAAATAGGCCTAAGTTAAGACTTACTAAGGGTGATACAAGCCTACCCCTCATTTACACTCAGTCAAGCTAAATTCAAGATCCCAATGCTAAGGGGATGGAGATCCTCTAACTTATAGAGTATCATTCCTTATCAATAGCCAACATACCAAGGACAAGATCCCAAACAAACATCATCATCTAAACAAAAACAATAAGAACAAGAGAATTTGGTTTAGGAACATTAATTGCTGAATAACATGAATAAAAACAAGAGTTAGAAGAGATACCATCTACTACATAGGAAGAAGAGGAATATACTCCTCCAGTTCAAGCATATGTTATTAAACTAAGGAGATTTAAATAGAAACTAGTAGAGGAGCTAACATAAGAAAAGGACAACACCAATGGGGAATAGGTGGATACCATTTTCATATATTATTATAATGATGAATAAATTACACCTATTACAGCATGTTCAAGAGCTCTAACATCTTGTATGGCTCTTCCCCTTCTTTCACAATAAGTGACTACTCCATAAGCTAATAAAATGACACTATGTTGTCAAAATAAACCAAGGGGGGAGAGACCTCAGACCTCATCCAAAAAAGTAATTGGAGTAGAGGCATAACCTTTAGTTGAATGTGATCCAAATCAAGAGGTGGATGAGGAAGAACTAAAATAAGCCAAGGTCTTGAGGTTACAAACACTAAAATTAAAGGCAACCCTTAGAAGTGATAAATGTAGTAAGGGTTCTCTCTTCATTGCACCCTAGAACTTTCTTCTCTAATGTCATTACCAATTACTTATACCATGACTTTTCTAGTTATTTCCACTTTCATTCCCATGCAATCACTATTTGTTAATCTTCTTTTCATTTCTCCCACCTCTACTCTTCTAATTTCCACTTTTACTTCTTAAGCCATTACCCCTACAGTCTCCACCCCTATAGACTCCACTCATTTATTATATATCCCTTCAACCATTGTTCTCACCATACCATATACCTACCAACTAACCCATCACTCAAATAGTCATGCCATCTACTCAATTAGGTTTACCACTACCTTCGTCAAGACTAGTTGAGAACACAATACTAGTAACAATTAAAAGGTCCCAAAAAAAGAAACATGTCTATGTTGTGCACTCCATGCCATAATTTGGAAACATATACTAGTCTAAAATAGTTTAGTTCTCAATACCCAAACCTTCCTCTAAGCCTGAACCTAAAATTGAGGGGCATGCATAAATATAAGCTCAACCATCAAATCTATCAAATCTCACTCTTCTTTACTAGGCCAAGGAGTTAGTATCCACATCTTATAATAGGCCCAATCTAAAACTCATTGAACTTCCCACTGTAAGCTCACTTTTTGACAAAGCCACAACCTTGATGTGAAGGGTTAGGAAAATAAATATTAAGGATAACACTAGAAGGGGGTTGATTCTAGAGGAAAGAAAATAAATATATTATCTTTCAAAAATGTAGGATAGGAAGAAGTGTCAGTCCCCATACATAGATAACCTCAAGTCCTATATGGAGGCCCATACCAGAGCCATATTGGCTATCTATAAGGGAACAAAGATGGACCAAAAATAACGAGAACAAGAGTTAGAGACTATTAGGGATTAATAACAGGTGATATGAGTTTCCTCTAGTATAGAATTAGATGTAGAGAATACAACAATAAGGCTATATGAAATTTTGGGTACAATACATTCTAAGAGGCCAATTGGATTTGCATGTAAATTCAATAATGAAATTGTTTAAGCTTCTTAGAGACAATGAAAATAAATTGCATGGTATTTTACACCCCAAATAAGGCATTCAACCACTTAAATCTTATAACCCCATTAGAAGTAACTAATTCATTGAATTCAACAATTATCAAAACCTAGGATGCTCGAGATTGGGTGTCTACTTGAGAGGCTTTTGTGAATAAACTTGTAGAATAGGAAATACAAGTAGCATAAATCTTTGATGAACTTGAATTGATAGTATCTCATGATAACATGGGGAAACTAGTAAATTTGAGCATTTTTATCAAATTATTCAACAAGTCTCAGATGGTTTCAAACAAAGTTTACAAGGACTAATCCTAGAGTACATTAAAGAAAAATTGAGCACAAAAAGGAAGAATGAAACTGAGGTGTAAGTCTTCTAGGTTGGCTTCTGATCCACTAAGATAGAACATGATAGGCTAATGGGATGAACAAGTAGGGTAACCATACCTCATCTAATTGATATGAATTTAATTCACATGCAAAATGATAAAGAAGATAAACATTATCAATATTTTTACACAAAGAAGAAAGAAGCATCAGTTCCACTTGTTAGTTCCACTCCTTAAATCCCACCTATAGATCTATTTTCAACACTAATAACAACTTCAATCCCTTCTATATTAACAACTACATCAACATCACCTCATAATTTAGTTCTAACTACAACTCCATTCTAAATATGAGTGCATCCTTAAGCATAGCTCCAATCACCATGTCTATAACAACAAGCACAACTACAATTCCAATATTTTTTAAAAAAGTTTTAAGTATAATCTGATTTAGCCTAAGTCAAAGGCTATTTTTATATAATTTTGCATGTAATTATTATAAATAAATAGTCAATTTTTTATGTCTATGTTGTAATTAAATAAAAAAAATTTTACTAGCATGCACATGTTACATGTCTAAAGTATATATAAGTTATAACATAAAAACAAGACATTATCTACTCATTAAAGATGTAATGCATGTTTTCTATACTTGGAGGATGAGGCAACCACTTCCCCAGGTTCTTTATATACATGTATAACCCTATTTTCAAAGGGTCAAATTTTTGGATCAATATATAAGAAGAGATCAAGAGATTGATTGTCATGAAATTGTCTTTGTTCTTTCTTCTTCCTTCTCTATGTTAATGAAGTTTAAGTTTATTTATTTGTATTAATTAAATAATTCTAAAGTGTGTTAATGATATGGATGAATCTAATTATTTAAATGAATGAATATTGATATTAGATGTTCAATAATAATTTTGGATTGGTAGATTTCATTGGTTTAAGTGGTTAGTATAACTTGAACTGATAATCTAAGGTGTGCATATGTATCTCTTTTGGTATAGTCATCTAGGTGTGAGTCATAAATAACCTAGACAAATTTTATATCTAAATTATAATATCTCATATTGGGTGTGCAAAAATAACCCTAAGGAGAGAAACATTTAGTTGAGATCATTGACCACCCTATATTTTATATCCTAGACTACTAACTATGCTTTTTCATGATTGTGTAATAGCTACAAATGGTAAAACACTAGTCTTGGAGATACTTCTCCACCAAAGGAATATTATTAGAAGTCACCTTTTAAGAACACAAATCCTTCTTTTCTGATTTAACCTTCTTTCCCATTTTTAGTCTTTTTGAGATCCACCCACCTTAGAATAATTCTCCTCCCATCTATCTCACTTAGTGATTACTTTCTATTAGATTCCATGCATCCATCCATAAACTTAGTTAGAAAATATACAAGCTCAACCTATTATTCCATCACCTGGTTGTTTTAACCACATACCTATAACTCGTACCCCTAATTAGAACCTTGTTCTATAGATATCCTAAAATGTTAGAGGCTACCTCATTCAAACATTTTGTGGTGTGTATAGAACCCACATCAATAAAATATAGAAAAAGATGGCACCAGAAGGATGACACACTTGTGTGTTTTCTCAATAATAGAGGTTAATCATTATGTAGAGTTACACTGGAGACACCTGGGAGATTAAAAATTTGTAGTTCCCAAGTTAGTCTTATGTTTCACCATTGTCAAATTTTAGGAGGCCTAAACCCATACCTATCATCCCTAAGATACACCGAGCCAAGATACCTTCCCCTATCATAAATGTCAAACTTATTAATCCTCTTATGGATCAACCTTGGTTAGTCAAATCTGATATTACCATCCCTAAGGACCAAGAAGATCTACCAAGAAATCTATAAAAGTATTTGCCTACATTCTTCCCCTCAACAAGAGGATGAGAAAAGAATACATCAAATCTATCAAGGGTGATCTTAAGTTAATGAATGTCACCCATGAAGATGTTGCATGTAATATTTTACCATTTACTCTTTGAGATTATTCTTATTATTGGTATCTTAATTTGAAAGAAAATTCTATTGCCTTATGGAATGAATATCAAAACACATTATTGGCATAATTCAGATAAGTGACTAATTTAAGTCAGGTATTTCAACATTTATGTAGAAGGAACATAATGAGTCAATTTAGCATTTAAATGTAATATTACATAAGATGTACACTTATTTGAATTTTAGATATAATCTAGATGTGGGTTTAATGCTCAAGATATATAAGAATTCCATAGATCCCATTACTATAATATTCTTGTGAAGAGTTTCCACCACTAATACTTTAGCTTTGGCACTCTAGGAATCTATTAATATCAACAAAAAAGATCAATCTACATCTCAGTATTAGAATTCAAGAGGCCAAACATTAAATAATGGACTCCCATATTTGAATCCATTACTACATGCTAATCAGAATGCACTTGCATTCAACCAAATTCAATTGTAAAATATACCTCCTATAATGCAAAAAAAAAACAAATTAGAATTATGGGTTCTTGAATAATCAGACACAAAGGAATGACCATCAGTAAAACCAACATAATCAACATCATATTCACACCAACATAGCAATTTCTCAAGGTTATAACTCTACCAAATTTAAAATATATTTTATACAAATAATGGTCTAAAATCTTAACATGATTTATTGAATATATACAAAAGGATGGGTAATAGCACTAATTATAATTGTAATCAAAATTTTGGATTTTCAAGATATAATATGAATTTCAATATGCCCACCAAAAATGAATAATAATAGTAGTCTAATAAGCTACTAAAAATCAATATTATAGAGACATCTTAGCCCAAGTGGTGTAGGCTTCATAACACATCACAACATGGATAATTGGATTGTATACATTTTTATGTAGCCTTTGAAATCTTTTAGAGAGAATTGACTAGACAAGATCAAATGATGAATCCTCTAGATCTCCCTCATGAATCTATCCCTTAAATATTATCTATGATCTTTGAAACATATGAGTTTCCCTTCCCCGATGAAGGTGATAATATTCTAGAGGATTATTATGATGAATTACAAGCATTCCAATAGTTCAATAAGAAAAATTATAACCTAAGTAACATGCAACCTCTCACCACTTTTACTCCTCCCAATAACAAAATTATTCCTCTAAATCCAAAAGCTGAAAATAATCCTTCCCCCATAGGGGAATGATCAGCCACAACATAAAGAAGAACTAAATAAAGGAGGATATAATATTGTTGGGGATGTGAAGAAAATTAAGGCCAATATCACACTTCATGTACTATTAAAAATCATAGAGTAGAAGAAGCTCTTATGGAGGTCCATTATAGGTAAGTATATGATAGAAAATTCTAAAATAGACAACACAAAAATTATATACAAAAGCAATCCTGAGGTTCCCCCTTTATTGTTGAATATAAAAAATCTACACAATTATCTAGTATATTCTAGAGTTTTAGCAATAGTAATGACAAATTCCATTTGTCAAAATCTTGGTTTGACCTTAAATCAATCCAAGAGGACTATGTCATAGCTAGATAAGAAACTAGTGCATGTTTTGGGATAACTTAATGATGTAAGAATTTAGGTTGCCTTAAAACTTAGAGTATAGATGACTATTGAAATACTAGTAGTAGATATTTTGGAAGGATATGGATTATTATTGAGCAAATATTGGTCAAAAACAATAAATGGTTATCTTTCCATAGAATTCTCACATATTTAGTCCCATAAAGAGGCATTTTAAACTAGATCAAGATTAATCAAGATTCAAGGATGAAGCATCCTATTATATATTATAAAACCATTAATGAATAAGTAACTTATAAGTCCCATATTATTGGAATTTATACGTTTACTACCAAAAATTAAATACATAGAGAAATTCAGGGCCCTTCCTAATTATGGACCCTCTATTTTGATGAAGCAAGATCCAAAGAAGGATCAGGTATTAGTATCAAGCTAGTTGATCCACATGGAAATAAATTGTTAACAATGTACATGATATAATTCCCATGCACCAATAATAGAGCAAAATACAACGCCCTAATTCTTAGATTATAGTTTTCCCTCAAAAATAATGTCAATGAACGGCTAGTATACAAAGACTCTAACTCATCATTAACCATATAAGAAATAAATATCAATGCAATTTATCCTATTTAAATAAGTATAAGCATAGATCTTGGCATCTAATTGAACCATTTGAATTTTTTAACATATTAGACATTCCAAAAGAATAAAAATAGGCTACTAATTAACTGGCTACCTTGACAAGAAATTTAGCATCCCTATAGGAGTCAAAAGTGTATAAGTTATCCATTGAATTGGTAGATTATCCTTTAGCACCAGACAATGTTAAAAAAATTTAAGTGTTTGACGATGACCAATAGATCATTTAGTTTTTGGAAAATTTGAGACAGTTCAAGTCTTAGATAATTAATGATGAGGAAAGGAGCCATAACTGCCATGAATAATTAGATGAAGAGGATGATATCTATCTAAAGGAAAATCATCTTCCATTAGGGATGGTATCCTTATAAAGGACCTTTGACATAGATCCTCAATCACAATTATAGAGGAAACTCAAGGTTAATGATCCAAATTTATCTAAAAAAACATAGGTGATGAGAGGAATGCACACTTCATTAATATTGTCTTAATTTGCACACCAGATGAAAGGAAAAATGTTAAGAAATAGATTAATAGGTATAAACATGTAATTACATGGACCTATGATGATCAAGGATATTCAATATTAAAGTCATCACTCATAAAATTCCATTCAATCATGATCATAAACCATTTATGTAAAGGAAAAGGTTGGTTAATCCTATCTTTTAATCATTGATCTAGAAGGAAGTAGAGAAGTTGATAAGTGCTATGATAGAGTTGACCAAATTTGACTGTGCAGGTTGAATTGGGCTCCCTATAGGTAAAAAATTGAATTTTAGATGTTTTATGGGGTATAAAATCTTGTCATAGGGTGTATTATAATTTATTTTATGTCATTTAATGTCATTTTAGCCTCGATCATTAGTCTTTTAGTCTATATATCATTTTGAGTCATTTTGGAGGTCATAAATAGAGTATTTAATATGTGGTACAACCTCTTTGGGAAATTTGAAGGTTATAAGAAGGTGATGTCATTCCCCATGTGTCCTCATATGTCTTAATCAACTGTTGGTAACTAAAAGTGGTATGTTCTTTAAAATAAAGGGCAATTTTCTTGGGAAACAAAAAGAGTTTGGCAATTATACAGGCCATGAGAGAGTTTTACACATGGGATAAGGTCATGGGATGTCTATTTATCTTCCTTAGATCCATTTCAAAGTTTTAAGTACTCTATAACTGTCAAAATTGGGATAAAACCATTCTATTCATTTTTTATCCTTCTAGGCACACATAACTAGTCTTCAGGTTTGTACTTGGTATGGTCAACAAGAGACCTTCTAGGTCAAATAACTTTGGGAGGTGAAATTAAAATTAGAGATATTCATTTCCATAATATTATTTTTAATAATGGTGTATTTTAATTTATGAACCATCCTCATGAAGTTGACTATATTTTTCTACTCATTATTTCATGCACCGTATAGGTTTTTCCTTGGTTTGGGTAGTTCCATATAGTTCAATTATTGAGGTGGAATATAGAAGATGTTGGATCTCTTATTAGATTCCCTCAATGCTTGCTTTTAGGTTTTATGGTGTTTTTTTGAGCAAATCATCTCAAGTTGGTAGATTAGTCTCATTTGGGATGACAAGTAGTTTTCCACCATTTTTAGAACTCCCATGCTTTGATAATGGTTAAGAGAATGTATAATGTTTTATCTCACTACATCATTCTTAGAAAAAAATTTGTAGTAAATTATCATACTCGGTCAACTTCTTGCTCATTCTTAATTAAAATCATAAGGGAATCATGTGTGTGGACTTGTTTAACATGATTCATGAAAGTGTGACAAATATCTCATGACATTGATAATTTATTCATATAATTAAAATCAAACAAGAACCTCCACTTGGCATAGGAAGGGACTATGGTAGCCAGTCAACATAGTCATTCATAGCCTTCTACTATTATACTCATCTATAGGAGCTTCTTGAGATGACTTCATTCTATAACAGGAGCCTCAGTGATGGTTTTAATATATTTGAGGTGTGAATAATGAATTTTAAATTTTTAATATGGATATATAACCCATTTAAGGTAAATTACAATGTAAATTATTCATATTACCACTCATTATCTATATGCATGAATTTTTCCACCTATAGGTGGCTTGATAGAGGTATAAGAGGTGTTTATATGGAGAATATTGGACAAGATAAAACTTTTTTGAATTATTAATGTGTTATGAGGAGCATGGAAGACCTATTATAAATTATAGATTGGTATATGAGATAGGTATTACCTTCAAATGATGGTGACTATAATTTTGGAGATTAAATCCCTAAGCTAGAAAAATAGAGGCCTAAGGCCATTTTGGAAGAATCATACAATAGGTTTTAATAACTTTTAAGTCATCTTAATGGCTTGGTATTGTATACCTATCATAGGATAAGAGACCTACAAATAATGAGGTCAAGAGGATTAGTGGAATATAGTTGATGAGGGGCCTAAAGTTGCCTATAAAGACACTAAAATTAGGCATTGATGTCTATAAGACTGTGACCCAAAAGAGACCTTTGTTACCCAAATTTGTAAACTTAACCTTGACACCATAATTTAGTGTTTTTAAATGGTTTAATGGAGTACTTATGACCAAATATTATCTTAAAAAAAGGATTATATACTATTTTTTTAACTCCCATACATACCTATAGGGGTGTCTCAAACCTTGAAATACCCACCTACAGCTATAAGGAAATGAAAAAGTACTTTATAGTAACAACTCAATAGGGATAAATTTGAAATCATGATTTTAAACTTTTGGGATTAATATGACATGAAGATAAATCATGGGTATTAGAGGATAGGTTTTTTAGACATGGTATCAAGCCTAAAGTAGGCCTACACAAGATTTCCTAGGCTAATACCTAGCTATAGTTGGGTTAGCAAGCAGTGAGCTAAAAGCATTGTCTAGGTGATTATCTAGCCAAATAGGGTGAGTTAAAAAGTCCATAATTGTAAAATTATATTATAAATTTATAATATAACCCATGAAACTATTAAACAACATGTAAGCAAACACCACCTATAGGCCCCTGCCTCTTGAAAGCATTCACCTATAGCTAATACAATTTATTGCATCATTCATGGAAAGGGTTTGGACATAATGATACTAACCCTATTTATGGGAATTTAATTTCAAAGGATTATCAAAGGAAATATATCACATTTTTAAAATTATTTGAAGTGAGCTTAAAGAAGTATGTCTAGGTGTCTAAAAAGCATGAAATATAGTTAGAAAGGTTACACAATCTTGACTAGGCAAGAGTGTAAGGAACATGTGGAAGATTGGAGAAACAAATGGAGATGGGAATCACCAAAAATATGATCATGATAGTACTATGGATTTCTCACGATAGAAAATGAGTAAAGGAAATATCTAAACAAATAACATACAATCTTCACCAATAAACCCTACATAGTCTACCTACATACATTCAATTTTGGGTTTTAAGGGAGTTAGAAGGTAAAACGATGTTATCAAGGGATCAAATTTGGTGGAAAACATAATTACCACTTGGATAACCCTATAAGATATCCAAATGTTTGAGTAAATAGGGGAAGTACCCTTTATTTTGTCTTAGATAGAGGTTACTTCCCCTTGTGCATAAACTTATAGGTTTGAGGGATGAGTGATAAGGTGAGACTAGAAACTAGTTTAACCTTTCAAGGATGTTTGGAAAGCTAAACTAAACCCATGGAAAACATATAAACATCTCATAGAGGGTATAAACCAAACATAATATTCTAGACCCTCAAGGTTATAGTCAGCTTATTAGGTAAGGTTTTGGCTTCGTGTCCAAGTGGGAATTCATTCATACTTATAGCTTTGTATATGCATTATAATTAATTTGGGCATGATTTTGGGATCACGATAGATGTGTTTAAACTCTTAGTATGTAGATAAAACATAAGGAGATATAATTTTGGATTGGGACCAATGTTAGGCCTATGTAAATGAAGAAGTAAGCTTAATAGGCTAATTTTAAAAGATATTGTATCTTTTGAAGATTTGCATGGAGGTCAAAGAAGCTAGGAGGAGTTATATAGGGTCCTAGGTAACCTTTTTGTGAAATTGGTTTGGAAGTTCAATGTGAAACTTGCATGATCAAATCTTAAGAGCATAAACAAGTTAAAACCCTTACAAAACCCTTGCAAGGACCCAATTGGATAAATGAGGAAGGATATGAATCCAAATAGACCAATTTGATAATTAAAGTTATTTTACCTTGTAGAGGAGTCTCCTAGGCTCCTCCCCATCCTTTTAAGTTGTACAAAAATGTATAAATGGAGTTTAAAATAGGGTTTTCTTGATAATTTAATGCATTATGTCAATTATAGGAGGTTTGAATAGATTATAATCATATGGGAGATAATATTGGGACTTAATATAAATACCCATGTAAATTTCATGCCTTAGAATAACTCTTAAGTTCCGCAATTAGAAGTTTCATCTCAATGAGTCAAAACTCGCACAGTGGGCAAGCTAATGAGAAGTGTGAAAACTCCATGTGGAAGTGATTTTAAGGTGTGATCATTTCTTCTAATGATGTGAATGGTATTTAAACATGTCATTCACTCATTTCCATGTATTTTCATGGAAAAATAATGCCTTTTTGGAATCCAAGTGTGAAGGGTGCAAGAAAAAAGAGTTTTTTAGACTACAAATGATGATGTCTCATTATTAGATGATTCTAGTTTAATAGGACTACAATAAATGCATGGAGAGGAATGATTGAAATATTTACCCTTCATTAAAATCATCTTAACTATCCCTAATTAGTTTTGGGATGTTCAAATAGGTCCAAATCATGAAGGCAATTTTTTGAACCAGAATGAGAACTTTCATGCCACTTTACAAGAGTTTCATAACTTGGAGAGATACTTATTCTTTATGAAATTTCATGGTTTATCCCACATCCTCTTCTAATTCACAAGTAACTCCTTTTACTAGCTTGACAAGTGTACTTGTGACCTTTAGACTACTTTCTTCTCCTCTATCTCCCAAGTTCTATAAGAATTAGCCATTTTAGCCATTGTAACTTATGCTCCACCTGAGTATGATGAAGCCCTGCTCATTTTCATACCATTTTATCAATAAAAATACTAATTTTTACCTCTTCTATGACTATTCATAGTTTTATAACTTGAATGTTTGATTTTTCTTAAGTGATGACTCTTGTTTTCTTTAGCATATTATTTCATTCTCTCACTTATTTATAATTAGAAATATTCTTCTTGTAGGGCATGTGAAGTGTTCTAGGAAGTTTCAAGGTTAAGTGAGCTAGTATATTCACTAGTGTTATTCAAGGTCTCGTGTCTAGTTCTCCTAGCCTAAACATTCATCCATAACCTCATAATGTAACATTCATATGAGAAGATGTAGATTAGAGAAGTGTATGTTTGGTTAATCTCTCGGTTTCATGTGTAACATGAAACTGGTTAGAATTCATCAAATTATTTGGTGTATCACCTCCCTTAGGATAGTTTACTTTTAGTTTTCTCGCTTCCTTTCCCCCCCAAAGTTTATGTGTAGTTACGCTCCAAAGTGATACATCAAGGGAGATATTCATATATAAATATTCACCTCATATTTAGGTTACCCACAACCTTAGAGGTGTTTCAATTTTGCCACTTGGATGAGGGGAGCTGAGACATATCCTCAAAGGTGCAAATCCAAATGAAAATAGTTTTTGGCATGCTCATTGGGACTCTTAGTCTAAGAAGTCAAAATATTTTTGGTATTATGTTTCAACAATTAGCCTTTTGAGGCATATATCTAAGCATCAATACAGACTTTGAGATTACATCAACTAGTTAATTAGCCTAGGTATTGATTTTGAATATTTTTTTGATGATCATTCCTTTTGTTCTTGATTCTTAATGAATTTTCATCATTGAACTTGGTGTTGAGTTTTGTTTTACACAATTTGGTGAGGTATATCTAACCTTTTTCATTCCATATCAGCCCTATCATGATCCTTAACAACTCTAACATGAACTATATTATCCAATTCATGAAGTGTATCAGCCCTATAATTAGCCTTCTCTATATCTTGATCCTAGTCAACCTAGTCACTTCTCTAATTAGTCCATTTCCACTTTCAAGTAAAACCTTTTTGAATATGAGAGGTATATATTAGATCTTGATAATCTAAGGGGATGTGGTCAAGAGTTTCTTAGTCATATTATTTATAATGTGAGATATGCATTAGAGATATTCAAAAGAGAGTGGGCACCTATTGAGAGATCTAATTAGCAAAGCCTCACAAGTGAGATGTTAGATGTGAGTGGCTTGGTTTCTTCCTTAGAGTATAGGCTAATAATTCATGAAATCATCCTCAAAAAATATATCAACCTTCATATCCAATTCCCAAGATTTCTATTAGTCCTATTTTACCCCTACTCATGAGCCTAATCAAGATTATCAATGTCACCCATTTCCTAATCAATTGGAAGAGAAAGTTGAAAAGAGAAACCTTATTTTTGAAGGTAATTTTTATAGGAAGATTGAGTTGGCTAATATTCATATGAATAAGTCCATGTCATCAGAAAAATACGTAGAATATAAGCCCTCATTTCTCTATCTAATTAGATTCCCACCTCAAGAAGTGACCTTTAGATATGAGATTCCAAGTTAGAGACAAGGTGGAGAATCCAAGCCTAAGGAGATTAAAAGTTTCTTTAACACTTCACCCACTCCTCAGATTGAATTACCTCCTAAAGATAATACTTATAATCCTAACATCCTAAGTTAGAGTAAGATGTTGGAATCATGGGGAAAGAAAGAGGATAGAAACATTGATAAGGAGTGTGAAGTTAAGAATGAAGTTGATTCTTTGTAAGCCCCTCAAACCCTTCCTCAAGATACCTCTTGTGTTCCACCTCATCCATATTTTACTCCTAATCCTCATGAATATTACTATGAACTTCAAGAGATAATTTTCCAATAGAATTTATCTTATAAAATTTAAGACTTATATTCAAGGATGAAATTGCTAAGTCAAGGTGTGATTAAAGGTTTAGACCCAAAAGAAGATCATATGCCTAAACACACCCCATCTAACCTCCCTCAAGAAAGTTCTCAATATAGAATATATGTGAATGAAGTGATTTTAAAGTGAAATTAAAATGACCAAGATATCTTATCCTAAGGTCCACCTCACCTTCCTCAAGAGCTCCCAAAAAAATCTCTTACTTTTTATTCTTAGCCTAATTTTGAGTCCTATGTTCCACCTCCACCTACTAGTTTATCTTGTCCTCACCCCATCACCATTTGACTTGATGGACCTATGGTATGGGATCCTAAATAGGATAATTTGGCTAAGGATAATTTAGAACTTTTTCTTGAAGAAAATGTAACTCTTTGGCAGCCTCATTGGGCTAAGTCACATGATTACAAGATGCCTAGCCTTGGCATCACCAAGAAGGATAAGGAGATTGAAGATATTGCATCCCTTTAGAAGAAATATCAGATTATGACAATTGAGACATAATTTGAGATCCCTTGAGAGGTCCTAAGTATGGAATAAGAGGTAAGTCCTTGTGTTGAGTCTTCTTATTTGGTTGATGATGAAGAATGCCTTCCTTGTGTTAAAAAAGAAATATTGGATGAATTTATTTTATATTCTAAATAAGATGTTGAAAGATATCCTCTTGTTTTCCCCCTTCATGATGTTGGTTAAAGAGAATATGAGGACTTGTGATAGTAGTTTGAAAACATTTTCAATGAGTTCAAGTCTCTAAAGGGATCTACAACTTATTTAGAGTTGATTATAAGTAATGGTAAGTAAGATGACATTTTTAAAAATGTCATATATGAGCAAGAGAAAATTCCACATCAACCTTTGGATGTCAAAACAATATTTTATTGGCCTCAATCTTCCAAGGAGAAATAAATTATTCCTCTTGAAATCATGCCTATAAATAAGATGCAAATTGATCATGAGAAAGAGAGTAGGCAACAATATGAGGTATGTGTAAAAGACTAAAAGGAATACCTTACATTGGTAACCTATTTGAAGATGGTATACTTAAGAGAATAGCAAGTGAAATTCCAAGAAGAAGGTCTGATCTACCAAGTTTTCAATATAAAGAGCAACATGATTAGCACCATGATTCCTCTCACTAAGAAGTAGATGCAAGAAACTTTCCTTTTGATCCTACAAAGGGAGGTATAATTGATTGTTAGTTATATATAGTTGTTTGCTTCTTATTTTTCATAAGTACTTTGAGCACATGTGTGTGTATTGTTAGTGTGTTTTCTTTTATTTATGTGTGTCTTTTATTTTATGTGGTTGAGGTAGTCAAGTGGTCTTGTCTCGATCAAAGCTTGTGGTTAATGGTCAAAGGTCTATTTGTGTTGTTTTAGATTCTAAATGACTCCTTAATCCCAATAGATTGATAAGGATACTAATATATTTAGTATAGAATGTATACTAACCCTACGAGTTAGTAATTTTTTTACCAAACTTGACCTTATAGGTCAAATTAGGGCCCCTATAGGTAAATAAATTGACTTTTATATGTTTTATGGGGTCTAATATCTTGTGATGGAGTGTATTATAGGTTATTTGATGTCATTTAATGTCATCTTAGCCTTAGTCATTAGTATTTTAGTCCTTATATCATTTTGAGTCATTTTAGGGGTCATAAATAGAGATTTTAATAGGTTATACAACCTCGTTGGGAAATGTGAAGGTTACAAGATGGTGATGTCATACCCCATGTGTCATCATATGTCTTAATCAACTATTGGTAATTAAAAGTGGCAAGTTCTTCAGAAGAAAGGGTTATTTTCTTAGGAAAAGAGAAGAGTTTGGCACTTATACAACCCATGAGAGAGTTTTACACATGGGAGAAGGTCATGAGATGTATCTTTAGCTTACTCAAATCCATTTCAACATTTGAAGTACTCTATAAGTGTCAAAATTGGGCTAAAATAGTTTCTTTTAGTTTTTTATCATTTCTTAATTTGGAATCAAGAAAGAAAGTAGTAAAAGGGGTGTGTAAATAAATACTTGATAAAAGTGTGTAGTGATCCAAAAAATGATGAGAAATCCTTTTTTTATTGGAAGGAATAAATTGTAGATAAAAAAGAAATGATAAAAGGGGTTTATTAGCGAGATAGTTGAGTGGACTGCCTAGCATGTGCTAGATCCAAGAAGCGTATGCTTACTAGGAGGCTACCAATCCAATGTTTATAACAATTAAGTTGATGTAAATGAAAAAAGGGAAACTTGAATTAAATAATGTGAAATCAAATGCATGTAATACCAAATGAAAGTAAATTGATTTTTAAATAAAATGACTAAATATAGCAAAAGTGGGTCAAAACTCATGCTAAGATATTTGGGGTTAGGTTCAAAAAATCTAGAGAGGCTCTATGAATAGGTAGTAACATAGAAAGTAGGATTTTATTTGGGTTAAGGGGGTGAAAATAAATTTCTATTATTTTATGCCATAGTGATCATTGATAGTTGGGCTAACCATTGGTGATTACCTTTGTAATTCTAGAAATGTTTAGAAAAAGAATTAGAGATTAGGTAGATGGTCAAGAAAAGTTTATAATATAGGTTTGGTTAGAAATATAAGGATATAAGATGAGTTTGTATCAGGTCCAATAATTTGGAAATGAAATGAAATGAAGAAACAAGTTCAAAGTTACCTACAACTTGCTAGATAGTTTAGAAGTAATTTGGCAAGAGTGATAGTACTTGGGCCTTTAAAGGTGATTCTAATAGAGGTTTGGGTCTCCATTACTACTTATTTATTTCTAAATAAATGTGGGATACCTATACGTAAGATAGCTTGGATGTGGATTTGTGAATTTCTAGATCCTTTTCACTTCCTAGTTCTCTTTTTATAGGATGAAGTTGTTAATTGTGTAGGAGGAAGTTTATAATTAGATAAGAGGATAAAGTTGTCATTTATGGTGATTTAAAGATTTTTACCATTGCAAAAGGGAAGTTTCTAAATTATACCATGCTTATCTCATACATATCTAGTAGTGGTTTTAAATCAAGTTTGATGACCTAACCATTAATAGTCAGGCTAACCATTAATCGTTAGACTAACCGTCGATGGTTAAGGATATAGAGGAAAGTGGGTGAAATTAAGTTAAAAGGAGGTGGATAAAATTTTTAATTTAATAAATGGGATAAACCAACTAGGTGGTCAACTAGATTTAAGGTCAAGTAGGGGTTCAAGGCATTTTAACATATAAAACTGTGTAATTTTTGAGTGTCTACATTTTCCCCTTTTTGTTATGTGGATTTGAATCAATCAAACTACAAAACAAAAAAAAATGGATTTTTGGTCATGGTTAATTACCTTGAGTATTAGAGGAGGTGTTCCCCCTCAAATTGCGAGTTGATGAGGTTAAAACAAAATTTAGTCAAGGTTTGATAAAGTGGTAATTGGTGAGTCGTGAGGTACATGAGACAAAAGGGTTGGGCATTTGAAATTAAAACATGTGCACAAAATATGACTTAGTATGATATTCAAAATCATGCAAAGACTAAAGTTTCCAATATTGATAAAAATAAGGTCAGTTTTAGAGAAACATATGATAAGGGTAACCACTCCATAATGTTGGTCATAATTGATCAGGTCATTCCTATCAAGTCCACTAGATAGGTTTGGTGTTGTTTTTAGGTATTTAGGGTAGGAAGTTATCTTGTGAAATAACACAAATGATATGATCACACATAAGGTGGTATGAATTACAAAATTTTAACATGGCAAGATTGGTCAGTGTAGTCAAAATTATCAATGAAAGTTCATCACAAAACATGAGAATGTTTGGGTCAAAAATGGCCAACATCAACATGAACATGGGAAAATAGGTTAGATAAGGGGAAGATTTGAAAGGTCAAGTGGTTTGTTCAGGGGAGATAAGGTAATCTCCCAATTATCTAGAACCTAGGTGGGGTTCTTAAATATTTGAAAAAGGTGGGGAACCATGACTGTCGATGGTCAGAGGTTTCCCTAGGGTCTACTATCAATGGTCACCATGGCCATCGATAGTCAAGTAAAACCCTAAAAAATTAGATTGTAAAAATTAAAAATGAAAATCATTTTCACCAGTTGACATAGTGTGATTTGTGTTCTGACTATTTTGTGCATTTTATCATTTTGACACTTGAGTGTGTTGAGGTGGAAGTGATTAATTGGGTGATCAAGTGTTTGAGTCTTATTGATTATTGATTTGATGGAGGGTGGATGATGATGTGTTTGAGTGGTAAGATTAAGGATTTGAACATGGTAATGATCACAAAATGAGGTGGTTTATGCTTTGAATTCGATAGGATAGTTGAATTATTTGTGTTTAAGTGATATTGAGTAGTTGTGAATGGTTGGGGTAGGGTTGTAAATAGGTTTGATAAAAGGATTCCCTAGTTTAGGTTTTGTAGAATTTAAATAAATTAGTGGGGTAAATGGGGATTGGAAGGGTATAATAAGTTGGTAATATGTTATAGAGTAGTCTAAGATAAGTGACTTATGGAATTTAGGTGTTTTTTTAGATATTAAGAGAGGTTTAGGGTTTGAGTTGCATTGTAAAAAATAACACACAATGACCATTGGTGGTTCAACTCAACCATCAATGGTTGAGGTCTAGGGTAAAAGGTCCTAAAGGGATTGTCAATGGTTTAATGAACCATCGATAGTTAATGTTTTAGGGGTAGGGTGGGTGAAGGTAGTAGAAAATTTTATAATGGGGTTAAAGTTTGTAAAGTTGTATAGTAAGGTTAAACATTATTTATGATTGGGTAAAGTGCTTAGGGTTGGAAAATTTGTGTTGAAATAGGATGAAGAGGTTGTGAAAGGTATATGATTTGAGTGGTTTAGGTTTTTATGTGGTGTAAATCCAAATGAATGTATATAAAGTGTGTAAAGTTATTTGAAGTAGAAAATTAGTGCCAAGTGGTGAAAAAGGTCAAATGTAGGTGTTATAAGATGAAATGTATAAAAAAATGGTTGGTGGGTAGAATGAGGTAAAATACATGTTAGGTATTAAGGTGGAAGGTTAATAGTTAGGAAGAATAAGGTAATTATTTATGATAAAAGTAGGTGGGGTTAAGATGAGGCTAACAGTAGTATGAATAAAGGTAGAGGTTGGTAACATTAGTTTTAGAGGGAATATGGTAAATGTGATGGGTTAGATGGGAATGATGGGTGAAAAAGATAGGTGTAGATTGGTAGTTATCAAGATATGGAAAACCAAGTGTGTATGATATACTATTGTTGTGAAAGCCTGTGAGTAGATCCATATGAAGGATTGGGTCCCTAAGATCTTCATTGAGGTCTAGGATGTGATGACTGATGACAAGTGGAGACACATGGAGAAGGTTGGCCTAAGGGCCATGAGACACTACCAGCACCTACCATGGGATATAGCTATGATTGTGGCTCTCATTGAGAGATAGATCCAACCATGAACATATTTTTGCTACCAATGGGAGAGATGATTATCCTCCTAGAGGATATTCAATGGATTACATAGCTACCTATTCAAGGGGATCTAATTTATCACATAGAGAGTGAGGAGTGGGACTACCACATGGATCGAATAGATGGAGTAAATAAGGTCTAGGAAAAGTATCACATAGGTGGTATTTGTTATGGGACACTATAATAGAGGGCCCTAGGGGATAGATGCTTACCAATAATAATGATGGTGGTTGTGTCCTAATTCATGCTACCTAATTTGAGCAATGGTTGATTTCCATAAATATTACTAGGGATGTTAGTGAGATGTTTTTAGTGAATATTTTGTTTGGATGGGCCCAAATGTTATTAATATAGATATAAAGTGATGTTTGGGCCTTCAAATCATGTAGGAGATATGGGATCAACATTGGGTTTGTGATCCATTATTGGGTGTATGAGTATATTCAGGTGATGAGAGCATTGGGGAAACTATGGGATGGATTTACACTAATAAACTATAGAGTGGGTTTCATGAGGTGGAGAAGATATTATGTATTGATAGGGGTAGGTGGTGGTACTACAAACATAGAGTGGCTTAGGGATTTTTTGGAGGGTATGGTGGTGGGTGACATAGTGTGTAGGTCATACATGGACTGGTTAAGGTAGGTAGGGTATATCTACCACACACTATCATTATAGAGCTAGTGTTGGATATATGGGAGGTGAGATGGTGAGACTGAGATTATCTCATTTGACCAAGTGTAGAGATAGTTTGGCCTTATGAAGGGGATTCCAAAAAATTTTCCATGATACAAGAGGGAGGATGTTAAGTACTTGCACCTAGAGCCATAGCCATAACATGTTATTTTAGACCACAAAGAGATACTAGTGAGAGCTACGATAGATGATGTATGGATTGTAGATGGTTATGAAGTGTGGTACTAGGCCCTATATGTAATAGCTAATTTTGGATGGGGTGATGGGGGGTAGTAGCCATAGATGTGGATCCTATTAGGGAACTGGTACAAGATAGCCAAGCAAAAGTGGCATTGGTAGTAACACAAGCCTAGATTACTAGATTATAGGCATAGGTGGAAACATTATAGGGTCAGATCATCACCTTATAGGGTTAGGTGGCCACCTTAATTAGAGAGCAAGATTAGGTGAGGATCTCTCTTAGGTAAGTGACTCAAGAGAGATATTACTTGAGATAAAGGGTATGAGTGGTCATAATAGTAGAAAGAGGACCACTTGATATAGTTTTGAGGACATGGTACTTATCCACTATTAAAGAGTTAAGATATTATGAGGTGATAGTGTTAGAATAGTTTCCATTAGAGATGTGATATGGAGAGTATAGGGATAGTTTAGTAGGTGGTCCATTTATAACTACTCCAAGATAGTGTGCCTCGATAGTGGGGTACATAGGGATATCAGGGGGACCACCACTAGATGGTAGTTTAGGTGAAGGTGTAGGCATAGATGGGGTCAGTGGGAGTGGTGCCCTAGGGGCTTGATATGTTTTGTTATAGTTGTATAACATTTTGATACTAGCTTGCCTGCCAATGGTATGAGATGTATATATAAGAGAGAGATTTGATACATTATTCCATGTATTTTTTGTATTATGATGTACTCTTCATTGACATGTATGATTATTATTATGATGTATATGATGATTATGGTTATATAGATGAGTATTATATTCATGAGGATATAGATGTTGATTATGTTTATGATATAGATCTTGATTATGTTTAGTGAATATTATTGATGATGTTGATTATGTTTATGATGATATAGATGTGGATATATTTGTAAATGTTGTAGGTATGGTGTATTGATGGATATGATGGATGATTTAATTATGTTATATGATGGTGTGTTTAAGGAATTAAAACATGATTTTTTGTGTTTCCACTCCTTTTTTACTTTTCTACATTCAAAGGAAGTAAGAAACTAAGATTAAATGGTCAGGGGTTTATACGTACCCAGATGAAGTTTGTGCACCATTATCGAAACGATTGAAGGGACTCCTCTTTGGCTGTGGAGGATGATACCTGTAGAGAGAAAGACTTAAACAAAGAGATTGTTATATGGATATAAGGTGGAATGCCAAGCAAAGCTCGGTCCCAAAAGTGCAAAGACTTCCTTGAGGGATGACAATCCACTAGTTGATAAAAGAATGTTGCTAGAAAGAGAAGCTAAATAAAAGAAATAAAGATAATGCATACCTATATTCTACTATCTGCCTCTCACAGTCACTAACACTAGTTAGTCTACCATCGTCAGTTAGTAAATGTCACCGACACCGATTAGTCTGCCATCGTCAGTTGGTCAATATGCCGACGTCAGTTATGTTGATGACGTCGATAGGGTCAATGGTCTTTTGGATGGGTCTCAGGTTGTGTCTTTAGATGACAGAGTGGTATGTGGTAGTCAGAGAGTCTGTGCAGGGATGCAAGATAGTAGATAAGGTCTTAGGAGGGACAAGGGTAGAGGATAGGCTATCAAGAATGGGTAAAGGTAAGAGGAAGGCCTCTCAGCCTCTCCAATAAGAAAGTCAGGTTTTGTCTAGTTGATAGCTGGGTCTGGTTGATAATATTACTTAGAAGTAGTAACTAGAGAACCAATTACTAATATATTATAAATAATGAAATGAAATAAAATAGGAATACTTAGTTTTTTCTTGCTAGAGAAGGAGTGTAGAAGACTTGTTGCTGATGTGGCTGATGTAGAAGACTTCTTGTAATGTTTCAATCAGGGGTGGAGTGACTGATGTAGAGTTCTTGTAACCTGTGATGCTTGGTGTGCATCTGGGAGGGAGAGAGAGAGAGGTTGAATACCTAGAGCCAAAGAATTAGCCTTCAGGTCTGTGATTAGTTTTCCATTCAGCTTGCAAGTTGGTTTTAAGCAACTGGCTTCAGTGATCCCGTCGGTGTTAGTGATAAAAGATGGGTAAAAAGGCTATTTTTAGCCTTTTGCCCGTTCCTCCGTCTGCCAGGTTTAGTGGTCATGGTAAAATGGTCAAAGGTAGGTTTAATAGGTGTGAGAGGTTAGTGGGAGGGTTGAAATAGGTCATAAATTGGTCATAGGGTGATGGGAGGCATCCAAGGGGAGGTATCCAAGGTGGGGTGTTATTAATTCAAAATAAATAATTATTTTAAATTAATAAGTGTGTGGGTTAGGAATGTTTAGAAGTGGACCAAGGGGACCAAGGGGGAGTTGACCAAGGAGTAGACACAAGTTTGGTGTCTACATTTGCCCTTTTTTGTCTTGTTGGTTGTTCTAACGAACTACAAGACAAAAATAGGAGTTGATTGCCCCAGGTATGGGATGAGGTATCCCCCCTCAAAGTGGGAGTCAAGGGAAGGGAACCTAAAATCAGGGGCCGATTTGATAGATAGTGGATGGATATGGTGAAGTTTGAGTGTGAACGTTGTAATAGTTGGGATTGCATGCATACCACTTCACGAGATGGTCAGGTCAAATTGTCATAGTCAAAGGTCGAGGAGTGCTAAAATCAAAATAACTGGTCCCCAGCATTTAGTCATAGCTGATTAGGTTATTCGATCCAAGCTATAGCTCTAATGGTCATCATGTTCTAAGTATCTTGGGCCTAGGAAGTGCTCCTAGAAAACACAAAAATGTCACAAGTAGTGGGGATCAACTTGCTCGCAATTCAGTACTTGTGAGGGTCATAATGCAGGTTGTGGACAATTTGGCTAACTATTCATGAAGTAGCCTACATACAATCAAAAAAACTAAGGCAAAGTTACCTCAAAAATGGTCATGGTCTGAGGAGATAGTCACGATCTCCATAGTCATTGGTCGAGTCGAGTCGAGTCGAGACAGATAGTTGGTCCATTAGATGGATGGATGAAGGAATGGCCGAGCTAACCTCAGAAGACCCCATGTCAACTGAGTGCTGCCTACATAGCCTTGTTAGAAGGGCCTCAGGCCAATGTAGTTCTCCCCAAAAGGGAGGAAGAGGGTCAGTTATGGATGTGGGTTGGACGAGGTTAAGTCATGGTTAAAGGTAATATGGTTTGTCCATCAGATAGATGAACAAATGGATGTGGCTGAGATAACCCTAGAAGATGTCATGTCATCTAAGTGCTACCTAAATAGCCCTTGTTTGAAGGGCCTCAAGCCAATGTAGTTTAGGAGAAGAGTCAAAATGGTTGATAGGTTGGTTCGGTTAGGTTATAAATGATGAGGGTATGATGATGTTACAGCCTTTTCCATATTGTGTGATGGTGTATTTTGTAACATTAGCTGAGTGGTCTTTCATCCCTAGTAAGTTTCCATATTGGTGATGGATGTATGCTAAAAATGAAATGAGGTTATTTATGCTTCAGCAAGGAATGGTTTATGCTTGACATAAATTGTGTGGTCAATAGTTTCTATGTGTATTAGTTTCCATAGAAACTAGTGTGAATGGGCTATGTTAGTGGTCTGAAAATGCTTGGTTTGATTTCGTTGGGTTTAGAAAATGATTTGGTTGAATGTGACCAAGGTGTATAAGAAGTGAAAGGTGCATTTCTCTTTCATTGATAAGGACCATAATGATTGCATAGATAAGGTTTTTGGAAACAAAAGCCCCATTCATGCATTATGGCATTGACCATTGGTTGTGTTAGAGAAGTAATCGAATCACTTTGACATTAAAATGAGCTCAAAATCCCTTGAGTAGGTGATGTGATATGTTAGGATAGGGTAACCCTTTTTAGTAGGGATAACGTTGCCCCTTTTTATAGGAGACCTTGAGAATGACTATAAGTCAAGTCCATGACCTTTTTTTTTTGGGTAGACTAATCAATGTGGGAAGTCTACATGGGGATGTCATTTTGTTTTATGGTCATTTGTGAAGCTGATCGATGTGGGAAGCTTCTAAGAGAGTGTTATTTGTAGAAATATTTTTAGGCATAGCCATCCTTCAAGGGAGTGGTCTATATTTTTGCTTTATATGTTTTTGAGGGCTTTGAATAGCTATCCTTCAAGGGAGCAATTTATTAGCTACAACAATGATGATGTAGCTGTCCTTCGAGCGACCAGTCTACATTTAGAGTTTTATGACCTTTTGATATTTTATTTGACATCTCCATTTATTTTTGATAGGATTTGTAGTCATGGACAAGACTATAGAAGCTTAAGGGCTCCCCTTTATTAGGAAAAAGCATCCATATTTTATAAAAGGGTCACATAGTGTTTGTGGAGGGGAATAGTGGTAAAAAGAATGAGGATTAAAATGACAGGGATTGCTCAAGGGATGAGCTCAAGTTAAATATCAAGTGAATGAATACTTGACTAACAGTAGAATGGTCATAGATGTAAGGCATTAAGGGGCTCAGTTTCTAGCCAGCCTTCAAGAGAAGATAGATGATAAGTCCCTGATCCATACTTGTGTGTTATGATGTAAGGTCTGAGCCAATTAGGAGCAGACTTGCCTCATTTACTTCTCTCCATATTGGTCACGTGCTGGTTTATGTTGGACATGAAGTTGGTTGATATTTGGTTGATGTTGGGTTGGTTGATGTTTGGTCAATGCTTGGTTGGTTGATGTTTGGTCAATGTTTGGTTGAGGTCGTGATAGTTAGGATAGAGTCAAATTCCCCCAGTTATTTGTGATAGGGATAATGTTTGGCACCCATTGCGGATAATCAATGGGCTAGATAAATGAGATGGAGAGAAGATGATGAAGCTCCTCTTTGACAAGGAGTGCGATGTAAGGATGCATCCTATGAAGCTTCTTACCTGATAGGCTTAGTTTAAGAGGGTGAGATCCTAATCTTCTAGGTTGGAGTGTGGGATCTCAGAATTAGGGATGGTGATGGAGGCAATGGTTGGTAATGTTTTGATTAAAGAAGCTAGTGGTTGGGAGTCTTCAAGTTGGACCTCCATTGTCTATAAAGTTTTGATTAAAGCTTGTCGATGTTGTGGAGAGCTTTGAATGAGGTCATACAAAGATGTCTTCATGGAGGTTGGGTGAAGTTGTTTCACCTTCGAGTCATGAATTGGCTTCAAAGATGTTGATCGAGATGTGCCCAAGACATTAATCTTGGGTTTTGGTGGTTGAAAGGGCTTGAAAAATGGATATGTTTGAGGGAGAGAAACCTTCTCTTTCCCTTTATCCTTCATGGTTTGTGACCTAGTGGCCACATTGATGGTGTTGATTTTGAACAAATGGGTTGAAGGTGATAGAGGAACCATAGTTTGATGATGGGCTCCTGATTTAGGTGATGAGGTTTGAGAGGCATGGGATGGTGTCGATGGTTTGTTGAAAGGGTGGTCAAGAGGATCCTTAATGAAAGGGGTGTCCTTTTTGAAGTGTTGACGAATGACCACTTTAATAGCACAACAACGCTCAGTGTCATGTCCAGGTGTGTGATGATATGCACAAAATTTAGTGTGGTCGAACCAAGATGGTTTTGATCTAAGAGTTGGTGAGTGTGAAGGTGAAGAGGGTTGGGAGACATGAGATGGTGTTGGAGATTTATCAAAGGGGTCCTTAATGAGAAGAGTGCCCTTTTTCAAGTGTTGATGGATGACAACCTTAAGAGCACAATAATGCTTAGTGTCATGCCCAAGTATATGATGATACGCACAAATTTTAGTGTCATCGAACCAAGATGGTTTTGGTCTGAGAGGTTGGTATGGCTTAATAGGTGGAAGAGTGATGTTAGAGGATTGTAACAATTAGAATAACAACAAGGCATAAGAACCTGCTAATGAGTCTATGTGTTATGTTGCAGTAAAAGTTGACAACTTCTATTTAGAAGCTATTAAGGGAGTGTTTCATACCATCCTTTTGTTTGGCAGTGTGACCAAACACGTAGATGACACTTTCGTGGTAGGAGGCATTGGATGTTTTGAAGGAGGTATGTTTTTGGTAGGTGTTGGTAGTAATGGAGGTGATTTTTTTTTGTTGGGTGTCAGAGTAGGGAGCACTCCTATTAAGGTAGAAGGATGTGGGCCCAAAATGGAGGGCAATGATGATGGTGGGAGAAAAATTCTCCGATGTGGTTTAGTAGCCTTCTTTGGTTGGGTGCAAGGACTACTATTGTGGGGTGTAAGGTTCAAGTCTACCCTCACCGGATCTTCTTCAGCCGAAGTGGGTGAGGTGGCAAGTTCCTCTCTCGATGGAGAAGGGGCTGGAAAATATGGCTCTTTAGTTGGAAAGAGCGTAGGGATGATCATGGCTTCCTCATATGGTCAAGGAGTGGAAGAAGTATGATCCCCCATTGATGATAAGAAGGATGAGGGTGAGGTAGCCGATGTTGGTGTCCTCAAAGCATGCTCCAATATGGGAGAGGTCAAGGTAGACTCTCCCACGTGTAAAAGAGGGGTGGATGGAGGACTATCCTCCATTGACAGAGGACAAGTAGGAGAAGAAGGCTCTTCTACCCATGGTAGACAAATAGGAGAAGAGGGCTCTTCTACCTTTGGTGGACAAATAGGAGAAGATAGATCTTCTACCTATAGTGGACAAATAAATTGAATAACCTTTTTGGACTATGGGAGAGGTTGGTTAGGAATGATAGAAAAGATCATGTTGACCATGCGTATATTATGCTCTTGGGGGTCATTGGCCATGGTCTAAATGTTGTTTTGACTAGGGGGATGGTTAGGGAATGGTTGTCTAAAGACATCCAAGTTTTGCTTAGCTGATTCATTCGGGTTATCCAAAACAAGATCCCCCTTGTCTAACATGTCCTAGATAATATTTTTAAAGGTTTTACAATTGTCTATGTCATGACCTTTGACACGGTAATAATTACAGAAGTCATTTTCCCTGTACCATGTAGGGTAGGTTTTAAGGGGTTAAATTGGGGTGGTCAAATTTGAAGGAGATTGAGGACCCCTTGTGTGACGAGTTTGTCCAACATGGAAGCGTACGATTCTCCTATTGGAGTGTATTGACATTGTATGTACCATTTTTGGAATTATCTTGTGATGCTTTATGATGTGGAGGGTTCGGATTGGTTGGTTGTTGTTGATGATGGTGATCTAAAGACCACAGTGTTTTCCACTCCCTTGGCTTTGGAGTGGAAAGAAGTAGATTTCGATGAAGAAGGGTCATTGGATTTTGCATTGTTATTTTGCAATTTGACCTTGTCCTCTTCGACCGCACAGAGTTCAAGCTTTTGGGCCATGGTGAAAGCTTCATCAAATGTGCGGAATGTTTGGACCCACAAAGTAGATGAGATGTGTTTCACACATGCTTGTGAAAAGAGCTTAATGAACTCAGGTTGAGGTAAAGAAAAAAGAGAGTTGGTTGATTAGGCCTCTCCAACGGGTGATGAAATTAGCTATTGATTCATCGTCAAATTGTCTAATAGAGTATAGGTCTGTGATGGAGACCTTTTTGGTGATGTTGATCGAAAAGTGGTCAAGAAATAGTTGGGCAAGTTGAGTGAAAGAAAAGATAGAGTGACTGGTAAGGGAGCTGTACCAATCAAGGGTGGCCCTCGAAAGTGACATGGGAAATGTGCGTAGTAATAATGCATCATCATGAGCTATAAGGTAACAAGCATGTCTAAACGCTCGTAGATGTTGCTGTGGGTCCTCTTTACTCTAAAAATGAGTAAAATTAGGGAAGTTCCCACTAACTTGGATATGGTCAAATTGGGACTGAAGGATGAATGGGTTCATTACAGATTTGTTCATATGAGAGAACATTTCTTGAACCAAAAATGGATGTCTCAAGATTAGACATCTTATCCATCAACATCTTGATTAGATCGGTTGATAGATTTGTAGGTGGGGTGCTCCCTAGGTTGTAAGGCATTTGGAAGGTGTTAGAAGGGGCATATGAAGTAGTTGGTTGCATGCTTGTATAGGCACAATATATTGGTAATTAGTCATAAGGACTGCTGTTGAAGTCAAGGGTGGTTGTGTCATAAAGCTAGAAGGCACAACCTTGGCTTGATGTCGCCATAGGTGGTTGAATGGTGGCACTGGTAAAATGATAGGTAGTCACTTCCATGTTTATAGGTGCAAGAGTGTGTGGAGTCAAGACAATCAAGTTCTGATAAGGTGTAGAACTTGGTTGAATTAAAGAGTCTCATGTTTGGCCCTTAGCGAGATAGTGTTGGAGAGCCTTGACGTTATGGTCAAGGAATCTCTCAAAATTTTGATCCCCTTTGGGAACAATTGGAGATTGATCGGGGGTTGAATGGATAGGAGAATATTCAGTGTCTAAAGTACACTCCATTAGGGGACTTGATATGAAAGGTAAAGGTGGAAGTGGTTGTTGCCTTGCGTGGTCAACAAGAGTTTTGGTTTGACTACGTGTCAAAACCATCCAAAGCAAAAAGTTTAGGTTCCAAAAACTATGTTTTTTTTAGTTTCAGAAACCAGAATGTGTGTTTAATAGCAAGAAATTTGGGTTTTAAGCCTACTATTTTGGAAGAAGTTTTGTTGACAGTGATCGACGTCGATATAAAAACTGATCTCAATGAATAATGTTGCCGATGTCGGTGAAATAACCGATGTCGGTGAGGAAAAATTTCTTACGTTAGTGGAAAAATTGATGTCGATATCTATGTGTTTCCAAAAACTTAGAAAACTGAAAGTTTTTGGAAGAAAGAAGAAAGTCTGAGTTATCTTTAGATCTCAGAATGTGACCTCACTAACTCAAAAAATCAGATACAAATAGAAAAATAGATGATGACAAGTAGCCACTAAATGTTAATTCCTAAGAATAAATTTTATAGTCTTGTTGGCTTATGCCTTAAAAGAGTGTGTTTGAGAAGTTGGATTTTAGAATAGGTCTTAAAAGAAGCAGTCTAAGGTTTGTTTCAGGTTAGTTTTGGTGCTCAAGATCTGTATTAGGTTCTGTATGTGGCCTGGTGCTAAGGAGCAAGCTCCCCTCACTTCACGAGCCCAGAGATAAGCTGGGTCACTTAGCCAGTATATACTTCCCCTAGATTTTATACTCTGCCAGAGAATAGAGTGGGCTCTCCCCTTGGTAGTGAAGTCCAAGTGGGATTACCAGGAAGGGTATAAGGTATCCGCTAGGTGATGAAATCCTAGTCAAACCTTGTCTCATGTATGTTTAAATGTTTGATTTATGAAAGTGGTCTAGTGAAAGTGGCCTGGTCGTGTAACATAAGTGTGCTATGATTTATTCATAATGTGTTTTGTAATTACTAGATGTGAGAGCTAAGTATGCATTCAGGCCGAAATGAAATGCAATAGATTTCAAGCCCAAATCAAAATGTGTGTTCTTTGGATGCAAATAAGTTGAGAAAAGGTTTAAGAGCATGAACTTTCACTACTCTAAGATGAAAGAAGGAAAGGTGACAAGAAGAAAAAGAAATATTCTTTTTAACTCCTGCTTATGGTGTCTTTTCGAAAGAGAAAGAAAGAAGAAAGGATACAAGGAGAGAAAATTCCCTAATGCACCTATATGAAAGTTTGTTTTAGAAGAAATGAACCCAGGGAAAACTCCAGGGTCCCACTGGGCGTGCCAGAATGTTTCCACTCATTTTTCACTTTTCTACATTCAGAGGAAGTAAGAAACTAAGATTAAATGGTCAGGGGTTTGTACGTACCCAAATGAAGTTTGCACACCATTATCCAGATGATTGAAGGGACTCCTCTTTGGCTGTGGAGGATGACACCTGTAGAGAGAAAGACTTAAACAAAGAGATTGTTAGATGGATATAATGTGGATTGCCAAGCAAAGCTTGGTCCCAAAAGTGCAAAGACTTCCTTGAGGGATGATAGTCCACTAGTTGATAAAAGAATGTTACTAGAAAGAGAAATAATGAAAGGCTAAACAAAATAAATAAAGATAATGCATACCTATATTCTACTATCTGCCCCTCACAGTCACTGACACCGGTTAGTCTACCATCATCGATTAGTAAATGTCACCGACGCCAGTTAGTCTACAATCATCAGTTGGTCAATATGCCGATGTCAGTTATGTTGACAACGTCGGTAGGGGCAATTGTCTTTGGATGGGTCTCAAGTTGTGTCTTTAGTTGACATAGTGGTTTGTGGTAGTCAGAGGGTCTGTGCAAGGATGTAGGACAGTAGATAAGGTCTTAGGAGGGACAAGGGTAGAGGATAGGCTGTCAAGAATGGGTAAGGGTAGGAGGAAGGCCTCTCAGCCTCTCCAAGAAGAAAGTCAAGTTTTGTCTGGTTGGTAGCTGAGTCTGGTTGATAATATTACTTAGAAGTAGTAACTAGAGAACCAATTACTAATATATTCTAAATAATGAAATGAAATAAAAGAGGAATACTTAGCTCTTGCTTACTGGAGGAGTGTAGAAGACTTTTTGTTGATGTGGCTGATGTAGAAGACTTCTTGCAATGTTTCAATTAGGGGTGGAGTGACTGATGCAGAGTTCCTGTAGCCTGTGATGCTTGGTGTGCATCTGGGAGGGAGAGAGAGAGAGAGGTCAAATACCTAGAGCCAAATAATTAGCCTTCAGGTCTGTGATTAGTTTTCCATTTAGCCTGCAAGTTGGTTTTAAGCAACTGATGTTGGTGATCCCGTCGGCATCGGCCGACGGGTAACCAACGTTAGCGGCTAAAAGATGGGTAAAAATGCTATTTTTAGCATTTTTCCCATTCCTCCATCTGCCGAGTTCAGTGGTCATGGTAAAATGGTTGAAGGTAGGTTTAATAGGTGTGAGAGGTTAGTGGGAGGGTTGAAATAGGTCATAAATTGGTCATAGGGTGATGGGAGGCATCCAAGGGGAGGTATCCAAGGTGGGGTGTTATTAATTCAAAATAAATAATTATTTTAAATTAATAAGTGTGTGGGTTAGGAATGTTTAGAAGTAGACCAAGGGGACCAAGGGGGAGTCGACCAAGGAGTAGACACAATTTTGGTGTCTACATTTTGATCTAATGATGAAAATATGTGTTTAGTTTAGATAATGATTGGTTTATACATAGTTTTAGATTAAGGTAAAAGAAGGTTTTGAAGGGACCCCAAAACCCTTTAACAAAGATAGAAAGATGATACGATGACGCCCAATAGGAATAACAATCCTAAAACAAACTATAAAATATTATCAAAATCAGGTTTTATAGGGACCTGAAACCACAGCCTATAACCTTAAGAAAGATCACAGGTTTAACATAGACCTGGAAACTCAAAAAAAGTTTATAAAACAAAGAACCAACTTTTAGAACCAATTAAAACATCTAGTAGATAGGACCAGAACAAAAGCAACAAAGAGGACCTTAGTCTTCTAGTTCCAAGATCATCTTCACAGTCTCATTTCCAACCATTATTGTATCATGTATGGATATTACAGCCAAAGTATCAGCTTCTTACTGTGCTTTCTTTCTTGAGCTCTGCCTAGTCCTCTTACTAGGCCCCTCCAGAGATTTTATTTCTTCATTAGCTCATTTTCCAAGGTTAGCTACTGCCGCACATATGCTAGAAGTAACCTCCTCCATTTTCATTCTACTTTCCTTAATGAGCCTTCTCAGATTATTCTATATTCTATAAGCTTAATTGGAATATCACTCATTTGCTTCTCCAAATTATTGATTTTAATCCTATTAGCTTCCTGGTTATGTTGCATTATTTCAACTTTCTTATTTAGCTCTATCATTTCCTTATGCATCCACAAATCAACTTGGAAAATTACATCTACTTTGAATTTGACCGAATTCATGAAGGAGATCATAGTATCCCTCTGGCAAGCTTCACACCTATCATCTACATTCTCCTATGGAAAGGACTCATCCTTTTTAATTTGATTCTCCCTTTCCATCATTTTCTCCTCTTTTATCTCTGCAAGGTCTTTATGCTGGTCATGATCATCCATTTCTTTTCCTCTAATCTCCATGGCAAGATTGGAAAGTAGAACCAAATGTTAATTTTCTCTTATCAAAGCTAAATCATCAAGTAAGTTATTAGTTTCTTTAACACTTCCCCCCACCACATTCTGTTTATCTTCATGACTAGAATTATTCTATTCTGTATTACCCTCTATTTTTTCCCTTCATTTTCTTTCTCACTTTTGTCTTCATCTTCCTGATACGCTTCCAAATTTGAACTAAAATCCCCAGTTTCTGTCCCTTTTTCTTCTTCAACAACATTCTTCTCAAAACTTTCTAAAATTTCCCACTCAGATTCCTCTTCAACATTCTATTTTTTAAGACTGGAGGGTCTAGGTTTTACTTTTTCTTTCCCCTTCACCTTTCCATTCTTCTTAACCTCTGAATCCTTATTTTTTTTAGAATAAGGATTCAAAACTATAGCATTGCTTTTGCAGTAGCCCTCTATAATAAGAATCAGTCCTTCATGCAAAATTGGTCGAGTTTCCTTCTTTCTATGAGCAAACAGACTTTGAAGCAGTGAAAAGTGCAAATAAAAAGGGAAGGAGATTCTGTCTTTATGCCTAAAGTGATTAAGAAAGACAAAATGAAATTGATGAACTCTTTTGATTCTACCATCTAGGATGAAATACTCATGAATGCAGGAAAGAACATCTCTCCAGATTCCTTTTATCTGCTCCAATTCGAAGAAATCTCCACTCTTTTCCAATTGCTTCTCCTCTGCATCCATTTTTGGGAATTTTTTATAAGCAGCATTTGAAATACTAGTATGCTTTGAGAATTTAATGCCATCCATTGGGAGCCCTGTAACCTCAGCAATGAATTCCTCTATGAGCTTCACAGTAACACCATGGAGGGTTACTCTATCATCAACCCAGTTTTTGAAGAATGCCATCGTAATATGGGGTTTAGATCCATGCAATCACTCCATATAGCTTACCACTCTCCCTTTCTAAAGAATCTTCCAAACATCCTTTCTATCCTTCCATTCTTCACAATTTTTTGGCTCTTGCTTCCTCAGTTCACCCTTCATTTTACACAACAAACAATATTCCAATAACACCCATACACTACGAGTAGAACAATGGACCCAATTGTTTTTTACAAGAATTGGAAATCACCAATATGTTGGCACATGCAAATTCCACGTTGCATTCTCATGAATGTACCTATTCAATGAATGTAATCGATCCACCTTAAGTCCACTCCTCTGAATCATTAATTTACTAATCCTGGTAGATCTTTCCCTCTTTAGAATGAATGGCGTCATAAATGATAAGTGCTTTGAGATCAACATTCTTGTTTAGTGCATCATGCCATCTCACCTTTTGCCCCATTTGGATAGCATGATTAGCTATCCAGTTAGCAACTCCAATGGCTTCTCTATATGTGTGGGATATGGTCACTTTTTCAAACTTTAGAATTAAAGCTTTAATTTCCATCACCTTAGCCTCAATAGACCATGAACTTGATTTTTTGTTATTTAGGATGTTTACAATATTCAACGAGTCACCTTCCAACCATAATTTGTAAAATCCCAATTCAACAGCTAGTTTAATAGTATATAGAGCTGCAGTAGCTTTAGCAATATGACTATTCAATGGGATAGCAATGGTATCAACTACATTTCCCATATAATCTCTCAGAATTCCTCCACATCCCGCTCTTCCCGAATTCCCTTTAGCTGCTCCATCAAAATTTCCTTTGATCCATCCTTTAGGGGGACATTCCATTTCACATTCAATCTTGGATTATCAATTTTCAAATTAGGCCTTTCAGATCCTAAGGGGTTATCAAATTCAAAGGTTTGATCAGATTCCCTCTATGATTTAAAATTCTCCTTTATAGCTCTAATAATATTCTGGCCAAGCACCCATCCTGGAAGTTCTTTACTTCTAAAAATTCTATTGTTTCTTTCTTTCCATATCCCCCACCATATATGAGGAAGTGTTAGTTTCTAGAAAAAAATAACATCAATATTTTTTGAGGATTGGTTTATACATAGTTGATGATGTGTGTGTTTATAGATTTGATTGAAGACATGTAAGTGATGTGTTGATTTTTTTAGATGATGCTTGTGATTCACATATAGAAAAAAAATGATATGATGATGTGGTTCATAGAAAATAATTTTATATGATGATGTGGTTCATAGGCCATGTGATAGATGATTTAGTCATGGTTATGGAGGATGTTTAGGATATGATGTGTTTTATGCTTTTTATGCTATGCTAAATGATTATTTTTCTAATGATAATGATGTGACGATGTGATTGTGACTATTCTATGGTGTTGACATTTTGTGTATGATTAGGATATGGTTTATGGACATGGTTTACAATTTTATGATGTATATGGATTATGTAATGAGAATGATGTTTTGAATGTTTGGATATAACATGCAAACATAATGAAATCACATAAAGTAGGTGTATATAACACATTTAATGTGGAAAAGAGAGAAAAATTATGAGACATATGTCCTCATGAACTAATGAATAGACTGTAAGAATAATGCATGATGTGTTCATTGGTAAGGACATAACAACACCCTAGTTGGATTGACTTAAGGAAAATAAGCCTTTCCAATGCTTCAAATGAACATGATTTGATTTAAAAAGAGGGTATATTAATCATTTTATGTTAAGTAAGCTCATAGTCCCTAGAGTTTAGATAGGGTATGAAGGGAAATTAGGTGATAGGTTGAAAGGGGAATGGGTGATATGGTAACCTAGTATGGGTTAGTGTGCCCCTTTTATAAGTGACCAAATAGATATAATAGACATGTTCATGCCTTAATATAATGTGTAGACTAATTGATGTAGGAATTATACTAATGCAACATATAACAGTTAATTACAACTCACTTTATTTGATTTAAACATAGGATTGTTTATAGATTTTTTTTTTGATAGGTTGGTGAAGCTAACCAATGATGGAAGCTTCATATAATTTTTTTTGACAAATTTAACTTATCCATAATTCAAGGGAGTGGTCTAAATTTGGATTTTTATAGCTATCCTTTAAGGGAGCAGTCTATCTTTAATAAATTCAATTGTTGGGCAGCTATCCTTCAAGGGAGCAGTCTGTTATGCTAGAGATATGCACCCAAGTAATATTTTAGTATTATAACTTGATTTTGAATTATATTTTTATACATGGACAAGTCTATTAAGGATTAAATATATAAATTTATGGGGGAAATACTTTTAACACAAAATTTTAATGATAGATGAGGAAGAGTGGTTTGAAGGACAACTGATCATGGGATTCCATCTGATTAGAGATGAAAAGTATCCATGAAAACCATTCCATGGGTAGAGCCATGGTATCCATGCTTAGGATGAGTTTATAATTGTGATGGATAATAACATGGTCATATGCTATAATCAATTGTCCCTAAGAGGAATAGGGATAGGTAGGTGAAGGGAAGTGAAAATCTCTTAAACCAAGGGATGAGCTTAAGTTAGACACAAAGGTGAGTTTGATCCTTGTTTTAGTAATATAAAGGAGATAAATACAAATAATTTAGAGGCTTAGGTTTAGGTTTTCCTTTGAGAGAATACAAATTATAATCTCTTTATCCATACTTCTAGGTTATGATGTAAGGTCTAAGCCAATTGAAAGCAAACTTGCCTCTTTTGATTTTTTCTAGATTATTTACATATTGGTTTTCTTTAAGGATGAGGTCTTTGATACTGAAATCTTTCTCTTTTAGGTCTTTTTTGTATACACACTTGATTCATTATTGATAGACACAAAGATGATTAATCATTATGAGGTAATGTTCATCAAGGAGTTCAAGACATGTGAGATGTTTTTTATGATAATCACTCTCAAAAAGGATCTCATGTAAAGATATGTGAAGAAAATGAATTTGGACTTTGAGAGACAAAACTACCTCTACACTAAATACTATAGATAAAGGGGTAGCACCTGTAGATGTTATATTGCTTGTGTGATAGGCCCATAAAGTGAAGGGAATGTGCAAATTCCAATCTTGACTCAAAGCATTAACAACTTTGGTTATGATTTTGGTGACGGTTTTGTTAGAGGCTTTTGCCTATCCATTTTATTGTGGATGATAAGGCAAGAAAAATCTTAACTTTATGCCAAAAGTGTCACAAAGACTTCGGAATTTATTATTTTTAAAGGACTTACCATTGTCAGTGATGATCTTATGCAGAACACCAAAGTGACAGATGATATGGTGATTGATGAAGTTGAAAATATTTTAAACTTTGGTCAAGATAAAAGGAATGGATTCTACCCACTTGGTGAAATATTTGGTAGTAGTAATGATGGATTGGTGTCATTGTGAAGAATAAGGATTAATTTCCCCAATAAGATCGAGACCCCATTGCGAGAAGGCCAATATTATTTGGATAATCAAAGGCCATGGGCTAGTATATTATGTAGATTAGTATGTTATTGAAATTTGACACACTTCTTTACATAATCACAACAATCTTGATTGAGTTTGGGCTAATAGTAGCCAAGGTAAAGGATATGTTTAGTGATAGTTAGGCCACTAAAGTGTCCCCCATAGATTCTATCATGTGTTTCCTTGATATCATGGGAAGCTTCATGACTATAGAGAAAAAGATAAGGATTACCCCTAGTATTTTTTAATGAAAGGTACTCTGAACAAAGCCTCCTTAGGCATTCCTTGATAGGTTAAGAGGAACAATGTCGAGGTTAAGGTAGTTAGAATTTTAGTCATACCAAATGTTGGAAGGAGATGCTTCCACACTAAAAATGGTAAGAAGATCAGAACTGATACATAAGGCTGTGATAAAAAGTTAAACATGCCATCTATTATTTTATCTTTGGTAGGTTGAGATGGGATTTGGGAAGTTAGGGAAGCCATCATATCTATGAATTTGTTAGTAGATCAAGGAACTGACTATATAAGGTAATGATTAAATGATGCTAAGAGTACACCTATGAGTTATTTTTACTTCAATAAGACATAATTTTTGCATTGATAAGATCTATTGACTTGGTTGATCACAAGTTGAGAATTGACAAAAATACTGATCATTTTGACTCCCTAAACTAGAATGGTTTAAAGACCTATAACTAGAGATTCATACTCAACCACATTATTGGTGCATTCAAATTCAATTTTAAAGGAAAGGAGAAGAGTTTCACCACTAAGGGGAATGATAATAAGTTAAACATGCCCAAAATTTTGGCATTTAGAGCCATAAAAAAACATGGTCATTTGGTATGTGGGTTCTTCCTTAGAAAGAATTATGATGGACTCATCTGGAAATGCCAGTAGAAGTGGTTACTTGTTTGGTAGAGGAGCTTTAGATAATTGGTCAATGATAACTTGTATTTTAATTGAATTTTTATGAAGTAAATAAATATCAAACTCATCTAGGAACATGATCTACTTGTTGATGCACTAGTTTTGGTATGGTTTAGAGTGCATGTACTTGAGCTGATTAGTGTTAGTGATGACATAGGTTTTATGATTAAGAAGGTAGTGAGAGAGCTTGGAGGCCACAAAGACTAAGGTGAGGCAAAGTTTTTTAGGATGAGTATAATGAGGCTCATATTATATAAGTGTGTGGCTAATGTGTTAAATGGCTTACTTTTTGTTTTGTTCATAATGATGAGTGAGTATCACCCCTAAGGAATGGTCTATGGTAGATATGTAAAGGTATAAGATTTAGTATTATCTAGGAGGGATGAGGATAGTTGGAGATAGAAGGTACTCCTTCATTTAAATAAATTATTGTTGATAATCCTTGGTATACTTAAAATAGGTGTCTTTCTTGAGGAGATGGTTAAAGGGTTGACATCTATCTGATAACTGGGAGATGAAGTGATAGATAGATTAAAGTTTCCCCTACATGTTATGGAGTTGTTTAAGTAGGAGGAGGCATCTCTAAAATTACTCTAACTTTGGTGGGGTATATTTCAATTCCTCAAAGAGAGACAATAAAGCCTAGAACTTTTCTAGATAAGACCCCAAAAATGCATTTCTTGGGGTTGAGCCTTACATGATAATGGATTAGTCGATCAAAAATGATTATGAGTATAGCTATATGATCCTTTTATTGTTTGGATTTCCCAAGGAGATCATCCATATAGTCCTCTACAATTTTTTGGATGAGATCATGAAAAATTTAGGTCATGACATGCTAATAGGTTGCTCTAGCATTCTTTAAAACAAAAGGCATGACCCTATATTATAAGGTTCCCCATAGGGTGATAAAGGAATTTTAATGTTGATCTTTGGGGGAAATCAAGATTTGATTATATCTCAAGAAACCATCTATGAGAGAACATTTCATGGCCAGCTGTAAGATCAACAAGTTGGTTGATGTTCAACAAAGAAAAGTCATCCTTTGGGTAAGTGAGGTTAAGGTCATGAAATTTGATGCAAAGATGAAGTCCCCTTATGGGCTTGGTGATGGGAGCGATGTTAGAAACCCATTATGGATAGTTGATGGGTTGAATGAAGTTGATGGATAAAATATATTGAAGTTTTTCTTTGATAAGAAGGGCTATGCAAGGATGCATCCTACGAAGCTTTTAATGCACTGGCTTAACCTTAGGTGGGTGATAATATTGTGGAGGGAAATAAAAGGGTAAATTTTGGGCATATCTTGATAGGACCAAGAAAATTCTATGCTATAGTCATGAAGGTAATATGGATAATCTTGTTGCTCCATGGAATTTAAGGATTGGTTGATCTTGATGATATGGGGGTTATCCTACGTACCCAAATTGACATCGATAGTGGATTCATTTAGCATGGTTTATTTCTCAAGAGGAAGGGATTTATGGATATAATAATCCCCCACACTAAGGTAGGTGAGAATAAAATCATCATATTGATGTTGTATAGTGTTGATGGTAGGATAGTCTCATTCTATCATTTCAAGATGAATGAGAGGAAGGGTTTTAGTTTAGCCATCATTTTGATATGTTAGGGGGCCCAAACTAATGGTATTGATAAAAAAGTTATATGGGATGATATTGAAGTATTTAGAATTTGAGGGAGATGGTGTTTGTGAGGATTAAACATCTTCATTAATGGTGGTGATGGGTTCTAGTGATGTGGTTTATTCTAGTGGTACAAACCCAAGGTTGAATAACTCATAAGTTTTTTGAGTTTTGATTATGGGTAGATCATGAGGTCCCTATACATATAGGTCAAGAAAAAAACCCTTCCAAGTATACCTATAAAGGTAAGCTTTGGTAAAGGCTAGTTTTTTTAGATAAGAGAAGTCAGAGGTGAATGGTCAGATGGATGAGATAGTGGTAGGAGCGAGAAGTGATTGATCAAGTTCCCCATAGATGAAATATTTTTTATTATTCGGGAGCCCAAAAGGGATGATTGATTTGATGTTAGGATCATAGAAAGGGTCATTTTTGAGGTTCCCATACTCTTTCAGAGTAGGGAAAACATCCAAGGCTAAAAGATGATACTCCCCAAGGGAGAGACATTTGAATATGGGCTACAAAAGGTCCTCTACAGGGATCTGGGAAGAAGGGATAGATGAGCTAGTTGAAGCTTCATCACTATTATGGGTGGGAGTGCTATGGGTTTTAGTTGGTGGTGAGGTAATGTTATTAGTAGTTGATGGTGAGGTGGAAGGGGAGGAATAAGAACATCATTAAGCCAATATGTCATATTGAAAGAGGAAAAAAGAATAGGGTCAACTTTGATGGTAACAACCTAACCTTCATGCTCAAATTTCACAAATCAATGTAAGGTATAAGGGATATAACTCATGGCATAGATCCAAGGGCATTTGAGTAACACATTATATTGGAACTCACCCTTTATAACATAAAATAGTTTGATAATGGTGTGAGGTCCTAAGTAGATATAGAGGATAGCAGTCCCCAAGGTAGTGGCCATGGTATCATTATAGGAGCGAAGGACCGTTGCACTTTCTAACATGATTTTCTTGGGTAGTTGAGATTGGTCATAAGCATGGGAGGAGATAATGTTGATGTTATCTCCTCCATCAATCATTACCCTTTTGATTTAGGTTTTATTTATGTATGTAGTGATGAAGAGGGGATGATCAGGATCCTTAGTATGAATACGAGGTATTTTATAATCTTGAAAGGTGATGAAGGTAGAAATTTGGAGGGCTCCAACAAAAGGTGAAAGAGTTTTAGGGTCATCTGGTTGAACCTCTATAGATTATAGAGCCTCTATCAATGCTTGATGATGGTGGGGTGAGGTGTTGATTAATTCATAAAGGCTAATTTTCACTAGTGTTTGGTGAAGTTATTTCAATATGATGCACTAGATGGATTCAGAAGGGTTATAAGGAGAGGCTCCTAGAATAGATACTTTAGGTTTTGGTGGTGACATAGGTGAAGGTACAGGTGTTTGTTTTTTGTTATAAGGTTGAGGGGTTGAAGAGTATGTCTAAGGAATGGAGACTTTGGATTTTCCCTTGTCCTTATATTGGGCCTAAGATCAGGTAATAGTATATATAGTGTGTATGGGGGGATTTACTAGGTTTTATGGTTGCTTTAGTTCCTCCTCCTCACTCTTAGGTGAGAAAAGGGAGTAGGTAAATGTTCAATAGGTTGAGTTGATGGTTGTATTGGTAATAGGTGTAAGAGAAGTTCATCTAATAACACATAATCCTCATCATATATGCTATGAACAAGTTCTTGGAGAGATTTTTAGTTCTCCATGTCATGTATTAGTGCCCTATGATATGTATAGATCAAGTTATCATTGAACCAAGAGGTTTTGGTATTAGAAGGGTAGAATGATTTGATATGTGGTAAGCTAATGGAATAAGTTTGAAACAACCTTTGTAATATATTTGAATAAGATTTATTCAAAGGTGTTGGAGGTGATGGGTTTATAGTTTTAGGGATGGGGGCCCTCTTATAATTAGTTTTCACCTTAGAAGTTATAGGTGTTGGAATGGTTTAGTTGGTGATTGGGATTTCTTAGTTATGGTTGGCTTCAGGGTAAATAATTTGAGAGTAGAAGGTTTGGATGATGAGGGATTGTATATAGGTGGGAAAGTAAATTTTGATAGATTATTTAAGAATGATGAAAAACTAGAAGGTTTGATGGGTGTAGGCATAGCTAGAGAATAGGGGGATGATTTACTAGAGTTAGAATAGGTAGTTGGGATGGTAGAAGGATGGGGGCCTAATATATAAGGTAGGTAGGAAGGAGGTGGTATGGGTATAGTTTGAGGTAGATATTTGGTTAACTCTACCTTCTTAATTAGTTTAGTTTAGGGTTTCTTTGGTGGACTAGATGGGGTTAAGTGAAACTTCAAAGAAGGGTGAGTATGACTAGGTGTGGGAAGAATTCCTAGATTTTTGTCAAGTTTGGCAAGAGAGGCATAAGGTGATGGAGGTGGTTGGGATGGTTCACTTATTATTTTTGAATAATAGGTATTTGATGGAGTGGTAATAATGGGTTTAAGGATGGACTCAAGGGAGGTTGATGATTCATATTTGTTTTGGTAAGGGAGCCCATGATGATGCCAAAAGGTAGCTCTATCAAAGTTAGGTTGAGAAGTGAACTCTAAGCTTTGGACCAGTCTAGAAAAGGGATTGTAAATGGGTTTAGTTCCTTGGTCATTATTTTAAAAATTAATCCCCTGGGTGGAGAAGAGGGAATGGTTCCCCCATCGTTATTTTTGATGGAAGGTTCCAAAATTGGTGGCTGGGTGGATGAGGTAATCTCCTCTTGTGGGATGGTTTCTAGAGAGGGACTAGATGGTTCTATGTTAGGGGAGGTAGGTATGGTGTCCTCAAGTGAAGGTATGGGCATGGTTACTTCCTTTTTTTAAGTGTCCAAAGGAATGGAGGGTAGTTATACCACTTCAATGGGTAGAGTGGAGGAAGAAGAAATGGTTAAATCAAATTTTGTCTCTTTTGGTGTTTCCATCAAAAGAGAGGTAGATAAAGCTAAGGTCTCATTAAGTGAATAAAGAGGGGTGGTTGATTCCTTCATTTTGGTTTCCAATAAAATAAAAGGTGATTACACTACTTGTGTGAGTGAAATGGAGGAAGTAGTGGTTTTGGTAGTGGTTTCCTCAATAATGGGATCACTAATAATGGCATTGATTGTATGTGCCTCATGAGAGAGATGATTTTGGTTTACTATCATGGTGATGGGTAAAAGGAGCATGATTGGGAAAATGTTTGCATAATATGTCAAGGGACTGATTAAGGGGTCCATTTGGATTATAAAATTCAAGTTATCCACTATTAATTAAGGTTTGGATAAGACTCTTGGAGATATTAAACCTACTAATGTCATGTTATATAACTTGGTGAAAGGCACAATGGTAATTCTCATTTTACCAACCAACCATGAGGAAAGAAGAACAAAATTGTTAGGGGATTTGATAGGTGGAAGGTGGATGCTTTGAGAAATTTATCCAAAACTAAAGCATAAGACTCCCCTATGGGGGTATATTATTTTGGAAGAGCTCAATTTTGGTTTTGTTGGTAGGAAGGGTTGGAGGAATTGGTTTGATGGGGTTGGTTGATAGTTGGTGGCAGAGAAATTTTTAGGACAACTAAGTTTGTGGATGCTTTTACCTTGGTGTTGGGATGGTTGGATTGGTTAGTTGTTTTGGTAGAGGGAGAGTCATTATATTTAAATATATAATTTTGGTTTTACAATTTCAATTTCCCCTCATTAATGGCTTAGTTTTCATGTTTACATGCCATTGTGAATGCCTCATCAAAAGTTTTGAAAGATTGAATTTGAAGAGTGGGGGAAATATGTCCATCACAAACTTGAGAGAATATTTCAATCAACTTAGGTTGGGGTAAGGATAAATAAATATGGTTGATGAGACCTCTCCATCTAGATACAAAATTAGCAATTGATTCATCATCATATAGCCTAATAGAATAGAGGTTAGTAATAAAAACCTTTTCAGATATGTTTACTAAGAAGTGCTCTAAAAAGATTTGGGCAAGTTGGGAGAATGAAAATATGGATTTCTTCATAAGAGCACTATATGAATCAAGGGTTGGTCCCTCATAAAGACATGGAGAAGGTATGAAAGAGGAGAGCATCATCATATGCAATCAAATAATAAGAATGACAAAATGATCTTAAATGTTGTTAGGGGTCCTCCTTGCCTTAGAACTTAGAAAACATGGGTAATTACCATTGAGGAGGATAAGAATGGATAAGAATAAATGGATGAATGGGTTCATTATAGATTTGATCATAGGATGAGAGGTTATGAGACCCAGATATAGATGACTCTATGTTGGTCATTTTATCCATTAACATTTTGACCAAATCTTTTTGAGGTTGGGAAGCTGCATAATTAAGTGGTAAATTTTATTGAGGTTAGGTGGCAATAAGTATGGATAAGTTGTAGAAGGTGATAAATAATCCACATATTGGTAAATGGTCATAGGAGGTTGGGATGGTGCCACATAAGGTTTGATTGGCACAAATGGTTGGGTGAAAGGTGATATGTATCCTTGTTGGTTAGAAAATATGGGTAATATGTCATGGGTACTTGTTGGGGGGCTAGTATGGGATGGTTTAGAGGGTTGGTGGATGTTGGTATGGATGTAGATTGGGTTGGAGGTATGAAAGTGTTAGTTTGTTGTTGATGGGTGGTAACTCTAGTGCTAATAGGTGGGAGCATATGAGGTATGAAAAGTACCAAACTCTAAAGTTGGATAGAAAGTGGTGGGTTGGTTGAACTAAGGGTAATGGTAGAAATATGGGTAGAAGATACTCCTATGGTATGAGTATATGTGATGATAGGTAAAGTTGATCCAATGTTAGATGTATTGGTTGGGGTAGTAGGTTTTTGGTTACTAGTTGGGATATTGTATGGAATTTGGGGAGTGGTAGTAGGTGGGATATTAGAGGAAGAAGAGGTTTGGGTGAGCATGGGTTAAGTTGATAGCCACAAAAATATTGGTAGGGATACCATAGGGAGGATCCATAAGAGGAACTAAAGTAAAAGGGGTATAGTTATATAAGGTGTTTAGGTAATGCTAAAGATCCACAGGGTTGTTATCAAGGAAGGTAGTGAAATCTAGATCACCTCAACAACAATTAGAGGCTGGTAAGAGGGGGAGAAAAATGAGGGTAACCCTTACCATTAGAGGTATAATCTATGGAGGAATAAGAAGAAGGTGGTTGTTGGTTGATTTGATTCCTCAATTGTTGTCTAGTAAAGACCATGAGAGGAACAATTAAAAAATAATGAAACTCACAACTCAAACACAAAGCAATCCAAAAGAAAAGATCTTAAAGAAATCAAACATACACTAAAGTGCATTTAAAAACCTATGGATATTTTAAAATCACTTTTAGATTATGCCTTAAAAAGTGTGAAGAGGAAATTTGGTTTGTATATTAGGTGATAAAAAGAAAATCTAAGGTTGGTTTTAGGTTGTGTTTAGGTGCTCAAGAGAAAATATATATTGATCTTCAATACGTGGCTTGGTATTGGGGCTTACCCCCTCACTTCACATACTATAACAATAAGGGTGTTGAGTGTTTAGCCAAGATATACTAAATTTTAGAGTTTATACTCGACTAGAGAGCTGAGTTGGTTCTCCCCTTGGTAATGACCTCCAAATAGGATTTCCAAGAAAGGGTAAGGTTTACCACTAGGTGATGAAATCATAGTCGAGTCTTATCTCAATTTTTTTTTTGATGTGTTGATTAATTATGTGGTTTGGATAAGTGTGTGATAATAAGAGTGAAAACTATGATTAATTACTTTGACTTTAAGTTACTAGATCAACTAAAATAAGAAAGAAATTAATGTATGTAAAAAGGTTTATTTTATGCCCAAAAGAAATTCAAATTTTATTTGATGAACATACAATAAAGGAAGAAAAGGGATGCTAGGTCCCATTGGACATGCCAAAATGTTTCCCTTAATTTCTACTCATTTCTTAATTTGGAAGCAAGTAAGAAACTATTAAAAGGGGTGTGTAAGGGAATGTCTAATAAAAGTGTGTGCACGATCCAGATGATTATGGGAACTCTTTAGCTTGGAATGAATAACATATAGATAAGAAAGACACTAGAAAATGGGGTTTTTAGTGAGATAGTTGAGTGGAGTACTATTTTGAGCTAGATCCGAGAAGCATATGCTTGATAAGAGGCTGGCAATCCACTATTTATAATAATGAAGTTGATGTAAATCAAAACAGATGAAACTTGCATTCAATAATGTGAAAGTAAATGCATGTAATACTAGATGAAAGTAAATTTATTATTAAATAAAATGACTAAATATAGAAAAATTAGGTCAATACTCATGCTAAGATAGTTGAGGTCAAGTTTAAAAAATCTAGGGAGGTTATGTGAACATGTAGGAACATAGAAATTAGGATTTGATTAGGGTTAAGGGGGGTGAAAATAACTTGCTATTATTTTTTTCCATAATGACCATCGATGGTTGGGTGAACAATTAGTGGTTTGGATAACCATTGGTGGTTGGGTGACCATAAATGGTTGAGGTGACCATTAGCAGTTAGGCTAACCATTGGTGGTTACCTATGTAATTCTAGAAATCTTTAGAAAGGGAATTACAGATTGGGTAGATGGTCAGGTGAGGGCTAGAATATGGGTTTGGTAAAAAATAGAGGGTTAGAAGATGAGTTTGGATCAATTTTGGGAATTTAGAAATGAAATTAATTAATAAGTACAAAGTTACCTATAACTTACTAGATAGCTAAAACAATTTAGCCTGAGTGATAGTACTTGGACCTTCAAAGGTGATTCCAATAGAGGTTCAGGTCTTTGTTGCTATTGATTTCTTTTGAAAGGAATGCAAGATACCTATATGAAAGATAGATTTGACATATATTTATGGATTTATAGATACATTTCACATCTTACTTCTCTCATTTTATAGGATGAAGTTACTAATTATGTAGGAGGAAGTTGTTAATTAGATAGGAGGATAAAGTTGTCACTTATGATGCTTTAAATCTTGTTAGCATCACAAAATGGAAGTTGATAAATTATGCCATGCTTATCTTGTACATAGCTAGTATTATATTTAAATTAGGTTTTATGGCTTGACTATTGATGGTCAAGCTAACCATCGATGGTTAGGGTAAACACCTGTGGTCAAGGAGCTAGAGGAAAGTGAGTGAAAGTAAGTTAAAAGGAGGTGGATTAAAAGGTTAAGTTTATAAATGGGATAAGTAAACTAAGTGATCAGCAAGATTGAGGGTCAAGTATGGGTTTAAGGCATTTTGACATATAAAAATGTGTAGTTTTTGAGTGTCTACAAAAACCATTCTATACCTTTTTCATCTTTTTAGGCACACAAAATGAGGCTTTAGGTTTATATTTGGTATGATCAACAAGAGATATTGTAGGTCAAATTCATTTGGGAGGTGAATTACACTTAGAGAGTTTCATTTCCATAATAATATTTCAAATAATGGTGGCCTATGATGTATGAACCATCCTCATGAAGTTAACTATGTTTTTCTACTCACTATTTCATGTAGCCTATAGGTTTTGCTTTGGTGTGGGTAGTTCTATGCAATAAATTTGATGAGGTGAACTAAAAGGATTTTTTTTCTCTTATTATATTCCCTCCATGGTTATTTTTAGGTTTCATGGTGTTTGGTGAGCAAATCATCTTAGGTTGGTAGATTAGTCTCATTTGGGATGACAAGTAGTTTTTCATCATTTTCAAAACTCCCATGCTTTGATAATGGTTAAGAGGATGTCTATAGGTTCATCACCATGTATCAATGCCATATTTATCACCTCCCTTCATGTTTTATCTCACTACATCATCCTTAGAACAAACTTACAATCCACTATCATACTCAACCAACTTGTTACTCATTCTTACTTACAGTCATAAGGGAATCATGTGTGTGGACCTATTTAACATGATTCATGAAAGTTTGATAGATATATCATGATATTGAACATGTATTTATATCAATAACATCAAACAAGAACCTCTACTTATCATAGGAATGGACCATGATAGCAAAACAACATAGTCATTCACAACCTTCTGCTATTATACTCATCTACATGAGTTTCTTGAGATGACTTCATGCTGGAACATGAACCTTAGTGATGGTTTCAAGATATTTGAGGTGTGAATAATGAATTTGAATGTTTTAATATGGATATATAACCCATTTAAGTCTAACTAAAATTCACACTATTCATATTACCACTCACTGCCTATATGCATGAATTTGTCCACCTATAGGTGGCTTGATAGAGGTATAAGAGGTGCTTATACGAAGAATATTGGACAAGATAATTTTTTTTAAAGTCCTAATGTGTTATGAGGAGAATTGAAGACCTATTTTAAATTTTATATTGGTAGATGAGATAGGGATTACCTTCAAGTGATGGTGATTTTAGTTGTGGAGACAAAATCCCTAAGCTAGAAAAATAATGTCCTAAGGCCATTTTGGATGAATCATATAATAGGTTGCAATACTTTTTAAGGCATACTAATAGATTGGTATTATATCCATATAATATTAAAATAGCCATAAAAGTAATTATGTCAATAGGATTAGTGTAATATAGTTGATGAGAGGCCTAAAGTTGCCTACAAAGACACTAAAATCAAGCATATATGTGTACAGGACTGTGACCCAAAAGAGACCTTTGTTAGCCAAAGTTGAAAAATTAACATTGCCACCATAGTTGAGTGTTTCCAAATGGGTTAAGGTATTACTTATGACCTAATATTATCTTAAAAAGGTATGATATACTATTTTTTTCAACTCCCATACATACCTACAAGCATATCTTAATCCTTGGAATACCCACCTACAACTATAAGGAGATGAAAATGTACTTTGGAGTAAAAAATCAATAAGGATAAATTTAGAATCATGTTTTAAACCTTGTGGGATTAGGATTAAATAAATATAGGTCATGGGAATAAGAGGAGAGGTATTTTATACATGGTCTCAAACTTAAAGTAGGCCTACATAGGATTTCCTAGGTCAATACCCACCTATAGTTGGGTAAGCAAGCAATGAGCTAAAAGAATTATCAAGGTGATGATATATCTAAGCAGTGTGATTAAATAATTAAATATTTATTAAATTATCTTGGAATGTTTTAAGATAACCCATCAAACTATTAAATAACACCTAAGTAAACACCACCTACAGGCACCTGCCTCTTGAAAGCATTCACCTACAACTAGTACAATTTATTGCATCATTCATGGAAAGGGTTTAGACATGAAGATAATAAAATTTTTAATGGTAAATAACTCTCAAAACCTTCTCAAATGAAATGTATCACATTTTAAAAATTAAATGTGTACTAGCAGGCCTTTTTCTCCAAAAGAAGTCAACTATTGTTGACTATCTCAAGTAGTGAACAGAAAGAAGTATGTCTAGGTGTTTGAAAAGCATGAAGATGAAGCATATATGCCCAAATATATTTAAAATTACTATAATAACACTAATGGGAACCAAAATCTTTTTTATCAATCTTGATCATATAATATTATCTATAAGGGTCATTCTTGAGAGGGGAAAGCAAGAAATACAGTCAGAAAGGTTACATACAATCTTGACTAGGCAAGAGTGTAAGGATCATGTGGAAGATTGGAGAAAAAAAAGTAGATGTTAATCCATAAAAATATGATCATGATGGTCATATGTAGTTATCATGATAGACAATGAGCAAAGGAAAGCTCTAAACAAGCAATATGTAGTCTTCACTAACAAACCCTGCACAGTCTACCTACATACAGTCAATTTTGGGTTTTAACAAAGTTATAAGGTCAAATGATGTTATAAAGGGATAAAATTTGGTTTATAACATAAATATTTTATAATCTTATACAATATCCAAATGTTTTGATTAAATAGGGGAATTACCCTCTATTTTGTCTTAGATAGAGGGTACTTCCCCTTGTGCATAAACCTACAGGTTTGAGAGATGAGTGATAAGGTGAGACCAATAGATATTTTAACATTTTAATAAGGTTTTTAAATCTTAATGAAACATACAAAAACATAGAAACATTTCACAAAGGGAAGAAACTAAATATAATGTTCTCTACCCTCAACGTTAAAGTTAACCTATTAGGTAGGATTCAAACCTGGTGTCTAAGTGGGAAGTCATTCATACTTATATCTTTGTATATAAATTATAATTCATTTTATAATTATTATGGGATCATGATAGAGGCTTTCAAACTCTTAGTGTGTAGGAAAACCACAAGGAGAGCCAATTTTGGCTTGGGACCAATGTTAGGCATGTGCAAATGGAGAAGCAAGCTTGATAGGCTAATTTTGAAAGCTCTTATCTCTTTTAAGGATTTTCACAGAGGTAAAATAATATATTAGGATTTATATAGGTTCATATGAAACCTTTTTATGGCATTGGTTTGGAAGTTCAATGTGAAACTTGCATGAACAAAGCTTAAGAGGTTAAACAAGCTAAAACCCTTGGAAGGACCTGATAGGAGAAATGAGGATATAAATGAATAAAAATTGACTATTTTGATCATGAAATTTATTGTACCTTGCATATGAATCTTCCAGGATCCTCCCCACCCTTTTGATCTTTTACAAAACTATACAGATGTAGTGAAAAATGGGATTTTATTGATGATTTTGTGCATTGTACAAGTTTTAGGAAGTTTAAAGAGATTAAAATAAAATGGGATGGAATATTATGAATTAATGTAACTACCCATTTAAATTTAATTCCTTTTAATAACTCCTAAGTTCCTCAACCAACTGCTTCATCTTAGCTAGTCAAAATTGGCATAGTAGAAAAGCTAATGAGAAGTGTGAAAATTCCAAGTGGAAGTGATTTTAATGTGTGATTGATGATTATAAGGTAATATAGGGTATTTTAAAATTAAATTCACTCCTTCCCATGTATTTTAATGGAAAAATAATGACTTTTTTGAATCCAAGTGTGAAGGGTGCATGAAAGAATAGTTTTTTAGACTGTAGATGATGATGGATCATTCCCATATGATTCTATATGAGCATGAATTTAAAAAATTAATGGAGAGGCATGAATAAAATCCTTACCCTTCATTCCAATCATCATACCTATCCATAATATATTTTTTGATGTTTAAATAGGTCCAAATCATGAAGGCAATTTTCTAATCTAGAATGAAAACTTTCATGCCACTTTTCTAGAGTTTCATGACTTGGAGATCCACATGTTCCTTATAACCTTGCATGTTTCATCCCAAATACTCTAATAATTCACAATTAATTCATTTTAATATATTTACAATTTTCCTTATGACCCTTAGACTTTTATCTTCTCCTCTCTCTCTCTCTCAAGTTCTATAAGAACTAGCCATTTTGGCCATTGTAACTTATGTTCCACATAATTATGGTGAAGACATACTCATTTACGTACCATATGATCAATAATACTACTTATTTTTACCTCTTATATGATTATTCATAGTGTGCTCACTTGAATGTTTGATTTTTCTTAAGTGATGACTCTTGTTTTCCTTAGCATATTGTTTCATTCTCTCACCTATTTATAGTTAGAAAGTTTCTTATTTTATGGAATGTGAAGTTTTATAGGATGTGTCAAGGTTTAATATGTTAGTCTATTAACTAATGATATTTAAGGCCTCTTGTCTAGTCTTCCTAGCTGAAACATTCATCCATAACCTCATAATGAAATATTGATGTGAGAAGATGTAGATTGGAGAAGTGTATGTTGGTTAGTCTCTTCGTTTCATGTGTAACATGTAGCTTGTTGGAATTAATAAAATTATTTGGTGTATCACCTCCCTTATGATAGTTTTATTTTAGTTTTCTCTTTATTTCCCCACAAATTTTAGGTGTAGTTGTGATCCAATGTGGTACATCAAGGGAACTAGACCTATCTAGAGATTCATCTCATCCTTAGGTTACACACAAGACTAGAGGTGTTTAAATTGTGCCACTTGGATGAGTAAAGATAATACATCTCCTAAAAGGGTGTAAATACAAGTGGTAATAGATAGTTTTTCCTATCATGCATTCAACTTGGGTGGCCAATCTAGTTTTGATTAGAAAAAAGAGTGAAAAAATTATAATGTGTGTTGAATTTAGGAATTTGAATAAATCTTATAAGAAGGAAAATTATCCTCTACCATTCCTAGATGAGGTAATACAAACTATGAGAGGGTCTAAAATTATGCATTTTTTATATGGATTTTTGGGATATAATCAAGTAATAATCAAATTATAGGATAGAATAAAAACAGCATTTACTAAAAAATGGGGAACCTATGAATATAAGTGAATGAAATTTGGTCTAATTAATGTTGGAGCTAATTTTAAACTAGTGATGGATCATGAATTATATGGATTGATAGGAAAGTGCACAATCACATACATGGATTATCTCTCTATTTTATTTAAAAATGTATTTGTTCATATTGACTACCTTCAGTCCATTTTTGAAAGGTGTAGGAATTTTGGTGTGTCACTAAACCCTAAGAAGAGTATATTCGATGTTATTGAAGGAAACATTTTAGGCCACATTATTATCAAATATGGGATCACCATTAAAACAAATAGGATTTAAGGGATTTAAAAAAAAATTTCCCAAACATCAAAAAGGAGCTCAAATCCTTCTTTGGAAAAAATAATTTTGTAAGGAAATTTATATTAGGATTTATAGAGATTGTCAGGACCCTAAATGTAATGCTCAAGTAGGATGCCAAAGTGGAATTGACACATGAAGAAAATAAGTATTTATAAGACCTAAATAAGGTTATTTCACATACCATAATGCTAGTAATCCCATATTTCACTAAAGACATTTTCTTGTACTCATTCACCTCATAACATACTATTGTTGTCATACTTACATAAAAAAGAGAAGAAAATTAGCACCCTATCACATTCATGAGAACAAAATTGAAAGATGCAGAGCTTAGATACTCCTTGATTGATAATAAAATCTTATCTCATGAAATAACTTAAGAATTTTAGGTGCTACATTTTTTGAAATGGGATAATCACCATAGTACAAGATCCTATTGTCAAGCTTATGCTAACACAAAATGAATTGGTAGACCATAGAAATAAATACATGGTGAAGATGAAAGTATTTTATATTGAAATTAAAACTTCTAAGATCATTATAGAATAAGCATTATTTATTTGATTACTAAAATAGACCTGTGAATCACCATCAAAGAGATCTACCAAACATAGGTTTCTCAAGAGGATTTATTATTAAGGTGTTATTTAGTTCTTACTCACTAGAACATGCCCCCAAAAACTCAAGAGAAAGCAAAAGAGAGCCCTAAGACTCAATATACTCATTATATGATCATGAAATGGATACTATATAGTAATAACTATGAAGGCATCTATTTAATGTGTGTCACATAAGGAAGCTCAGGAGATCTTAGAAACTTGTCATCAAAATATTGGTACTAGCCATTCATCTGGTAATATTATAGCCCATAAATACTTGGAATGGCTTATTATTAATTGATGGTCTTTAAATATTTTCACTTACATGTGAGGATGTACCATGAATTCTAGGTCTTAGAAAAAAGAGAGGTATAATCAACAATGCCACTATAGCCTATGATTTAAGGTAGTTCATTTTCCTAATGGGGATTTGATTTCATTGGTGTTATAAACCTAAATTCCTCAGTTGGGCACAAATTTATGCTCAATTATATAAATTATTACACTAGATGGACTAAGGAAATAGCCACTAAGAACTCAAGAGTCCAACATGTGATCAATTTCTCAGATCATCCTCCAACCACTACCTATAAGGGAATGGATTGGTTAAGTCAACCAACAAGAATCTCATACACACTATCAAAAATTTAGCTAATGATAAGCCTAAAGAGTGGAATATATTACTTAAATATGCACTTTAGGTAGATTAGACTCACATAAATAGGCCCTTAAAGCCTCACCATATCTATTGGTTTATGGGAAACAACCAATGTTCCCAATCATGCTAAAGCTACCAACATATCAATTTATGAAATAATACATGGATCCCAATGACAAAATAGATTATATATTACCAAAATGGAATAATTTAGGAATGAATCATTTCAAAACTTTAGTAAACTTCATTACATGGTCAAGAGATAGTTCAATAAGAGAGTGAAATTCAAAGCATTCAAGATCTCTGACTTAGCGTTGATATGGGACAAAGCCCATGCGAAAAAGGAATGTATGAAAAGTTTTCCACACTATGTATATGACCATATCATATATTTGAGATCTTGGTTAATAATTAATTCCATTTGAAATATTTCTAAGGAAATAATTTGACATATCAAATTAATGGATAATTTTGGAACCATTACTTCATGGCTTCTCCATCTAGAGAGATCTCTAAGTAATGACATATGTTCTGGTAGAGGTAGGAGTACGTTATATTTTATTTATTATTTATATTCATGATTTTATTATTTTTATTTCATTATCATAGTTTATGCTTTCTATATTAGTTGATTTTTCTTTTGCTAGTTTTTTTTTTCTTATTCAGGTGTGTTTGCTTTAGATAGATTTCCTACTTTCTAAGGTAGTTTTATTTTGATTCTATGGAAATATAATTTTATAAATTATAGTATAATAAAATGATATTTTTGGTTTTTTGAATCCAAATTTAATTGGTGGGTGTTACATTTGGTAGTTCATAATTCTTAATCTAGGAAAGCAATGAGAGAGTTAGCCATGACTATGACCCAAAACTAATGATTCCATTAGGTATGTAAAATTTACTTCCATAGTTATGTGAAAATTTATAAATATATCCTTATCCCCTTGGGTTAAATTCACATAAAATTCTAATACTTTTTTGAATTAATAACCATTGACATGGGTAGAAGTTGGCAGGGACATTTTGATTAACCAAGATTTTACTAAGACCAACTCATGATTGCCACCTTCCCTCTTTCATTCAAAAAAAGGGAGAATAATCCAAAAGTATAAAAGGAATTAAAAGAGAATTTTAATCCCACATGGTGAAATAATATCAATGTATCATGCATCATTAAAAATATGAATAAAGAGAGGAGGTGATCAAAGGTATCTCTATTGTGGCTATAGATGTCTGGTTAGAAGTAGAGCAGTTCTTGAGCTCCCTAATGTCATGCACCTAACTCCTAATCAGAATGTAACCTATTTATCACCCCATGTATTTGGATAAACCCCTTTGAATGGAAACAAATAACATCACCTTTTTATACACAATTCCAAGGTATAATGGAAGTTACTATGTTGCATGGAATTATTAAGATTTTATTTTTGTTTATGATTTAATAAAAAAATTTAGTAAGGTTTATGGTTGATATTGGGATTTCAAAACCATGTATTATATTTATTTAATAATTAGGAGTATTCACCCCTATGAGTCACCATTTTTTATGTTGAACACACCCCACCTTGTTCTTTTTTTCCTTGAAAAGTGGGGACCCCCATTTTTTTTAGGACTTATATATTATTTAGGTGTATATGTGTCTTATTATCTAAAGGAGTTTGATATTTGGCACACTGAGTAATGTTTGATGCACGTATTTTCCATTTGAAATGATTTATTGAAACTAATATATTAATGTAAATTTGGTAATAATTCTTATGTATGGTAGGTATTCAAAATGGCTTATTCAGATTCTTTCATTCGAGAGACTCTTATTCAGAAACCTTGGTCTTCAAAAACTAGTCTTTGAGAAATTAGTTCAGATTTTTTCATACTATTAGGCCCAAAGTCAAAGTGATAATACCCTAACTAAACCATATAGTGACAAATTTCAAAAAGAAAAAGTAACACCATAACACCCTGAATGAGCAAGCATAATATGTTGTATGTATATTAGGAATAGGTGGTCAAGTTTGAATTGAATGAGGGTGATCAGATCGTAGATGTTAGGGATTAATGGTACATGAATTGGAATGAATGCATAAAGTTATAACATCAATCCATAAATCAAATTCACCTTATTTTATTTTTAAGAGCTCAATTGAACATAGACTTCTACAATCTCAAAATCCCTAGCTATGACTATAATAACTTACAACTCATGTAATTCAATATTTACACCACCATTTTCAAAATCTTTAATCACACCATCATTTATTAGTATCAATAAAATCCTCATCTAGGCTATACAAGGGAGCCTTAACACCATCTAGGTTTTCCATCAAGGACTCTATTGAATGCTTGGACATAGTTTTTGATGTAACTATGTTTGATGGACACCATGCCAATTACTTAGCTCTATGGGAGGTCATAGATAATGTTGATTCATTTACATTGGAAAAGGACATATCAGTCAAGGAAAAACAACTTACAACCAAACCTCTTCCCTTCTAATGATAGGCAATTCACTATGTAGCCATCAAATTAGAAGTTATGCAATGCATTGACTTACTGTGATGATTATTCTTCAAAGGTAGAATTATAGACAGTGGCTATCTAAACTAAATAAAAAATAACATAGTTATGGTATACATCTCTATAGATTCATTCATGAGGTATTTAAGTATCCCTATTCCAGATGTTACATTTTAATTACATACTATAGTCACTTAGAATAAAAATAATAATGTAGAGTAAACATTAGGGAAGTGTCTTCTCCTTGGTGAGACATTGAAAATCAAAGAACATACCAATAATCTTGTCCCTATCACCCAATTTAGGATGGGGATTTGCATAAACATGGAATTGTTGAACTGACTCTTTAGCCACTCAATCATCCAATTTTTTCATCTATAATGGGTATCCCTATTGGACCTTCTCTTTACTTCAGAGCACACCTATGCATTGGGGGAGGTCATTAGTGTCCATCTACATGAAAAAACTATGCAAAAGGATAAGAGGCCCTAAGGGTAAATTTTTATATGATGTCATACCTACTAGAATCAGTCATAAGAATAGTGTATTAGCATAATGAGGTTATAAAGAGTCCCAACCCTAATTTTATCAAGAAAATAATTTTTAACTTTTAATCTTTCATCCACATATATCTTATGTAAGGAATATTTCCAAAATTATAGAAGACCTCTATCCTTAGGTTTGGATGGCCATTCATGTCCACAATTTTTCCAAGATTTTAAGTAGCATTACCAAAACACTCACCAATTTGTGTGAATATTATATCTACCCTAATTATATAGTCATCATGGTTGTTGTTCATAGGGTAGACCCTCTTCAGCTTCCCCAATTCATTCTTAATAAAGTGGCTGAACAAGGGATTGACTTCCAATTATGGAATGGTATAGATGACAATTTGCTAAATAGAAATAAAGGCACTTTCCATGACTCTCATATTACTATTAGGATAATTTAGTATATGTAGACACCTAAAATTGGACATAATTAGCTTCTAACTGGACTTCAGACTGATTTCTACCAACCATTGAAAATTAAGCCTAAGAATCACTCAACATCCCAAATTTGCTTGTGTATCATTCATCAAAGCTCAAAATCATGTTGAGACATCCCTAATTAGGGAATTATATCATATGTAATAACAACCTCTCATAGATTCATCTCTAATCACCTTGTGGCATAATAACTATCATTTTGGCATATGGACCTATTAAGTGGGGCACTTGCACACTTAAATAAATATTGAAAGAGATAAAATGATAATATAAATCAATTAATAAACTAAATAAGGTTAAATTCTTAATTGAGTTATCCATTTGCAATTAATGAATATATAAAAAAGAAATTTAAAATATCATAGCCTTTCATCTTTGCCTTTATGAGTTGTCAAGCTCTATGAAAATACCCTAAAATATATAATTTTGAATATCATGCCTAGTAATTTCAAATCATAATTACTAAACAACTATTAACTCTTCTAGAGTTAGTTTTAACTCACCCAGGTTTAGTTTGAACCCATTCGAAGCCTTGACACAACCCTAACTCACCTTGGGTGAGACTTATTTCCTAAGGCTATAAATACAAGTCCTTTCCTATTAAACCATAAGCTATTTTGGTGCAAAGTTTTGATGTATAAATGACTTCAAAGATTGGATATTGTAGAGTTATTATGTAGGATCTGATCCAAAGTATCCTACAAGTAATGTTACCATGCCTAAATCTTAAGCCAAAATTAAATCCAAGGTCCTAAGGATAAAAGGCTCCAAGAAATCTTCATTTTAAAAGAATTCTTGATGCACGAACCAAGAAATCCACTTCATCAAGCCATCTTGGGGCTATAAGGAAGGTAACAAAATGATTTCCTTTGTGTTTTAGTTTTATTTCCATTATATTTGTGTTACATATGATCTCTCTAGTGTCTATGCTAGGAGTGTAAGTGTTAATATGTTATTTTGATTTTGTTTTATTGGACTAACACCATACTAACCTCCCTTCTCATATTTATATGATCAAAAATGGAATTCCTAGTGGTAAGTTAATCATCCCATAAAATCAAGGAGATTAATATGCTACTCTTAATGTTTCTAATGAATTTTTAAGAATATTCAAAATTCATGTTTTAACTTCTTTTTTCATGTAATTATGTTACTTTTAACAACACACAAGTTACACAAAGATTGATATTGATCCTAAAAAATGACATCAATTCTCCATGACCAACATCAATCCCTATGTGAATAAAATAACATTATAGGAACATGATTCATGAGGGTTTTATATACTAATTTTGGTTTTTACTTTGTGTCAAAAATCCTAAATATTGTTTGACTGACCATTTGCCTATAGGATCTAGTGAGAATTATTAGTTTAAATATCATTTTACTAAAAGTATTTTTTGTGAAAACCATGGTGTTTTTATGTCTTTTTTTAGGAACTAACATTGATATCTATCAATCAACATTGATCCCTATTTGGATTGACTGATATCGATCTTTGTAGATTGACATCGATCTTTGTGTGGATCGATGTTGATCTCTCTGCGATAGAAAAATAAGAAACTTGAGAGCAAGTTTGGAAATATTATTTTCTCACACACTTTTGGGCTTCTAATTAGGAAAACCCTTTAAAAAAATTTAGGTCCTAGGGTGGAAAATTTCAAAGTTTGAACATGACTAAATCTTTTACAATTTGTCATTGATGTTTAAAATGAACTTAGTTCTTTTAATGCCTTATTTTTTTTTAAGTTTTTCAAGGTTTATTAAATAAAATAATGTCAAGGGGTTAAAATTTCATAACACATCTCATTTTGGTGTAATAATATTAAATTTCACATTCGGTTACATACTCTTAAGAGTTATTCATTTTATGCTTATATTTTTAAATGTGTTTGTTTGAGTAAAACAATCGATGCATGTATGCTCTCCCCTTGTCCCCTTTAGGGAAATAAGGTGACAAAAAGAACTCATTCTTTGACTTGGTTGATTTAGTATAAAATCATGAACACAAATTTGATAAGGCCCTCCCCAAATCCATATGGTTTGGGTGACCCCAAAATAACAATAAAGTATTTTCACTTGTCTTTATTTTCATGCATTTTGGCTTGTGAGTGGGAGTTCATCACATCCTCATAGGGTATTTAGGGAATATTTGACCTAATAATTAATCTATCAGCATCATTTCAACCCTACTCCATGGTGGGGTATATAAATTAAGTCGGTGAATTAATGGAATGATAGTCTGAGCAATTGAACTACCTTTGTTAGCTACTACCATCCTTGAAATGTATGAACAATTTAGACATCACACTACACTAAGCAAGTGATAGATGTAGTGGTTGTGGAAAGGGAAATACCTTTTCAAAACAAGATGATTGATGTGGATATAATTTATGTCATCATCTTTTATGCTATCCACACTTGGGACCATCCATAAATGCACAAAAATTGATAGTTTAGAACAACCCCACTTGCCATGAACATATTATTGATGCAGGTGAGTAGCCAAAAGTTTCATGTTGAATTATAAACTCTTCAGATAAGAGGGGGAATAAAAACCCTACTTTTCATGAAATTTTAATTTTTGCATTAATAATTAAAATCCTCTCAAGAGTGAGTATATTGATAGAATTTGATAATATTATGTAACCTTATAATTTTTAGGAATTTAGGATGTTAAACTTAGGTGTTTTACATCATTTTTATCTTTTCTTACATGTTTTTTAGTCTAAAATATTTGTTTGTCTTACCATGTCAAAATGAGTCTTGTGTATGCATCACTCTTTTCTTTGAAGAGGCGTTACACCACCCATTAGACATCATGCATGTGCCTTAGTATTTTTATAAAATTTTATGTGTGTTTATAATTTTATTGAAAATGGTGTCATTATGATACCCAATTAATTTAATATTTTTTATCTTTAAGTCTTAAAACAAACCATCAGTCACATATTTAGAGTACAATAACATCATTATGCTACTCAAATTATTTCACAGACTTTTTTGCCTTGTGTCCAAAATTATATTTTCAAAACCAAAGCCACTTTTTCCTTTTGGATCTGTACCTAATGAAATTATTCCATTCATTCTTGTCTAACTTGTGTGTTTAAAATAAGCATAATTTTTCTACATTGAGTTAAAAATTAGTCTTGATAAGTTCAAATCCAAACATTGATTGATTTTTGCCTATGCCTTATCTAATTTTAGCCTAGACATCAATCTTTCTCTTTTGGATTGTGTAACTTAAGTTACCTCTTTATTCAATTTGAAAATATTATTTGTGCCTAGATTTGAGAGAAGTAGCCTATCTCCATATGTCTATATTTCATGCCTTATACCAATTGACCAAGTTCATATCTAGATTCAAATGCCTAATTTATGAAAAAGTTTTCTAAATTTGTTAGATTACATCTCTTACTTTATTTTGTTTAAAGTCTAGCTTTTTTGCCTTTTACAAAAGACCTAACACATGCCTATTTTGAGCCTACCTTTTGTGCCTTATCTGAAAGACCTAGCAAATTTTATTTTCTTAGATTAGACTTGTTTAGAACATTTTATACCTAGAGTTTGGCATTATGATTTTATTTCATCTATTTTACCTTTTTGTGTAAGACATTTGGCATAAATTTTTTGACATTAGACTATTTTGTACCAAGTTTTATCATAGACCTTTCAGAGATACAACTCCACTTTTCAACAAGTTAGATCGATTTAAAACTTTTTGTCCTTTGGATATTAATTTTAGAGTTTGTATAACTCTAATACTTTTTAATTAAACATTAATCATTAATTTGAACATGTCTGATTATACTCATAGTGGAACCATGTGCAATCCAGGATATGATAATATGGTTGCACAAGATGAATTTGTTCAAGACCCTTATGGTGATGATGTAGTTTGTAAAATGGATCCCTATCCTCCTTATAACACTCAATCTAGGGAACAAAGCCAAGATCCTTTAGCTCACTATTTGGTCAACATGCCATTGATAAAAACCATACTATGTTTTGATGCCATATGATCCTTATTATTTGATATTCACTAACATATAAATAGGGATGAAGTTTTAATTAGAGATACAGAGGTAGGGGCAAATTTTTCATTAGACTTCCCCCATGAAAATTTGCCTATTCTAGTTAGAATTCCCTACAACATGCCTTATAATCAAAACATTGAATAGGCCTCTTTTAGAAATCCTTAAGCTCTAGTACCAATGTCTTATCAAGATCCCTGTATGATTGTCATAGGAAAGGGCCTAATGAAGGACAACTTTATATATATGTAGATAAGAAACCATACCTATTTAAATTTATCATGTAATTTCAATAACATAATCATGTCAAATGCTTCTCTTATCAAGATAGCTCCCTCAATAAGGGTCTTAATCAAATTGACAAGTCCTAAAAAATTAGGTATAGACCCATTCATAAAAATCACTTTAGTTGGAGACATGTTAAATTCCCTAGCTATCAAAGAAGTGTCTATTACTTTTACATATACAAATGTGCCAAACATAATGGATAACACACAAGTGTCATCCAATCTATACCAAATTGGTGTAACTACATAGAAAACTAGTCCATAATGTAGACACTATAAAATCATAGACTATGGTTATAGATGTCACACCAACCTTTAGACTTCCCCTTTCCCCCCTCAAGACCACTTTGTAACTTTTCAACTACCAAACATAATCAAAACAACTAGAATTGAGCATTTTTACCTTTGCCTTCTCAATCATTGATTGTTTGGCCCTAACCATTGATGGTTACCTAACCATCGATAGTTAGCCTCAACCACTGATGGTTAATCTTTAACCACCCTAAGGGTTAACTACCACTCAACTACAACTTGATTTTTTTTTTAGTTGTTTGATCTATGTGCATGATCAATGCATGTTAGAACTAAAACTAGACAACTTGTTGAACCTATTTTTGAACCTCTTATTTCACCACTCCATTTTTCCTATATAAAGAGGTGAGATGAAGAGATATCAAAAAAATAAAAAAGACTTGGCCATCATACCTTATTTTTTAGGTACTCTTTTAGCTTTGAGAAACCAAGATAGAGATCAAAAGTGTTGCTATTCATCAATCAACAACCAAGGAATCATCACTCTATCAAAATTACTTTAGAATCTAAAACAAGTTTTCAACAACTCACCCAATATTACTTAGACCAATAGTAAAGTTAAGTACCTATTTTCAATAATTAATTCTATTATTTCTCTTATCCATAACTCCTCTCCATCCTTCCTAACCAAACTTTCTTTTACCCATGCCAAATCTGATAGTAACCATTAATGGAAACCTAACCACCAATGATATACCCTTAACTATAGATGATCACCTAATCATAGAGATGGTTATAACCAACTACCAACAATCACTATGTGTCAATTTTAATAGCAATATTATTTGACCTATCAGACCTTAACCAAATCCTAGTTTTTAACTTTTTTATTGATCATAGAACATCACCCTATTTTATGAACCATGTATGATTTATTTATCATTAATATCTAATTTTTTATTTCTATAATTAGTCAAATTCATCTCTTTTCAATCACTTCTTATATTTTATTTTAGTAGCTTTTGTTATTTATGCAATTAATTTACCTCCATTTTTTATAACTTAATTGATTAGAAGTATGGATTGATAGCCTCTAAGGAAGCTTTTGATTCTTGGATCTAGATTTATATTCAATCCACTCTACTATCTAGCTAATCAACCATTTCTTTAGCATTTTCTTATTTTCAAGTCATCCTCCCAAGCCAAACAGAAGTATCTACAACCATCTAGATCATAGAGAATAAACCAAATCTAGGTTCTACTAACCTCACCCTTATTTTAAGTTTTACAAATTTATTCTTATAAATAAATAAAAATATTATATGAAACATTCTGGCACACCCACTAGGACCCTTGAGTCTTCTCATGGGTTCATAGTTGCATCTAGGTGCTTTTTCTTATTTTCTGCTCATACAACAATATCAAAAATTCATTTTTGGCTTCAAATTTAATGCATAATTTTTTTTATTTCTTATTATATATCACATAGATTAATTAATAAATTTAATTAATCATATATTCAATCTTATCACACACATAAGACCAAATCACTCACACCTAATAAAGCATAAAAACATTGACATAAGACATGACTGTGATTTCATCACCTAATGGTCACCTTTCCTTGGCTATCCTACTTGGATTTCATCACCAAAGAGAGAACCAAATTATTATTTTAGATAAATATAATCTATAACAACTTGGTATATCTTGGATAAGCACCCAACACCCTTATCACTATGATGTGTGATGTGAGGGGGTAGTACCTAATATCAAGCCACGTACCAAGCTATAATACAGATCTTGAGAGCCTTTAACTACCTAAAACCATCATTAGATATATTTTTCTAGTACCCACTCTACAAGCCCAAATTGGTCTCCATAACTTCTTCAAAATTGAGGCATAAGCATAAATATAGATAATAAAGTATCCTAGTATTTTAATGCACATTAGTGCATGCATTATTTTCTTTGATATCTTTTTATTTTTGATTGCTTCTCTTTTGAGTTGTGAGATTAATTTTATCTTCCTCTTTCCATTATCTACATGGTTTTGACTAGGCAATAATGAATAAACCAAGAAAATCAATATCCACCTCCTAATCATCCATCTCTCTCTTCTCCTTCATCCATGAAGTACATCTTAGATGCAGAGAGTTTTCCCCATCCTTATGGAAGTCCTAAAATCCATCAAACAATTTCCCAAGGTGATACATATTTCAGCACATTTTGGATAACAACCCCATATCCCTCCAACATTACCTTAACACCATACCCCTTCTTCGATTCCACCTATTAACCCACCCTATGGAATGTCATCCCACCTTATGGGTGATACTTATATTTCTACCATTTTCACCCAACCCTCAGTTACATATGCATCATCTTATATCAATAATCTCATCAATACCACAATATAAAACCAACCCATACAACCAACTCAAACTCAAACACCTTATAACCTAATCGACAACTCTTCTAATATAGGAACAACCCAACCTTTGGACATCAGTACTCCACTTATAATGGGAGTACCCTCTATTAGTGTTACCACCCTTCCTCTTATTTCTAACCCACCTATCTCCACTCCATTCCATATCTTGGTGGTTCCCATACCTTCTACCCTTCCACCCATCAATACTAAAGTCACTACCTATCCTCTACCTACCAACCCAACCATACCTCAAACCCAACCTATGTTAATCCCTCAACAAGTACCCATTGCAACAAACCCAAGATACATCCATAACCCACAAAGGTATGTACCTCTACCTTCCACCCAAACCACCTATCTTTGCGTATCCATATGTGCCATCATCCCAACCACCCATGTCCACATATCAATAAATGGTTGATTCTCAACCTCCACCTAACTATTTAAATGTTACACATACCCAACCTCATCAAAATGAACCTTACAAATTTGGAGGTGCACAATCATAGATAGATTTATTAAAGATATTAATGGACAAAATGACTACTTTAGAATCATCTATTTATATTTCCCATAACCTCTTATCTTACATCCAAATCTATAATGAACTAATTCATCCATCTATCCCCATTCAACCTTATCCTCCTTAGTAAGAACTTCCAAAAAAATTAGAACTTTAGAGTAAGGAAGACCTTCAAAAACATGAAAGAGAATTTAGGCATTCTTGTTATTTTATTACCTATGATGATGTTATCCTTCTTCACACATTTTTCATGACTCTATCAGGTCTGGTATTAGATTGGTATAATGCCATTACCAAGCACTCCATGTTTTATTTTTCCCAACTAGCTCAGACTTTCTTAGATCACTTTTTTCACAAACATCTCTAAGAAGGTTTCCATCAATGATCTCTACTCCATTCAGCAATTTGACGATGATTCAATAACTAACTTCATATCCCATTGGATAATCTTGATGAATAAACTATCTTTCTCTTTTCCCCAACGTAAGTTGATTAACAAAATTTCTTGCGCTTGTGACAAATACATTTCTTCCACTTTGTGGGTTCAAAATTTTAGGGCCTATGATGAAGTTTTCACCATGGCATGGAAGTTAGAGAATAGATCCATTGATGAGGGGAAGTTTAAAATGAGGAACATTCCACCTTTAAATCAAATGAGGTTCCCTCCTCTAAACCTGACAATCAAACCAATAATAACACCAAAAATAAGGGAACTAGAAATGTAGTTGTCCTTAAAACCACCCCTCTACTAATTGTTAACCAAACCAACTCTTCCAGTTCCTCCAATCATAACTAAAAACCCAAATCATAAAAAAATTAAAAGTAATTTACTCCACTAACCGAGTCATATGCTTCCATCTTGGAAAATTTGCTTAAAACAAATGTCATACAACTCCCATCAATCAAATATCCCTAATAATTTTATTCCTCTCATCCTGTACCTAGTTTTTATAAGGAAAACAAATTATGTGATTTCCACCATGTCATTAGACACAATACCTTAAAAAACATTATCTAAAGTCTGATTGACAAGGGGTAACTTGTGTTGGATAATCCCAATGCACCCCCAAATTAATCACTTGACATATTTAGACAACCATTACCCAACCATTCCCGTTCCATGAATAATGAAAATAACATAGCAGAATCCTCTCATAATCATGAGGTCCATACCATTAATGTGGTTCTCATTGAACTCATTATTGAGTAAACCATTGATGAAACCACCTTTCCTTCCCCTTCACTTATTGAGGTAGTGGAGTCACCTTCTATTCCATTAGAAACTAAAACAAAGGTAATAACTATTCCCCTTTCTCCACTTATCAAAGTAGTGAAGTTACCCACCTCTCTTTTGGAAGACATACCAAAAGAATTAGCCATTACCATTGTATCCTTCTCTTCCATCATATATTAATCCACTCTTCCTTTGGATAGCAATCCTAAGGAAGAGATCACTCTACCTACCTCTCCTATAGGAGACTCATCTTCCCAAACCTTGGACCCTTTGAGGAAGATGATGAGGTAACCAATACTCTCTCTCCACCCATGGGTTTGTCCTTTAAGACAAATGTTGAAGGGATCAAACCTATCTATAAGCCCTTCTTCAAATTGGTTCAAAACTTAGAGTACTTATCCCAACCCAACATAGATCATGCCACATTTTTTAATCATCTCAAGATTCCTTACCCAACTAAGCAAGAGCCTTAAACCACACCATTGCAATCCCAACCTCCCATTTCCACTATTGAACCCACCATCACCTTGACCAAACCTTTAGAAACTTATACCCCTCAAGCTATATTTTAACCAACCAAACTAGCTCCACCTAAAATAACCCAAGTAGCTTCCCAAACCCATCATAACCAAACCCATAAAAAACCTTGGTATGCTCCCTAATTTGATCCTTACTTACCCTCTACTAAAGGTGTATCTATCACCACTAAAATTAAAGCTAACCAAGAAGGAGGAACTACCTAGGATCCTAAAAACTAGAGCTTTGCCACCTATTTCTACCTTGCTTTTCATTTTGGGACCATATCCTTCTTCCATCCTAGGACCCCATCCTTTGGTTAAAAAATGAATCTTCCAAAGACAACCCAAACCCAACCTCTTCTTTTAGCTATGTCCCTACCTATCCTCTTTGCAACCTCAACCTCCAAATCCTCCACTACTAAGCATCCTATTCTAAACCTTCTTTTTTTATATCACCCACTACCAAGCCTACTACTTATAAAAATTTAGCCTCTAAAGCATCAATTACTAAGAATACTCCACCACCTAGAACTCCCACTACTGATCCTACTCCTAAGAAGGTTCCCACTCTAATAATCACAACCATAACTCCAAGATTCTTACCATCTTCACCTAAGTCTTATTCAACCATCCTTTGGAGGTTATTACAAGATTCTTTCTTGACTTTGCCTTCCATCAAACCATTTGACCTCCATAGTCCTAAGCCATCCTAGTTTGATGACAATCCAGTATGCTCATACCTTAGAACACTTTGGAATGATATAGAGAACTATAAGGCTCTTCAAGTATTAGTCCATCATGTATATACTAATGATGACCTATTATCAAAGGAATCACAAAATACCACCCCAAACCTACCTACTCCTGCACTCTCATCTAAGAGAGAGGATGAACTAAAATAGTCCTCTAGACCAACTCCTCTCCAAATCCACACCATCCATGTGGTCACATGATCACAAGACCAACAAAGGATAATAGAAAGGAAAAGGTGTCCATCCCATGGACATATCCATCTTCTACCACCCAACCACTTAACCAAACCCAAAAATCCACACATTCTCCCAAACCCAAGGTGTCTATCTTAGGTCCCTCTCAATCTAACCCTTTTGAATCAATCTAATGAGTAGTTATAAAATAGATTCACCAAACATTAGTAAAGATGAGTTTGTATGAACTAATCAATACCTCACCCCATCACTGCCAAGTGATGATAGATACTTTTTAATCTATATAGGTCCAACCAAAAGACCCATAACCTCTAGAATACTTTATTGGATCTATTCATCTTTCCAACCTTGTTACCTTCAAGGATTTATAAATACCCTCCATCCATTTGGATGATCCAAATCCTCCCCTATTCATTACTACTTACATCAACCAAACCTACATCAAGAGGGTTATGATTTATGGGTGAGCTAACACAAACATTATCTCCTCCCATACATACAACCAACTCAAATTACAAGAGAAAATTATGTTGGAAAGCTCAGTGATTCTCTAATCATTCAGTGACACCATGGCCACAATGTTAGGAACTATTATACTTCACATTTATTTAGGAATATGCATGCTTTTTAAGCCCTTCTACATAGTATAAGGTGAATTATAGTAAAACATTTTATTGGGATGCCATTAGATTCATTCCATGGGATATGTGTTATCCACCCTACACTGATGCATCAAATTTGAACACAAAATTCAAGTTGTTACCATACAAGTTGACCCAAGCCATTTTACATCATGAAACATGGTGTACCAACCCAATGATGTTCTCATTCCTCCATCCAATAAACATTCATCAAAATATGAAACCTCATCTTCTTCTACTAATGAAGCATCCACTAGTTCATCTATCCCTTACACCCAAATCCATATAATGGATTCTTTGGAATCAACCTTCCAATGTCTTTCATTAGGGGAGTACTACCTTTTGACACTAGATGCTTTTACTACTCCCCAAGAGTATGGGAATCTTGACCAAAAACTTGGTTATGTCCCCAATATTAGAGTTTTTTTTTCCTTTTGGACCTTTAACTTATCAAACCAATTTCATTTATGGGGGACTTGATAAATTGCTTAACACTTCTACCACATTTTTTTCACCTCAACCATTCACCTCTTATTTTTCCTATCTAGATAAACTAGAGTTTGTCAAGACATACCTTTATAGGTGTGTTTGGAAGGGGTTTGGTCTAGGTTTATATGAACATGGACCACATGAGTTACTTATAATCAAGACCCAAAAAAATCATGAAAATCATGGCCTCAATTTCATACCACCTAAAAGGTAAACCAATCTACCTCCCATTACTATCATTGTTGAAGAAGATGTCCCATCCTCACCAACCCCTTCTCCATCAAAATGTGAGAATTTTGATGTCATCCCACCTATTTTGTTTTCATAAACATGGTCAAACTCAGACCCTTAACTTATTGAAAGGATAGGGTGACTGTGACCATTCCACTAACCCATCCTAAGATGGTAGGAGATGACTCTCCTACCATTAATACTATTTAGTGTCAGGATGATGATTCCATTCTTGCATATCTAGGTGAATAATATTCTTCTATCCATAAGTCTCTTCTTCTTAATACTTAAACCATGTTGAATGAATATATAATTGATATAAACTTAGGTACTTTGGATAATCCACATATTATCAAAATTGGCCAATCACTAAATTTTGATGAGCTTCAAGACTTCCCCTCCTTCCTATAAGATCGTAACATAAAATTTTCTTGGTCTTACAATGACATGACATGAATTGAACCCTCCATTTCTACCCATAATATAGTCACCAACCATGATGCCAAGCCAATTAGGCAAAAACTTCATCAGATGCACCCTTACATACCTCTTATAGTCAAATAAGAATTTTAACATCTCCTATATGTAAATTTCATCTAACCGATTAATTATCCCTAATGTGTCTCAAAAATTGTCCTTATCACCAAATCCATAGGGTGACTTCAAATTTGTGTATACTTTCATGACCTTAACCTTAATTTCCCAAAGGATGACTTTCCTTTACCAAACATTGACTAGCTTGTTGATCTTATAGCTAGCCATGAGATGTTATCTCTTATGGATGGGTTCTTAGGTTATAATCAAATCTTAATTTCCCCTTAAGATTAGCACAAAACTACATTTATCACCCCATAGGGAAATTTATACTATAGGGTCATACCTTTAGTCTAAATAATGATAGTACAACCTACCAATGTGCTATAACCTACATATTGACCTTATTCATAAAATCATAGAAGACTATGTCAATGACCTTCTTGGGAAATCCAAATGTTATAAATATCATTTGGCCATTATTAAGATTATATTTGAGTGCCTCCTGCATTACCATTTCTTATTTAACCCCAAAAAGTGTATTTTTGGGGTCTTATCAAGAAAGCTCCTTATATTTATCATCTCCCTTCAGGGAATTGAAGTTGATCCTTCCAAAATCAAAGTAATCCTCGACATGCCTCCTCCCACCCACATCAAGTAACTTCAAAACTTACAAGGGAAGATCCAATCCATTCATCACTTTATCTCCCAACTTTCAGATCTATGCCAACCTTTCCACCACACTCTAAAGAAGGATATATCTTTTAAGTGGAATATAGACTATCAAAAAAACTTTGATTCACTTAAAGAGTACCTTATTTCTTCACCCATATTCATTCCTCCCAAGGAAGATCAATATTTGTACCTTTATATTTCTACCACTGACAACTCTTTAGGGGTATTGTTGGCTCATCAAGATGAGCAACATAAAGATAAAGTCATATGCTTATAGAGTATAAGACTCAGTACACCCATACCAAAAATATTTACCTCACCCTAGTCTTTATGGCCACCAAAATTTTCCATTACCTTCTCAATCACAAGACCTTTTTTGTCACCAAAACTAACCCTCTCAAGTATATGCACTCCAATCCATACCAAAATCAATGTATGGCCAAGTGGATCATGATTTTATTTGAGTTTAACCTTGATTTTCTATAGAAAAATTTAAATAAAGGGCAATATATTATTGACCAATTGGAAAAAACACCATTAGTATACAACCAACCTCCTCCTCTTGAGTTTCTAGATGAGTCCATTGTGACCCTCTATCAAGAAAACTTCACCTATTAAGTGACCATGTTATTCAATTGATCAAAGTGTAAATGTGGTGGGGGAGCTAGAATCATCCTTATCCCCTTTAATTTTTAGCCTCTTCCTTTATCCTTCAATCTATATTTTGAATGTGCCAATAATATGGTTGAGTATGAAGCCCTAGTGATAGGTTTTTAGACTGCTTTAGATTTAGGAGTCAAAAAAATAAATATCTTTGGTGACTCCCATCTTTTTCTCAATCAAATAAATATCTCTTACCAATGTAATAATTATTTTTTACAATATTAAAAACAATTAGTTGAATTAATTTTAGTATCATTATAACACTACCATATCTAAACCACTCCATAATCTATGAACAAGTTTGCTAATATGATGGCTTCTCTTACTTCCCAAATCTCATATACACCCATTAACTCTAAGTTATTTGTCATTATCCATAGATTTATATATCCTTCTTATATCAAATGAGATTCTTCAACCATTCTTAATGTAGAGGAAACCTAACTCAACATTTTGTATCAATAGATCATCAACTATCTCAACCTTTCCATCATCCCTTCCAACCTTTCTAGGAATGCTCAACAAGTGTTTATTTAGAGTACCTCATGTTATACCATACTAAGGGGAAAAGTTTATAAATGTGGCTTTGATGGTCTCCTCTTTTGTTGTCTATGTATTCAATAATCCTCACATACTATCAAGTAAATGCATGATGGTATTTATGGAGGGCACTTTAGTGGTCTAGCTATTGTTAAATTCATCCTTCACCTTGGTTACTACTAGCCTACTCTCAACCAATATTATTTTGATTATGTGAATAAATGTGTTAAATTTCAACAAAAAACCAATTTACATCATAAACCTAGTTATAGTCTCTAAGTTTCCAAGGATTTGTATCCCTTCTTATAATGGGGCCTAGATCTTATTGGTGAAATTAATCCCCATTCTTTGTAATGACATCATTATATCATCACTGCAATAGAATATTTCACTAAATGGGTAGAGGATATTCTTATCATCTCAACCATGGTTGAAAATATTATTGATTTTATCAACCATCACATTATATATCATTCAAAGTTCCTCATAAAATTATCATTGACAATGACAAATATTTTTAAAAGAAACAAGTCCAAGGTCTTTTTGATGCATTCAATATCAATTTACGTCACCAAATTAAACAAGTAAATGGATAGGTAAAATCTTCTAACAAGACTCTCAACAACATACTCATTAAAATGTTTAACACATGTGGTCAGGATTGGCACCTACCCATCCCCTTTACCTTATGGGCATATCGCACTAGAATTCAAACACCTAGGGTGCTACCCCTTTCTCTCTTATGTTTGGAGTAGAGGTTGTCTTACCTCTCAAATTATAAATTCCCTCTCTTCACATATCCCTAAAATATCTCATTTATAAGATTGATTATCATCAAGAATGTTTTTCCAAACTTGATCTACTCAATGAAAATTATTTAGATGTGCTTACCCATATTCATGTATATCAAGAGAGAATCAAATAGGCTTATAAAAAACACCTCAAAGTGCAAGTATTAAATATTAGAGACTTCATCCTAAAATAAAATCAACATATCACCAACAAGGATAAAATCAAGTGGGATAAGTTTGCTTTCAATTGGTTTGGACCTTTTATCATAACCCATAAGTATGGATCAAGAGCTTACTGACTATCCTCTCTTGAAAGGAACCTAAAGCTTGAGACCCTAAATGATTTGCATCTACATCCTTTATTCTATTAAATAATATTTAATTCACCTTTTGTCTAACTTAAGCTCATCCTTTATTTTCACTCCCATACATCCCCTTATTTTAAGGTCAACCGATTAAAGCTAAATCGTGTGATTATCTATTACAACCTTTACCTAATCTTAAACATGGGTACCATGGCTCTACCCATGACATGGTTCTCATGGTACTTTCCATCCCTTTATAGGATGGATTCCCATGAACATTATCACTTAAACCACTTTTACCCATCATCAACCTTCTTGTGCTCTAGTTTCACCTTCATAAAGGTGAACCTTTCAAGCCTATAAAAGCAAATCCATGTTAATAGAAAAAGTAAAATCAATCAAAAAATCACAAAAAAGAACACAAAAATCATATATTCTATGGGTCATTCCATTCATTCATAGACTTATCCCTTGAAGGATAGCTACTAAAACCAATCAAAATTACTCAATATAAGGTAGATTGCTTTGTTAAAGGATAGCTATCAAAAATCCTTAAATAGATCACACAAACTTGTACCACTCCTTTAGAGGATGGATGAGTCAAGCATTTTTCAAAGCAAAGTAAATCTTGGGAAGCTTCTTGCATCGATCAACTCTTGATCAAAAGACCCATTATCAAAATCATAAAAAATCAAAAATAATTTTGGAAGATGTAATAGGATTTCATAGGTAGACTTCCTGCATCGATCATTATACACCTTATATGACATGGACTTATTTATATTGGCTCTTTGGAAACCTATAAAAGAGGCATGTTAGTCTCACAAGAAGGTTCCATCATCATCCACCTCTGATTTATTCCCTCTATAATCAAGGGATTTTTTTAGCTTACTTGACACTAGGTGGTCAAGAAACTTTTTAATAGACTAACTAACGCTACTGTGAAGCATTCGAAGGTCTTATGTCCATAAGTTAATCTACCTTAAATTTATCTATCCTCACCAATGAAGAAGCATCATGCCTTCTTATTATTACTCTCATACCTACTTGTTGATACATTTATTAAGACATTTGTATTTTGATTGTCTTTTCTTTTCTCACATGTATTCTCATTATCTAACTTAATCTTTGTGTTTTAAGATTACTTCACCTTCATCTACACATGTGAAATTCATTCAAAACATTTAATTAGCAGCCATGTGTTTTAATTAGTGATGGCCTTCTGACCTTATTTGTTTAATTTTTGTAATCATAAGAACATTTTAATGAATTAACGATCTCATAAATCAAACATCATATAGTGATCAATCACATCAACTAACCATTTATCATATCTACCACAATTTAATCATACATCAAAAATGAATGATTCACATATGTTATCCACCACATGTCTAATATAGATAAAGAAGTGTATAGTCATTAATTTAAAGCATGAACAAAATCATCATAAACATAATCATATTGACATCATAACATCATAAACATAACCACAACATGAACATAGTCATCCATAGCCTTGACAGTAATCACAAACATCATATCCATGTCTAAAAAAACACATCATAATCATCATCACATAAACATCATCCATAAAATATCAACATCATCATGAGGATACATCATAAACATAGTCACCAATTAACCATAACCAAAACATAATCACCATCCATCAAATATCAACATCATCGTCATATCATAAATAATATCACATATCCTCATGAGCATAAATTAAATGGCCACATCATCACATGCCTAGTTAGGTCAGTACACATAAGCCATAACATCATAATCATCATAACATTAGATCATCACATAAACAACATCACACCCATAGCCATCAACACACACACACACACACACACACACACACACACACACACACACACACACACACACACACACACACACACACACACACACACACACACACACACACACACACACACACACACACACACACACACACACATATCATGAGCTCATGATCATATATACAATAATTTACATGTCTCTTAATGGATATATACATCTCACTACATCGGCTCATAGGTGAATATCAAAATCATATAGTACATCAAAATTGTAATGTCTCATAATAGTCTAATACCCTAGAGAACCATTACCTCCTATATCCTCCCTACCTCCTAAACCTTCTTAGCCACCTATAAATATAGTCTATTAACCTAGTGTTGAATTTTTGGCCCCATCAATGATCCTTACTTGGTACTCACCCCTTCTAGGATCATCAAGAAGACATGTGAAAACTAAGGTTTCATAAAACCTCATATCCTCCACTGTCTCTACATATCTCACCATGGAGATATTCCTTGGTGGTCCTATAGGTGATGGTAATCACCCTTTTTCCTACTTAATGGAATCCCTCTCCTATGTAATAGTGACTAGTTGAGATCTAGCCTAATCACTCTCTCTTGTAAGAGTGGCCACCTAGCCTTGTGTTGCATCCTTATCTTGGGTCACTAATGCTAAGCATTTCTATGATATATCTAGTTCCACCCATACCTGGTCCCTCTTAGTAATTAGTTCATATCTATCTAAGGCATCCCCATTTCTCTAATCACCACCCCCACCTCTACATCTACATCTAGGTCTTACTTCCCCTCATCACCTCCAAAAATGGATACATCATAGTGTGCCTAAGAAAATATAGGGTAGTCATCAATAAAACTTACATTATCAATATCATCCCTCACTGTTAGTTCCTCATGATCAATGAATATATCTTTTGACTCTAGTGAAAGTAATGGGAACTCTATGTCCTCCCTCCTATATCTCAAAAAATCGCCTAGAATATCCTAGATGATTTTAAACTACTTCTTCACCTTATAAAATGGGATAATCTCAAACTCATGGTCTCACCTCCAAAAAACCCACCTATAGTTCTGTAATGATAATGTGTGCCTAGCATAGCTCACCTAGGCTAAGAATCCAACATATGGGTGTCAAATCACATCTCCCATAATTAGTGCCTCTAGCCTATCTCAATACTAATCTAGGTCCCATAGTCCTTCTCCTAGTCTTGTGAGAGATTAATCACCTCTCCACCTCATGTATCCAATCATGTAATCCATCTAAACAAAACCATGCCATGGTAGTCCCCTAGGTCTTAGTACCCTGATGTGCTCATATGCCTAGTAATGTAACACAAAACTAACACGTATCCCTTATCTCATGTGGTCACAGTATCCCCATAATTCTTGATATATCTAAACTAATAAAATAGGTGTCTAGGTAAATATTATATTATCCAACCACATCTCCATAAGAACCCCTAGTAACAAGTATGGAAATCTCTACTACTAGAATTAGGTAAAACATAACATGTGATAGCTATCATCATCATCATAAATAGCTATATACTATCCCTATCCAACTAATAAAGAGGTTTATAATGGAAACCTCTATAATTCAATCTCATGAGCATAAGGTCCTCTTTATGTAGGTGATCCATCTACTCATCTCTCTCATGACTTTTGATATGGTATATCAACTCACCCTATATAGGTAGTTATAATATCTGGTGGATGTCCTCTCTAGAAAAGTAATCTCACCAATCAAAGCAATTATGTGTTAGTGGTAAATTACTATCTCTTGATTAGTGTCACTATCCTAGCTACATCTTGAGTTATGTGCTGATAATACCTCATGCCTCATATGCCCACCTTGATTATATGATCCTAATCCATGCCCATCATGCCTCACCATAAATTATCTAAGATTTGGGCACCTAATCATGCATTTTTATTTTCCCCCTTACTTGTACGGTTATACTAATACCTTATTTTACCAAGTTCATCAAATTTTACCTATGAATTCTACCTATTATCCCTACACCCTACCTTAACTTACTCATCTCAAATAGAAAAGCTATACCAAATCTAACGTATACCTAAGACTTACCTTCACCTTCACCTATTCTACCTTGTCTCATCCACATTACTACTAACCATAACTATTTTCTAAACAAGACCTTAAACTATTCTTTTTACCCTTAGCTTACATAACCTTTTTAAAATTTACCCAAACCCTAATTTTAAAACCAAACTTTACATCATTTATCAACCATCAATGGTTGAGTGTCGATTGGTGATAGTTCCTTTTGGAACCATCACCAATCAATCATTGACCATCAATGGTTAGGTAGTTAACCTCCAATGGTCCACATATTTAGCTATTTGATGGTCACCTATCAACTGGTGATGGTCAATAGTGACTATTGACTATCACTATGTGGTGAGCATCGATGAATTAACCATAACCCTAACATCTTAATCTATCAAAACATCAAACATATCAATTATAAGCTTTTCCAAATCCATTCTACCTTCCCCTACCTACACTACCCCTCCAACATTTAAACCCCCCTCTACCATTTTCAACTCCAAACCTAAACCTCCCAAACCTTAAACATAAACCCTAGGTCTACAAGCATCAAATTCACCACCAATAACAATAAATCAAAGAAAACATGCCAATTCAAATGTAAAACCTACCTCATTTCATGGATGCAATCATGGAGGAGATCTAAGAGCTACTGCCACTTAGCCCTATGTTCTCCCTTGTCCTCACTACATCCTAATTAGTTACTCTAGATAAAAGGTCCACTCTCAATCACCCTCACCTAATCCACCTAATTCAACTCAATCACTCACCAAATAACACCATTTTTATTCTCTCAACACAACTTCAATCATCATGGGTTTTTAAATAAGTAAATATAAGCCTCATTTGAATTTTTACCTCACCCCTTTTAGGGCTGATGTATGACCACCGACAGTCACTTTATGACCATCGACAGTCAACCTTGATCATTGACTATTGACCCCTTTAGGATTTTTAAATCCCACACACCATTTTCCACAACATTCTAATCACATACATAATCCCACTCCTAACCATTAGAGTACCTCATTCTTTGCTAACTGAACACCCAACCACTAACTTTGACATTGGCTATTTTGGTCTAACTTTTCCATGTTTTGTGATGACCTTGCCTTGGTCATTTTTATTGCTATGACTACATTGCCATCTTGAACAACTTGAACTCATGTTACTTTTGTGGACTAACCCATTTGTGTCTTCCTAGGAGCACTTCCTACCTTAGATACTTGCAAATTCATTTACCTTACCTAGGAGACTTGAGTTTATAAGTACAACCTCAAAACCATGCCTAAATATGATCCCTTGGTCCACTTATCACTTGTCCTTTTAGTGCCACCCATCTTTTTACCAACTACCTCAATTATGGAAGTCTAGTCTATGTGTGATCTATGGTATTACACTTAATCACATTTTATGTGCATATTTATGCCTCGATGCCCAATCCAACCAATGTCATCCACTTATCCACTAATCAAACCCATACTCTAATCTATTTCACCTCATTTATTCCTCATTTGAGGGGGAACACCTCCTCCTATACTTGGGGCATTCAAACTTATACCAACCTTCTATTTTTTTATAGCTTGTTGATATAAACTACATAACAAAAAGGGGTCAAAATTTAGACACAAAAAAATTATACACTATAGTTATATATGTCACACTAACACTTAGACCACCCCTTTCCCACCTAAAAACTAGTTCACAACCTTTCAACCACCAAACCTGATTAAAATAACTAACCTTGATCATTTTTACCCTTTCCCTCTTGATCACTGATGATTTAATCCCAACCATTGATGATTACCTAACCACTTATGCTTAGCCTCAACCACTGATGGTTAACCTTTAACTACCCCAAGGGTTAACTTCCACTCAACTACAACTTAATTTTTTATTTTTAGCTATTTGATCCATGTGCATGATTAATACATATTAGAACTAAAATTTGGCAACTTGTTCAACCTATTTTAGAATCTCTTATTTCACCACTCCTTTTTACCTATATAAATAGGTGAGAGGAGGAGAGACTAAAAAAATATCAGAGCCTTGGGTATTAGATCTTCTTGTGTAGGTATTCTTCTAGCTTCTAGAGACTAAGACAGAGATCAAAAGTGTTATTGATCATCAATAAATATCTAAAGCATTGTCAGTCTATTAGAATTGCTTTAGAATATAAAACATGTTTTAATCCAATCCCCCTAACTTTATTCAGACTAATAATAAAGTTAAGTACCTATTTTTAGTAATTAGTTCTATTTTTTTCTCATCTCCAAAACTCCTCTCCAACCTTCCCAACCAAACTTTATTTTAACCAAGCCAAATCTAATAGTAACTATCAATGGTCACCTAACCATCGATGGTCTACCCTTAATTTCTAATGGTTACCTAACCATCAATGGTCATCAAACCATCGATGGTCATACCCAACCACTGATGGTTACTGTGTTTTAATTTTAACATCAATCTTATTTTACCTATCAAACCCTAACCAAATCCCACCTTTTTTACTTTTTGCCTAATCATAGAACATAACAGTACTTTATAAATCATTTGTAATTTATTTAACATTAATACCTAATCATTTATTGTTATAATTAGTCAAATTCATCTCTTTTCAAGAACTTGTATTTTATTTCAATAGCTTACATTATCTATGAAAGTAATTTACCTCTCATTTTTAGAACTTAGTTTTTTGAAAGTGTGATTTGATAACCTCAAAAGAAGCTTGTTCTTCTTAGATCTATCTTTCTAGGCAATCCAACCTACTATCTAACTAATAAACCATTTATTTAGTGCATTCTTATATGTAGGTCATCCTCCCAAACCAAAGAGGATTATTTACAACCATTTAGAACATAGAGTGCAAACCAAATCTAGGTTCTACTAACCTCATCCTTATTTTAAGTTTTACAACTTTTTTCTTATAAATAATTAAAAATATTACATGAAACACACAAAAAGTGCCTTTAGTTAACACCATGAGTAGATTTAAATAGTAGGGGTAGGAAATTTTACCTCCCAACTACAAAAAATTACCTCTAATCCTTAACCATTTTCTTCTTCAAGCACACAATCATAAGTATTAAGTAGTCAAATGGAATCTAGTGCCTTGCCTCAATAAAATGTGATGAATGTTACTTCACCAAAATAGGTGATGACTAACATTCCATAACAACAAGCATAGTCTAGTATGCTAATGTAGTATAGGCAAAATATTTTTCCATGTCAACAAGGGGAAATGAATGTTCCATAATGTTAGGTAGTGACAAGTTTACCTCAACAATCATAGACCAATATGCCCTCACAAACATTGTCTAATCAATAACATATGTCTATTGGTAAGTGAAAATTTTTGAACACTTTACAAGTATCTACTTCACCAGTGTTCATGTAATAAAGAGGTACTACTATTCAAAAAGTGCTAATCAAGAAATACTTGCATTTTTTTCCAAATGTACCACAAATTCAATGACAGGGCCTTGCTTCACAATAAGTTCCTCTTAATAATCTAGGATTGACTAGTCAATAACAAGTCCTTATTCAATTTCATCAGGCACAATCCTTCAATAAAATCCACATCCTTCCATCTCAACCACAATTACCTTAAACCAAGCCTATATATTTAATCCAAACCAAAATATATCACAATAATGCATGCAATTAGAATAATCACATCCTAATCTATGTATGTATATTCATGGTCAATTACCTAACCAAACCAACATTCAATAATAAACCTTACCTCCACTATACCCCAATCAAAATAATCTACCTTTGACCACCCAACCTCTACGTAATGAAAATATTCCATCCAATTTCCTAGCACAAGAAATACATCAAATGAAGGATGCAATTGTCGCTATCCAAGCTAGGAAATAGACCAAGAAGTTTAAGTTGGATAATGTGTGTCCCTACCCATTCAACATAGATTATATACAAATACCATTTTCTCCAAGGTATTTCAATATTAGTATAGATAATATTTCTTAATTCCTAGGAGTGGTTTCTCTTTTATTTTGTCTTCTTGTGTGTATCTCAAGAGACCCATAAGAATATGAATGGACTTTTTGGTAAGTAAAGTGATAAGTCACATTTTTGGCTTTATAATGTTTGATTTTCTTCCTTTAAAATTGAATAATGAAATATAACTTCACTACCATTCCAAATAATGTTATCTGGCTTGTCATTGGTATTAGAGCTTGAATTAATTTTATCATTTGGTTTTATTTCTCCTCTTTAGATTTAGTCATACGATCTGCAACTTTTCACAACTTCTTGAGACTATTGTACATGATAATTTATGAGGTCACTACTATATAAGTGATGTTTCTATTCACTATTATTCCTATTCATTATTGTATAAGCACTATTCCTATCCTCTTGTGCTCATAATAGTGATTGGAGTTTCTTCCATGTCCTCAAGTATTGCATGAACTTGATGGTGATGACTTAGCTAAAGTAGGAGTAAGTAAAAGGATCATAACTAGTTATGGTAGAAATAGTAAATTCCAATAATTACACAAGAAGCATTCAAGGATTATAGGATTCACAAATGCAAAAACAAGTGATTAGGTAAGCATAGAAATAGTCAATTTTAGCAATCTCATTTTCTCATAGAATATGAAAAGAATTTATGATATTGTTATGAAAATCCTACAAATTTTGATAGAGTATATTAATTTAGGTAAGTAATTTCCATATATATCATAAGCATTGACAGAATATCTTCATTTGGGTGGAATTTTTCAAATTCTCCCTACCAGTATGGAAGGACCTATGTGAAAGAAGCACAAAAGTCTATTCTTTTTTGGAGATCTTATTATTTATACTACTACATAGAGGAGGCTATAAGGTATATTTATTATAATATTATAATGAGATCAAATCATATTTTCTAAAAGGAGAGGAGGTATATGTTTTAATTTTTTTATTTAAAAAGTAAATTTTAGTTTTTAAATGTCTTTTTTTCAATTTTTTAAAATATTTAAAGTTTAAGGCATTTAAAATTTGAGAATTTTTGTAATTTGAGGCATGATAATCTAAGTGGATTTGGAAAAAAAAACCAAATCATGAAATTTAAGGAGAAATAAGGGGATCTACTCTTTTACCCATTTGTGTATGTCAACAAATGTAAATCTAAAAATCAAGAATAACTGAGTATATTGATGTATGATGTTTTATTTTTAAGTTGATGTTAATGGCAAAAAAAATCCTTTTTAGTACCTTTGTTTATATAGAAAAGGGGACCATTTTGGAGTGATAAGGAACCTATTATGGTTTAAATAAACTCAAAACCTCTAAAAACTCAAACAAACTGCAAAACCATGCATTCTATCAAATCCATTATTGGCACTACCTTGACTAGCAAAAGGGGACCATTTTGGAGTGATAAGGAACCTATTATGGTTAAAAGAAACTCAAAACCTCCAAAAACTCAAACAAACCTCAAAACCATGAATTCTATCAAATCCATTATTGGCACTACCTTAACTAGCAAAGATAGTTGGCTAAAATGGTCTCGACAAGTGGAGAACACACTCATCTTAAATGATATATGGTTCAATATCTGTGATGGGACAACATAACCATCTAAACCAATAGGGAATGTAGATGACATATAGGTATGGAAGAAAAAAACTAGAAGGCTTTATCCTTGATGAGGGCATCAGTAGATAGATATGTGTTTTATCGTATATAGGGGTACAATACACCATGGGAAACATATCAAAAATTGAAGGACCTATATGAATCCCATTTCAAGTTGGAATTCATTTAGTTACAGTTGAAATTATTCAACCTAGAGTTGAAATATGGTGATGTGATGAGATTAGCTTTAGATATACGTGCTATCAAACATGATGTTAAAGTAACAGGTGTCAAAATTGACATATACATGAACAAATTCATAAAATCCCTTCTTACCAACTATTCAACCTATTTGGAGTCTCTACAAGCAAGAAATTAGTTGGTTGAAAAGATGGCAGAAAGAGAAAAGGCTTTTAGAAGGGAAATATAAATGTAATAGGTGAAAGTGTGTGTAATGTCAAAATAAATTATTCCAAACCATCAAATAAGGTCATATCTTCCAAATATGAAGGAAATAACAAGTACAAGGGAAAAGGTGGCAAAAATGAAAATCATGGTGATCAAAATCAAAAATAGAATGATAAATAGAACCTCTATTATGAATGGTGTGATAGAAAAGGTAGCCATGAGACTCATGAATGTAGGACTCCATGGGAAAAAATTGAATCATACCATAAAAAGAAAGAGAGAAATTCAAATAAATAGTCAAAAGAGTCAAAATCAACCCAATTCACTAGTGAATGTGTGTTTTCTAGTATAGATGATGAATCAAATAGTGTCTTAATTAGTTCCTCATGTTTTTATGCTTGGGTTCTTGATATTGGCACCACTCAACATATGAATTTCCAAAAAGACTTATTTATGGAGTACCTTGAATAAAGTGTGGCTCAGTATACCTAATAGATAGATCAATTTTGTAACCATAGGGAAGTGGTAAAATTTGACTCAAGTGTCTAGGACTTTTATACTACAAACTTAATAATTTTCTATACCTTCCTTAACTAAAATAAAATGTATCCCTAGTGCTCATAAGGCAACAATTCCATTCCATTCTATTAGATAATGGTGATGTCACAATCAAGAGAAAAAGTGACAATACAATTATCTTGATTAAATATGAAGAAGGGAAACTACTCAAACTAAAGGGTGAGACATCAAATTCATAGAATTATGCTCATCTTGTGGAAGATAGAATGTCTCCAAACATGTTGTAGCATACTTAATTTGGGCACACTCACTATAACAACATTTGTGTATTGAAAAAGTATTGTGTTGTTGGTATGCCTGCATTGACCACAAATTTATATGAGAAGTGTGAAGCTTTCATCTTGGCTAAACACGCAAGAGAACCATTTCCAAAGTTAACTAGAAAGCAGATAAAAAAAATTAAAGCTTGTTCATTTAGACTTGTGTTCTCTTATAATCCTCTCCACTGGTGGTCATAAGTAATTCATGTTTTTAACTGATCACTACAGTAGGATGACATAGATATACTTTCTAAAAAATATATCAAAAAGCCTTTGATACTTTCAAAAAGTTTTGATTAATGATTGAAAATGAAGCACAAACCTACATTGAGACACTTAGAAGTGATAATGGTGGTTAATTCAAATCAAATAAGTTTGAATCCTACTTGGATAAAAATGGTATCAAACACCATCTCATAGTTCCTCACACTCCATAATAAAATGGAGTAGTTTAAATAATAGATAGAACTATGATGAATATGGTTCATGCAATGTTATATTTCAAAGGGGTAAATTTGCACTTTTTAGTCAAAGTAGCTAAAATAGTAGTATAAATCTACAACAAATCACCATCAATAGCTCTTGAATCAAAGACTCTATATGAGATGTGATATGGTCACCTCCATTTAGTATGACTTCTTCAAATTTTTGGATCCACTTGTTATGCATTGATTCTGAAGGATAAGAGAAACACATTGGACCATAGGAGTAAAAAAATGCATCCATTTTGGATATTTTGATTCTTCCAAGGAATTCAAGTTGTATGATGAAAAAGAGAAGAATTTTCTTATTGCAAGAGAAGTTGTCTTTTTTGAGACTATAAAGGATAAAGAGCATATTGATCAGCAGTTGAGTTGAGTAGACAAATATGTAAAGTTTTATGTCTAAAAAGAGAGTGATTTGAATGTTCTAGATAATGAATGGGGGACACAAATTTGGGAATCTATTAATTTTATATTATCTCATGTACATGAGTTTGAAACTCCTCCTAAAAGAGAGAGTTAAACTTTATTAGATATTGAATAGGGGCCAATAGAGTAGAGGGAAGATAGTGAAGGAACATTAAAGGATGAACCCAAATCACCTTTAGCATAGAAAAATATGCCTAAGTGGGCCACTCAAACATTGAAAGATGTGAGTCTTAATGAATTTGTGAAAATAGGCACTCAAAGTGCACATGGAACCTCATCTCAACCAGACAAGTTTATTGATGAAATTTATGACATGATTTAAAAAATCACATTGGATGATTCTCAAGAGGAACTTAATGTTACATTTTATTTAGAACCAAAAACTTTTAAACAAGCTGAGAAGCTTGACTCTTGGATAAAAGTAATGAAAAATGAGTATAATTCACTAGTGAAAAATGGGACTTGGAATCTAGTTTATCCATTAGATGGTTACAAACTAATTAGTTTCAAGTGGGTCTATCATAACAGATACAAGGTAGATGGCTCACTTCATAATCAAAAATCAAGGCTTGTCACAAATGGGTATGCTCAAAAGGAAGGAATTGACTATAATGACACCTTTCCACCTATAGTAAAATAGACTACCATTAAAACTATGTTGGCTCTAGAAGCTCATAATAGATGGAAATTTCACTAAATGGATGTCAAAAATACATTTTTTTATGAAGACCTCAAATAAACTATGTATATGACACAACTTGATGGTTTTATATTAAAGGGACAAGATCAAAAGGTGTGCAAAATAGAAAAATCATTGTATGGTTTGAAACAAGCCCCTAAGCCATGGTACAAAAAACTAGTTGAGCACTTCATGAACATGAACTTTAAACATTTTGAGTTTGAAGATGCAACTCTTTTCATCAAAATAGTTGACAATATATATATTTTTGGTGGTGTATGTTGATGATCTGCTCATCATAGGGAATAATGAATGATACACTAGAAAATTCAAATTAGTGTTGATGAAAAGCTTTGAAATGGTTGATTTAGGTTATCTTCATTACTATTTACGTATTAAAGTAATTAAAAAACCAAAGTATTTCTTCATCACTCAGTAAAAGTACATTAGTGACATTCTAAGCAAGTTGAAAATGGAATATTTTAAGCCTCTCAATATGCCCATGGAATAGAATATCAAATTGACATCTAAAGATTTAACAAGATTGGTTGATGTCACTAAATATAAACAACTCATTATAAGTATTATTTATGTGACTACCACTCAACTAGATATATCATATATAGTTTGTGTCCTCTTAGGATTAATGCAACAACCCAAGGAGAGTCATTGGGTAGCAGCAAAAAGGGTCTTTGGATATATCAAAGGCAAATAATATTTTGGGCTCAAATACTCTAGGGTAGGAAACTTCAAATTGGTTGGGTGTTTATATTTTGACTATGTTGGTGATTATGAAGATGGAAAGTCCACCTTATGTTTTATAATGAATTTAGGAACAATAGTTGTCAATTAGAAATCCAAAAATCAATAAGTACCGATAATTTCTTCAACAGAGGTAGACATATGGCTACTTCAGAGGCAACTAGAGATATCTTGTGGCTTAGAAGGGTTATTTCAAATTTATAGGAGCAACAAGCTTCATCAACACCTCTCATAGTTGACAAAAATTATATAATCTAGATGGAAAAAAATCTAGTCTTTCACGACTGAACGAAGCACATCAATACCAAATTTCATTTTATTCAACACTATGTGAAAGATGGTAGTGTCAAGTTTCAACATTGCTCGACAACAAAGCAACCAATATACATCTTGATAAAGGAGCTTGGATGAGAAAAATTTTAAAATTTTAGAGGAATGATTGGTATGGAAATAACCCCTATAGATTTAAGGGTGGATGTAGTAGTAGTATAGATAATATTTCCTAATTCCTAAGAGTAGTTTCTCTTTTATTGTGTCTTCTTGTGTGTATCTCAAGGGTCCCATAGGAATATGAATGGACTTCTTGGTAGGTTAAGTGAAAATTCACATTTTTGTCTTTATAATATTTGATTTTCTTCCTTTCAAATTGAATCAAGAAATATAATATCATTGCCATTCCAAAAAATGTTATCTAGCCTATTAGGTATGAACCAATAAAGTTTGGCAAATATAAGCATAAAGGAGACCCTAAGGCTCATTTTAAAAAATTATTTATTGCTTTTTAGCTAGTGGCTTATAGTGACATATACCTCTTAATTTATTTCCCTAGAGTCTAGCAAGATAGGCTTTTGAGTGCTTTATAAAATTGTCAAAGAACTCAATATCTAATTTTGATGACCTTTCAAACAAGTTTGTGCAACATTTTTCCTACAATCTTGAACATGAGATCTCATGGGAATATTTGACTCAAGCCAAACAAAATTCCAATGAAATTTCTTCCAGTTACTTATAGTAATGGAGAGCACTTACAAGTAGATTCACCCATAGTTTATAAGACAAACAATTAGTCATTGTATTTACCAAAAAATTGAATAGAAAAATATCTTACCATCTGAAATTATAGTGTGCACACACTTTCAAGTAAATTACTAACAAAGCTTTGTTGATAAAAATACCCTTATTAACAAAGGAATTATCAAGCTTACCTCATTAAATCAAAATTAGAACCAAAACCAAGGAAACAACCAAAATTAGAATCATACCCAAGTCTAAGTGCAAGTGTTATCACTAGCCCATGCGAGTAATAATGAAAAATCCAAATAGTTGAATTATTTAAAGAATGTTGTTGGAAATGAAGTAGCTAAGTCATGACATTTCCAAATGGTGAAAACACCATCTAATTAGCCAATTCCACAAATGAACAATAATCCTCACCAATAACCTTCATAATAACTTAGACCATTTCAACAAATGCAACAACCTTTGCCCTTACAAACCCCTCCTTTATGGATAAATGTGCCTCATCAATGAGTTTTTAATGACCTTGGAGAACCCATATAAGTTGTGTTTCTAGAGCTAACTATTGATAATCTTATTATTTTTTTAATTCTAAATCACTATCTAGAGGGCATCTCTTACCCATATGGGTATAGAAAAAATGAATTCTATGAATACCATTAGGTTAATGGACATAATTTACATCTTTATGTGAAAATCAAACATCTCATTCAAAATATGTTAAAAAATGGGGAGATAACATTAGATAATAGATATTATACATCTAATTAGAACTTGGGTATTTATCAAAACACCTTTCCACAACATAATAACAACCAACATCAACAATAATAAAGGCCAAACCAACAACAATAATAGTACCAACAGTAGTGACAACAACAACATCAACTAAATGAATGGAACCAAGGCTAGAATGATGACAATACCCAACAAAGTTATCATAGAGTTGTACATGACTACAACAAAGTTGTATGCCATATTGTGGGAGGTCACATTTCCACCATTACCATTAATCCAAGATCAAGTGCTAACCAAATAGGACCATTGCTAACCAATTCTAATCAACCAACCTATGTTAGTGATCCTTCTTTGACTTGGGACCTCATAGAGGCATACCAAAAAGTAGGGATTATTATATTTAGACCTTATATTGATAACTCTCCATTACCTTATGACCACATACAAGTGTACCAAAAACTGAGACTTATCATGTTTGGTCCCCCTCCACCATCATTTGTCATCAAAAATGGTTTTGTATTTAATCATGATTGTGAAATCACAATTAAGTAGTCAAATATTACCATTCCTATCTCCAAACCATCTACCACTACACCCATCTAACCCACCATTCTAGCTAATTACAAGCCATATACTAATATATTTAAAAAGACATTCTATATTATGCAATAGCTTCAAAAGATGATCACATAAATTTATATTTTGAATTTTTTGTGTACGTATACTATACATAGGAATATCTTAATAGAGTTCCTAGGACAAGCACAAGTTCCCAATGACATATCCTAGACAAATTCCAAGCTTTGGTTAGAAATCTAGCCCCAGACCATCATTTATCCTTTAACCAAAGTGATATGTCATCATTGGGCCCTCTTCATAACAATCCATTATACATTGAAGTTGTCATAACATGACACAAAGTGAAGCATGTCCTCATAGATAAGGGATTGGTCCTGAATATTATGTCTCTAAAGCTCATCAAGCTTCTCAGATACACAAGATATGATCTTAAACTAGAAAATATCACTATCAAGGCCTATGATAATGAAGAGTGATAATCACAAGGAACCATAATCTTGCTAGTTATCATTAGGCCTTTAACCCATGATACATTATGCCATGTGTTAGACCTATACCTATCATATAATTTTCTCTTGGGTATACCTTGGATACATGAAATTTATGCAATCCATTCAACATTGTACCAGTTTCTTAAGTTCTATCATTGTGGCATGGAGGTCATCATTCATGGAGATTTTCATCCCTACAAACATTTTAAGCATTTGGAGGTTGAGAATTAAATATATAACTATCATTTTAGACTGAATCTAGTTCCCAAAAAGGATAAGGGGCAAGAAATTCTTATGGATTTATTAGAGGCCATTTGTATAGTCCCAAATAGACTTGATTTACCTTCCCATATTCTACCTCTTGAAATGTCCAATAATTTTACCATCACAGATAATGGCCCACAAAAATATTTGAGCCATGACACATTTCACATTGCCAATCTTCCATAGAACCCTAATTCCTATGTAAGACCTAAAGCCAAGCTACCTTACATGGAATGGTAGTGAAAGGGAAAAAGTAAACAACATAGTCTATCTCTTAGAATTTTCACATTGGCTACTAGCCAAGAATAAGACCCACTTACAGAAGATGAATCATGGTTATATAATGAAAAATTGGTTGATTTTTATAAAAATGCCAAGTACCCTACACCTAATAGGATCATGAAGAATCATGCCTATGAAAGAGGAGAATCTAGGCTAATTCAACAAGGAACACTTGAGCCAATGTCCATGACTTAGTAAAAAGGAACCTATGGTCTCAAATTTAAGCTACTTAGGCATGACCTTATGTATCTTATTCATGTTCTAATTCCAATAACTAGTGGTGATGATGATGATGATGATGATGATGATGATGATGATGATGATGATGATGATGATGATGATGACAATTAAGCAGAGACTAATTCAACAAGGAACACTTGAGCCAATGTCCATGACTTAGTAAAAAGGAACCTATGGTCTCAAATTTAAGCTACTTAGGCATGACTTATGTATCTTATTCATGTTCTAATTCTAATAACTAGTGATGATGATGATGATGATGAAGCAGAGACTAATTCAACAAGGAACACTTGAGCCAATGTCCATGACTTAGTAAAAAGGAACCTATGGTCTCAAATTTAAGCTACTTAGGCATGACTTATGTATCTTATTCATGTTCTAATTCCAATAACTAGTGATGATGATGATGATGATGATGATGATGATGGTGATGATGGTGGTGGTGATGATGATGATGATGATGATGATGATGATGATGATGATGATGATGATGATGATGATGACAATGAAGCAGAACCAATCACAACATTTATGAAGACTTGGCCAATACCATTTTTTTGAAACTCATCCCATTTTTACCCTTATCCTAATTACTCACCATAATCCACTTCTTTTATATCACCCTCAACTTATATCCTTGGATTAATAAGAATCCATTGTGCCTATAGATGAGTTTGAAAATGATGAAGCCTTTTTTGATTTTCTAGGCCTAAGAGACAACATTCCATTGGGAGCCATAAACAAGGGTTGTCAATAAAACTATATCCTATATCCTATTTTTTAAAATAGGTGAACACCCTTAGCTATAAAAAAATAAATAAAACATTGAGGTCTTAAATTTAAACCCTATTTAAGGTGATTTTAGACCAGGGTAAAAGTAAAAATAAAGGCTAGTCTTTTGGTGAAAACCTATTTCAGGTGCCATTAAATGGGGATGTTCACCTTTCCCTTAATGAATCATATTAGATCACCAATGATGAGCTTTATTATGGATTTGAGTTAACTTTTGAATAATAACATGCCTTCAATTGAATCATCTAATAGTTCCCAACATTTTTTGTCACATGCACATACTTACCATTGGGAGATTTTGATTCATCTTGCCTAGGGGAATTTGAAGAGCTAATCCACATAGAGGACTTTGCCATTATATTCCAATTTAAATCATTTACAACCATCTTAAAGGATGGTTAGACTCTTCTTGTGAATTACACTACAAAATTCAACATCATGACTCTAGACAACCTGAAATGGATCAAATGAGGCACATCACTCACTAAGGAGGAATGTGGAATCTTTATAGCCCTTTTGAGGGAATTTGTTGACATATTTTCTTGGGCATATTTATACATGTTAGGTTTGGACCCCACCTTGGTTGTATACCATCTTGTTGTACATCTTGATGCCAAGCCTGTGAAGTAGAAATTATACAATATGCATCCTTATATTAGTAAATAAATAATTAGAAAAACTTTTAAAAGAAAGATGTATTAAATCAATTGACTATTTAGAGTGGATCTTGAATGTTGTGATAGTTAATAATAATCTATAAGGAATAAAAATCTGCACTAATTTTAGAGATATAAATAAACCCTACCCCAATGACAACTTCCCTTACCAAACATTGACATGATAGTTGACTCCATAACTGGGTATGAAATGCTTTCACTAATGGATGGATTTTTTGGATATAACTAGAATAGGATTGCACCAAAAGACCCTCATAAAAAAAATTCACCACTCCATGGGGAATGTTTTGTTATTAGGTTATGCCATTTGGTCTCAAAAATGATGGGGGGCCATATACTAAAAATCCACAACCATTACATGTCATGATATGATGTATGACATTATTAAAGACTAATTTGATGACATAGTAGGAAAATCAAATACCAAGGCCAATCATCCAATATAACTATGAATAATATTTTAGAGAATATGTGAATACAAGGTTAGACTCAATCCTAATAAGTGTGTTTTTGAGGTTACTTTAGGAAAATTACTTGGATTCATTATCTTGTAGAGGCATTGAATTCTATCTAGCCAAAGTAAAAGCCATTACCAAGATGTCACCACCTTCCAATTTGAATCATCTCTATAGTTTGTAGGGAAAGATTTAGTCTATTATATTCTTCATTTCTTAGTTGGTCAATATATTCCATTCATTTACACACTTGTTGAAGAAAGGTGTCATGTTTCATTGGGATGATAAATCTCAGAAAGCTTTTTAGAATTTAAAGGATTAGCTTATAAATGAACCTCGTTTATTATATCTTATGCTATTAAATTGATGCAAGGGCATATTGGAATGATCATACAAGGTCTATAATATGTATTAAGAAGGAGTAAATTTTAATTTGAGTTTAAGCTTGTTTCCCTCCAAATAGAATTTCAAATTTTTATAATGTCTTAGTGGGTCTATGTGAGTGGAAAGAGGTATAATTGATAATTAAATGTTTTAATATATATTTTATGGTATCATGATGGTATTATAAATAAAATAAATTCATAAGTCATGAAATTAGTGAGGTGGCCATTCACCACCCCATGTAGGTCTATGAGTTTGTTTGTTAATCTTGATCAAGATTCAGTTATGAATCTTATTGTAAGAGTATTATTTTAAATATGAGTTTTTTTTTGTGTGTGGAATTAATTTTTTGAGAGTAGTACATCTCATTCCATTTGAGGTTGATGAATAATGAACATGTACATAGTGAAAGTTGATGAATAAAGGACTGTGTTGATGAAATTATGTGCTTTGACATTGCATGGCTGTGAACAAAAGTTGTGATGTGTATTTGAAACTTATATGGGTATGTGATTTGATAATATTATTTTTTTTGGTTGGAAGTTTTTTATATTCACTAAGTTTGTTTGATAATATTTGTGAGAAGTGGTAGACAGCTCTATTTTAAGAGTCAACTAGGCAAGATGACAAGAAGCATGCATATGCAGTCTTATTTAAATAATTTGGTTTGGTATTGATCATTTTGATATTGAATTATATGGAGAGGTAGTAGTAATACACATTTGGGAATAGGTAGAGTGTGTTTTTTATAATATATAACTATTAAGGTTTGAACTTATTCCATTGAGGTGATAATCTTATCCATTACTAATTGTCTGTCCATAAGACAAAATTTTGTAGACTGGGAATGTTTGATTTTGAATATTATTTTGATTAAAATGTGAGATGGAAGGTTTTATAATGTAAATATCATGTGTAAATAACCTCTTTATATGATTTTAATATTGTTGGTATAGAGAAGATAGTGAAACAACCAAAAACCTTGTGTACCTTATTTGTTAAAAAGGCAAAATACAATCATAAGGATTGAGATATGTTGCATGGAGACATGTTTAGAGTCAATGGTGATTGATAAATAATTATTATGGTCATTTAATGTATATATAACCTCTTTATAGGTTATAATAACTATTGGTGTTAAAAAGGTAATGAAACTTAGACTACCTTATTTACTGTTAGCATAATACAGTTAATGGAAACTAAGATTTATCATTAGCACTTGATCTAAGGATTAAGGTAAGGTGATTATTTAATTGAAACATTTAAATTTACTTATAAATAATTTTATGAAGTGATTATACCTTTTTAAATTGTATGAAATTATCACAATGTATTTTTATGCAGTCTCAGCCAATGACGGGGTATTAGAAACCCTAGAATAGGGTTTGAGTATTTGGGAAAGTTTTTATCATAAAAAAGGACAAAACTTGGTCATTATGTATATTTCATCCATGAATAATATATTAAAATTGTTTGAATTTTGCACCCTCACTATTTCATATGGTAATGAGATTGTATGCTAATGTTAGGCTTACAAGAGTAAAAGAATAAGGGTAGTATTAGGAAAAGTGAATTTGTCCAAAGGGCATAAACAAATGATTTTTTTAGATAAAGGATCAAAATTTATATATATATAATTTAATGGTTTATAGATAAAGTCTGTACATAGTACAAGTTATGGATATTTTCTCATATGGAGGGTTGATTGGTGACATGCTTAAAGAAGGAAGTACAATTTGCCTTGAGAGTTATGTCAAAGGATTAAGGTAGGATTTGTATGAAAAAAAAGGGTCCTTGAATATGTGATAATTTTTTTGTGAATATCTATTAGATTATCCTAGCAAGGAGCTTTACCCATAAATAGGGCTAGTATGAGACAAAAGCTAGAAATGTGCTTACCAGGAGTAAATGAGTAGATAGTAGAGTTAGTGGTTTGAGTAGGGTTACAAAGGGATGAAATAACAAGGTAAAATTGTATTGATATTATTTATATCATCATGGTGTTTTATTTTTGATGCCAAGGACAATTTGGTATTGATGACTTAAGATAATGATATGAAAGCTGAACAAAGCATATACATAGAGAGTGTTTCAATTCATTAAATATTAGTGAAAGGTTTATTGATCAATTGAAAACTAGTATAGCATGATGTTATGAATTATTATGTATAAAAATTTTATCCATTGTTTCATGTTTTCCCCAAATGACTAAGGGGAATGAGATTTAAATGAATGAATGAAGGATAGAGAATTCTTGAATGGAAAGAAAAGGTAGAGTATGATAAAGAAGTGGAATTTGCTCTACATTAGAAAGCCTTTCCTAATATACCTATCAACCATAGACAAAGCCTTGATGGAATTTCTAGCTCAACATGATGATAATGTAAAAGAACATGCCATGTACTATCTAAGTCATACACTAGTTGTGTATGAACATAAATATATGCCCATTAAAAAACCATGTTTAGCTATGGTCTTTGCAGCCTAGAAGATGCGACATTACATGTTAAACATTAAGACCATAATTATTTCAAAAGTAGACTTGCTCAAGTATCTACTATCCAAAACAACTTTAAAAGGTTTTATGGCCTAATAAATCATGCTTCTGAGCAATTTTGAGATATATTACATCAACCACAAGGCTATCAAGGGATAAGTACTCGTAGATCATGTTAATGAAGCTCCCCTTGTAGATATAGAACCTTTGAATTTTTAATTACTATACAACTCCATTATGACCATCATTGAAACACCTCTCGAGGAGTAGAAATGGAATTTATATTTTGATGGATCATTCACAACACATAGATCAGGGGTAGGCCTATTATTTATCACTTCACAGGGGGATCGTATACTTATATCATTTCATATCAGCTTTCACTTTATTAATAACATGGCTAAATATGAATCACTCATTATAAATCTTTGATAGGTAGTACAATGGAATATTCATCATCTCAAGGTTTATGGTGATTCTCATTTAATCATCAATTAGATTACAAATTAGTTCCAAACCAAGGATGATAATTTGGTGTCATACAAGGTCATGATCGACACTCTCAAATACTAGATTGTAGACATACAATTTTAACACATACTAAGAGCCAATAATAGAATAGTGGATGCCATGGACACCATTGAATCTTTGATTTGTCATATTGATAAGGCAAAAGAATATCAATTCCTTATTAAAAATATTCTAGCATCAGCTCATGAACCTTCAACCATCATAATGATTTGTGATATTATTGGTCCAGTTCTATATGATATTTAGACCTTTATACCTACCTTCATGACCATATTATGCCACCAAACCTATCCTACAAGAAAATTAAGGCCTCTACCCACCAAGCCACATGACATAACTTACTTCGACCAACCCTATAATGCCAAATCTTGGACATAGCTCTACTTCATTATTTAACTTTGATAGAATCAACATTAACATCACATGAAGTTCACAAAGGAGTATGTGGAGCCCACACAATCAGGGTGTCCTAGCTAAAAAATCCTATTTTCTAGCTATTATTGCACAACTATAGATGCAAATGTATCTTCATATGTAAAAAGGTGTGAAAAATGTTAAAGTCATGCTAATATAATTCATGCCCTATCAAAAACATTTAAAACCAATGCTTACTCCTTGGATTTTTTCCACATTGGGTCTCGATCTCATTGGGAAGATTAACCCTACCTCATTTTATGGCCATAAACACATCCTCATTGCTACCTAATATTTCACTAAGTGGGTTGAAGATATACCCCTCATTTACGTGATTGGAAAAAAATTTCCAAATTTATATTCAACCATATCATTTTTCACTAAGGTATTCCATCTAACATTATAAATAATAATGGTGGATCATTTAATAATAAGGATTTCAAATCACTGTATGTCAAGTACAATAATACTCAACATTTTTATACTACCTATTACACATAAGGTAATGGCCAAATAGAAGCATCCAACAAAACCATTGTCCACATCCTTAAAAACACTATCAATGATGTTGACCATGATTGTCACCTTCAAATATTCCATGCCATCTAGGAATACCACACCTTTTATGGTACCCTAATATGAGCCACTCCATATTCCCTAGTTTATGACATTGAGGCCATTCTTCCCATTAAGGTTGATTTAATTTCTCTATAGATCTCTTTGAAACATGTCCTAGATGAGAAAGACTACAAAGTTTCTCTCTTGAAAGAGAAAGAGTTACTTGATGAAAAATGCATGGCCATTGTTCAAAGCCTTCAATCATATTAGAACTGACTTCATGGCCACTATAACTGACATGTCAAACATACAAAATTCAAACTTGGTGATCTTTTTCTCAAATAAAACCAACATAATACCATGAATGAGAAGAAGCATAAGGGAAATTTCAAACCCAATTAGATAGGCTGCTATATCATTATTACAAATTATGTTAATAGAACATATAAGCTCACTACACTAGACATGGATGAGCTTGATTAACCAATGAACATTATACACCTCAAGTGTTACTTCACTTGAAAGACTTGAAGTATTATCTAGGAGGCACATTTCTATTAAACCATAATATCAACATTATTATTTTTACCATTCCATTCTATTGTTTACTATTTTACCATATCTTTATTATTGACCAAAGTTATATTTAACCCTCCATACCCAACCCCTTTGACCTTGGTTCCATTCACTTGGATCCATAGGCACATTCAACATGAAGATTTAGATCAAGTTTTAGTATTTGATTAAGTATTTTAGATAGAGTCCATTTTTGGAGCAGTATGATAGTGGTTTGGAAATTGCATCCTTCATTCCTTGTTTTATTATATTCTAATACTACTGATTATAACCACCTTTGGGAAAATTAGATTACCACCATCATACTACTAATTATAACTGCCTATGGGTAAATTAGTATCATTGACCTATGTTATTATTTACTAATTATAACTACCTATGGAAAAATTAGGAACAATGCCTTTATTATTCATGCTTTGAAGGATCACCTTGCCATGCCTATATTGTACTATGCCATTTGCATACTTTGCCTATTTTGAGAATTTGTTGTTACCTAGTTAGATTCCTCCATTGTAAAGTAGAACTACAATGACTTAAGGTCCCATCCTAGGACTATATAGGCAATGCTTGATTCATATTTAGGTCATCTCAATCACCATTTTCCATGCTCCCACCAATTTTTGAGAAATTTTAGTTTGAACGCTCTCACCATTTTGTGAGTTGGAGCATTTAGTATCTCATCATCCTCCATTAAGCTGAGATGCTCCAAAAATGCCAAAAACATTTGAAACAGCCTTAGAATATATATATATATATATATATATATATATATATATATGTATGTATGTATGTACGTATGTATGTATGTATATGTATGTGTGTGTATATATATATATATATACATATATATATATGTATACATACATACATGCATACATACATACAGATATGTATGTATATGTATGTGTGTATATATATATACATATATATATATATATATGTATACATACATGCATGCATACATACATACAGATATATATATATATATATATATATGTATGTATGTATGTATACATACATACATACATATATATATATATATGTATATATATATATATATATATATATATATATCAACATTGACCACTTATTTACCTTAAGGACTCTGCAATACCTAGCTACTTTACAAGAGACCACTTTTCATTTAGCTTCTCCATCCTTACTAGCCTAACATTCCATGAACTCATTATTTTGTGAGACCATTCCCATATTCCTCTATGACATCCATTATGTTTTCCTCATCATCATTTTCTTCTATCCCATATCCCAAGAGAACTACATTTAACCTGAAGTTTATGTTGGACATTACATCCATAAAACTACGTAGGCAATATCCTCTTGCCTAGTGCATCTAGAGTCAACTTGGCCACCCTTTGCTTTTGTTCTATTTCCTTATTCTGGTTGTTTGTTTTGTTGACTCATGTAGCCTAGGGTCAATGATCATTGTCTTAGTTTTTCTCTACTTGTACTAACATTGTGATTATCCATTGTTTATGTTTTGTGTTCTTTTGGTTATTTGTATTGTTGTTTGTTTGTTGTTTTATCTTTTTGTTTGTTTATTTGTTTGCCTATTTATTTGATTTATTACTATGCCTTGATTTATTTTATGTGTTTTCATTGGGTGATTCCTTGTGCATTATTATGAAATCCATCTATATTCATTCATCAACATTGTCATCATGGTTTTTATCATTGGTGTATTATTTTAGATTATGTATTGGATCATGTGTCAATATTTAAGCATATGTTGGACATGTTCTCATGGTGTTTTATATCATTATTCCTACCATCATGTACCAAAAAAAAATCATCTTGAGAATTCTTACAAGAAATGAGGCCATGGTACTCCTGGGCACCTAAAAACATTCCAAATCTACCCAAATCATTCCTAAATACAAAGTAATTAAATCATAGCATAATTTTAATCCTTGATAGTTAGGGCATGCACATCCATACTACAAGGTTGCCTAAATTCATCTTTCTCCTCTTTACTGGCTTATTCTTACTTCGTAAATGTGGATTCAGTTTGTAAGCCCCATTATCCAATCTACCATCATATTTGTCATCATCATCATACTAATGATTATAACTGCCTTGGACAAATCATTGTACCACATCCCACTTATGATGCCAATGATTCTAACTACCTTTTGGTAAATCATTATGTATCATCCCACCTATAGAGCCAATGATTATAACCTAATATGGGAATATCATGGTGTTTAAATCTATCTAGAGGTTAATGATTATAATAGCCTTGGGAAAATAATTATATTTATTCTACCCAATAGGGGAGAATTTTCATTATGATAATTTTTATAACTACCTTTGGGTAACCCATTATCTCTGTCCACCCAAATGGGGTATATTTTTATCCTACTAATGATTATAACTACCTATGGTAAAATCATTGTTTTCCCTTTCATTATTATAACCACCTTTGGTAAAATCATTCTCTTGGTACCCTAATCCTATTTTTGATGATTATAACCACCTTTAGCCAAATCATTACCTTTTTTGTCCCACTGGTGTTGATGATTATAACTACATGTGGCCAAATCATCATGTTTGTCTGCCCAACTGGGGTAGTTTCATATGCCAAAAATTAAAACTACCTATGGGTAGATCAGTCTTTTCTACCCCATTTTACCTTTTGGTCCCATCGTGTCCTTATTTTGAGGGACCGATCACTAACCATTTTTTATAACCATTCCCTTAATGGGGCATCTACAATTCATCCATTACTATTGAATTCGTAGGAATATAAGAAATTTTCATTATTTGAGAATATATTACTATGCCTATAGATTTCAATGCCTTCATAAATAGGGGAAAATTATAGACACCTAAAACTAGCTATAATTGGCTTTCAATTGGAGTTTAGAATGATTCCTACCAACCATTGAAAATTAAGCTTAGGAATCACTAAACATCTTAAATTTACTTTTTTATCATTCATCAAAGCTTAGAATAATGTTGAGACATCTGTAATTGGGGTATTCTATTATATGCAATAATAATCTCTCATGGATTCATATATAATCAACTTATGACATAACAACTATCAATTTGGCCTATGGACCTATTAAGTGGGTAACTTTCACACTTAAATAAATCTTTAAATAGCTAAAAGGCTAATCTAAATCAATTTAAAAACTAAATAAGATAAAATGCCTAATTTAATTATCCTTTTTCAATTAATGAATATCTAAATAAAGAAATTTAAAATATCTTAGCCTTTCATCTTTGACTTTATTAGTTTTCAATCTCTTTGAAAATAACCTAAAATATCTAATTTTGAGATCCATGCCTAGTAATTGAAAATCATAATTACTTGATAACTATTAACTATATTAGAGTTAGTTTTAACTCAACTAGGTTTAGTTTTAACCCATTCCAATCCTTAACTCGACCTTTAATCACCTTGGGTGAGAGTTAATTCATAAGGCTATAAATACAAGGCCTTACCTATTGAAACATAAGCTATTTTGGTTCAAATTTATTATGCACAAATGACTTTAAATATTAGATATTATAGAGTTATTATGCAATATTCACTCCATAAGTATCATACAATTAATGTTACCATGACCAAATCTTAATCCAAGTAATCAAATACAAGGTGATAAGGAGAGAAGGAGCCAAGAAAGATTCATTTTCAAAGACTTATTGATGCTCAAATTGAGAAATCCACTTCAAAAATCCATGTTTGAGCTATAAGGAAGTTAAAAGAATGATTTCCTTTGTATTTTAGTTATATTTACATTATAGTTTTGTTACCTATGCTCTCCTTAGTGTCTATCCTAGGAGTGTAAGTTTTAGTGTGTTATTTTGATTTTGTTTTATTGGACTAACACCATACTAACCTCCCTTCTTAGATTCTTATGATTATAGTATATATTGAAGAGACATCTCAAGTAAGCTAGGAATTCAAGGATAGCCTATGTATTGGATACTCTCCCCCATTGGGATTGGGACCCCAATGGGAGATTACAATAAAAGATTCATATCCTTAGAATCCCATAAAAATATGAGCCATTTTATGATGACTTCCTATTACTCATTGTTAAGGATGATGAGGAAGTAAAGGAAAGAGTAGTGGCAGTGGGCTTAAGTGAATATTTATTAAGCATGATACAATATATCCCCTCCCTTACATTCAATCAAGATAAATTTAGTATCTAACCACTAAGGGGATGGAGATCCTCTGACTTATGGAGTAGTAGGATTTATCAATAGCTATTAGACCAAGGTCAAGATCCCTAATAAACATCAATGATTGAAGAAAAACAACAAGAATAAGAGTATTTGGTAGGGAAAACATCAATTTCTAAAGAACATGAATAATATAAAGATCTAGAAGAGATAACAGTTGCTACATAGGAAGAACAGGAACAAAATCCTCTAATTTAAGCATTTATTGTTAAACTAAGGAGAGTTAAAAAAGAACTATTAGAGGAACTAACAAAATAGAAAGACAACACTAGTATGGAAGATGTTGAGATCATTTTCCTAGATTCTTCTAATGAGGAATAAATGACACATATTATGGAATCTTCAAGAGCCCTAACATCTAGTATAACTCTCCCCATTCTTTCCTAATAAGTGACTACTCCATAAGCTAAGAAAATGATGTTGTGATACCAAAGGAAACAAAGTGGGGAGAGACCTCAGTCCCCATCCATGGAAGTAACTGGTAGAAGAACACAACCTTAAATTTAAGGTGGGCCAAGTTAAGAGGTGGATTAGGAAGAGATACAACAATCCAAGGTCTTGAGCTTCTAAGCACTAAAATCAAAGGCATCCCTCAATCATGATCAATTTGGTAAGGGTGGTCTCTTCACTACCCCTCTAGGCCTTTCTTTTCTAATGTCATTACTTATTACTTCTACCATGAATATTCTTATTTTTTCCACTTTCATTCCTCTATAATCACTCTTTGCTTCTCTTTTTTAATTTCTCCCACCTCTATTCTTCCAATTTCCAATTCTACTTCTTCAATTATTTCCCCTTTAGTTTCCACTCCTTCAGTCTCTATCCCTTAAACCATTATTTCTCACCATCCCAACCACCTCTACTATCACTCCCAAAAAATAACCAATCACTCAAAAAGTTACTTCCTCTACCCAATTGGGTTTACCACTACCTTCTTCAAGACTATTTTAGACCATATTAGTAGTAACAACTAAAAGGGCAACAAAAAGGAAACTTGTCTATATTTTTCACCCCATGCCACAATTTGGGAACATAGACTGGTCCAAAATAATTTATCCCTTGATGCCCAAACCCTCCTCTAAGATTGAACCTAAACCTGAGGAACATGTTCAAATAAAAGATCAACCACAATATCTATCAAAGCTACCTCTTCTATACTGGGCCAAGGAGTTAGGAGACTTAGCTTATAAGAGGCCTAATTTTAAGATCATTGGGCTTCTCATTGTAAGCTCACTTTTTGATAAAGCCATAACCTTAGTTTAGAGGGTGAGGAAAGAAATATTGAGAATAACACTAGAAGGGGTTTATTTTGGAGGAAAGATAAGAAATATATTCTCTTTTAAAATGGTAGAATAGGAATAAGTTTTAGTCTTCATACATCGAGGACCTCAAGTACTATATAGATACCCATATTGAATCAGTATTATCCATTCATGATGGAACATAGTTGGCCTAAAGAGAAATAGAAGAAGATTTGGAAGCTCTTAGGGAGTATCAATAGGTGATGCAAGTTACCTCTAGTATATAACATGATGTACAAAATGAATCACTAAGGCTTTATGAAATTTTGGATACAATTCATTCTTTAAGAGTCCAATTGGCTTTACATGTAAATTTAATAACAATTTTTTTATCTCCTTAGAGAAGTTGAAAATTAATTTAATTTAATGGTATTTTACACCCATAATTAGTGATTTAACCACTTAAATATCATGACCCTATTGGAGGTAGCTAATACATTGAATTTAGTAGTGATTAGAACCTAGGATGCTTGGGACTGGGTGTTTGCTTTAGAAGATTTTTTGAATAAGCTTGTAGAATAGGAAAAGAAAGAAGCACAAATTTTTGATGAATTTTAATTCAAAATAAGTCAGGATAACATAATGAAATTGGTAGCTTAGACCATTTTTTATCAAATGATTCAACATGTCTCAAATAGTTTCAAATAGATTTTATAAGGACTAAGCCTAGATGACATTAAATCAAAGCTAAGAATAACAAAGAAGAAAATATTAGAGGTAGAAGTATTATGGGTTGGATTTTTAGACACCAAGATGGAGTATGTAAGGTTGATGGAATGCATAGGTAGGGTAACCAGACCTCATCTCCTTGATATGAACTCAATTTGCATAAAATATGATAAAACATACAAACATTATTAGGATTTAGATGCAAAGAAGAAATAAGCATCAGTGCCACCTACCGTTTCTTCTCCTTAGACCCCACCTATATCTCCTATTAAAACACTACCAATAACTTTAGTCCCTTTTGGCTCAACAACTATGTCAATGTCTCCTCACAGTTTAGTTTTAACTAAAACTCTAGTCTAAAAAATGAGTGTGTCCCCATCACATCTCCATTCACCATGTCTTAAATAAAAAGAACAACTATAGTTAAAATAATTTTTTTAAAAATTGTTAAGTAGGATAATATTTAGCCGAAGTCAAAATATATTATTTTACAATTTTGCATGTAAAAATTACAAATGAATAGTCAAATTTTGTTATATCTATATTGTAATTAAAAAAATGTTTTTTGGCTAGCATGCACATGTTTCATTTTTGATGTATCTATAAGTTATAAAATGAAACTACGACTTATGATCTAGTCATTTAGGATGTAATTAAATTGTTCTATACTTGGAGGATGAGGCAACCCCTTCCCCAAGTTCTTTATATACATGCAGAACCCTCTTTTCAAAGGATTGAAGTTTTAGATCAATATATAGGAAGATATCAAGAGATTGATTATCATGCAACTTTGTTTTTTCTTTCTTATTACTTATCTATGTTAATGAAGTTTAAGTTTATTTATATTTACTAATTCAATAATTTTGAAGTGTGTTAATTCCACAAATGAATTTGATTATTTTAATTAATGAATATTGATCTTAGATGTGCAATATTAACTAAATATTGGTTGATTTCATTGGTTTAAGTGGTTATTATAAGTGGAGTTGATAATAAAATGTGTTCAAAGGTATCTATTTTCATATAGTCATCTAGGCATGATTCATAACTACCCTAGATAACTTTTTGGTTTAAACTATAATCTCTCATATAGAGTGTGCAATAGCATCCCTAAGGAGAAAAAACTTCAATTGAGATCATTAAGCACCCTATATTTGTTATCCCAGACTACTAACCATGATTTTTCATGAGTATGCAATAGCTACAAATGACAAAACATTGGTCTTGGAGAAACTTTTCCACCAAAGGAACAATCTTAGAATTCACCTTTTAGGAACACAAAAACCTTCTTTTTTGCCTTACCCTTATTTCCCATTTTGGTTTTCTTTGATATCTACCCAAATTAGAATAATTATCCACCCATCCAACTCACCTAGTGATTACTTTCTATTATATTCCATGCATCCATCCAAAAAACTTGGTTAAACAATCCATAAGCTCAAACTATTATTTCATCACCTAGCTTTTTAAACTGTATACCTGTAACTCATGCCCCAAAGTGGAACCTTGTTCCATAGAGGTCCCAAAATGTTAGAGGCTACCTCATTCAAAATTTTTGTGGTGTGAATAAAACCCACATCAAAAGACATTTTTTGGCACTAATATAATTGATTGGGTAGTTATACATGACATTTATTTGAGCACATATTCTAACTACTATCCTCAAGGCAATGGCTTAGTAGAGTCTATGAACAAGAATTTGATCAGAATCATCAAGAGGAATATGGAGGAAAATAAAAAAACCTAGCATACTAAGTTAAATACATTATTATGGGATAATAGAAATACCCCTAAAATTGATATTGGTATTTCCCATTACATGCTTGTTTACATTAGAGAGGTAAGGCTTTTTATATCTCTTGAACTGTTAGATCTATAACTTGTAAATCAATTAGAATTGATGGAAGAGGATGCCATGGTAGTTATATTTATAGAGTTGATGGAGTTATAAAAAACAATAGACCAATTTATGCATATAGTGGAGGTTAATAAAGCCCAAGTAAAGAGGTATTTTAAGAAGAGAGCAACCAATAAAGTCTTCCTTGAGGGATATTTGGTGTTAAAATGGGATGAAGATAGAGCCAAACTTGGGAGGCACAACCAATTTTATTCTATTTGGAGTGGCCCTTACATCATACCTAGATGTAAACCATCTAATGCCTTCTAATTATATAAGCTATATGGGAAGGAACTTCCAATCCCAATCAATGGGATTCATCTAAAACATTACGCTTGAAGGTTTTTAGAGCTCTATACATATTAGTTTAGTTTATTTTATTTCATTAAGGTGTTGTTACACATTAGTTTAGATTTTTTCCTTTTCCTAAGTGTTTTGGAAAATTTTTTATATTCCTTGATTTAAGTTTTTTTAGGGGTGAATCTCAATTTAGTTGTAGTGTTAAGCCAAGTAGGTTGTAGTAGGGTTGTGTTCTTAGAATCAAGAGCTTCAATGTATTCTATGACTCCATGCCCAATGGATTACTTCAAAGGATTTTGGGTTTCCTACTTAGTAGGAAAATGACCCACAAATATCACCATATTGTTGACCATTTTTGATTACTAGGGAAGAGTAGCATTTAAGTTCCATTAAAATATTTAGGATCACTTATAAGATTATAAATATTTAGTCAATCAGTCCCAAGACTTAGCTAATTCTACACAGTAACTTTTAGTCATATATGGAATCTCCATACTTTAAAGAATTTACGAATTTTTAGCTTCCCAATATTCTTATCCAACATAGTGCACTCTTAGAGCTTGTAAGAGTTGAGAAAAAAAAAAGAATTAGTTAATTTTTTGTGTTTACCTAGAGCCATGTGTCACTTTTCTTCTCAATGGGACATAACCATTTTTTCAAAAGTTAATTATTACTACACATCATTATCTATATTCCCATGCCTATTCAAAAGTATTTTATTTTATTTTATGAGGCAGTGACATCAAAAAAGTAGTGAGAAAGAGATATATTTCCATGCATTGCAATATTAGTGACTTGGATTCATAGAATTCATACAATTAAAAACCCTCTAGGCTAGTAGGTTAGTGGGATGATGTAACATGACATAAATCTTACTACTTTACTATCTAAGATATTTATGTTTAGGCCTAGTAAATTTGTTAAATCCCATGGCAAGTGGGTATGTGATATGATTCCACATGGAAAAATATCACTTTGTCACATAAATAAAATTCAAAATTACACTTAAATCTGAGATCTAATCACAAGCAACCATGTGGACATGTGTAGTCTTAAGATCTAATCAGAGCATGAGACCTTTTATCCCAATTAAAAGACACATGGAATAAAATATCCTTTTAAAAATATCCTAAGTTTTGAAAGACTTAAAAAATGTATAACTATGGAAGTGTGGAGGCATTAGACACTCATAATCTTAAGGGTATTAAAAGCCAAAGGTTGATACCCCTATCATCTTGAGGACCTAAGAGGACACCACGTAGAAGCTTCCCATACCCTTAGGGCTTAGATAGACTAAACTTGGCACATTATCCTAATGGACTCAAGGCCCCTAGGATATGAGTTCCTAAGGATATGTCATGTGGTGATTATTGAGGCCAAAGACATAAATAGCCCAAAATGAGCCCAATGTTGACATGTGGCTAGAACCTTCTACTGAGGAGTTTGTTGGCATCTATGATGGCACTAGATGAGATGAATTTGGCAACCTATTTCATCCCTAAATTTTTATTCATCAACATATTATTAATTTAATTAATTCATATAATCAATGGTGGAATGGCTAGACATGTAAATCATGCACAACTTGATTTTGGTTAGTAGAATGGGCGGAAGGATGGTGGAAATATCCCTAGATCATAATTGAAGTAATTTCATATGGATAAAAATCATAAATAAGTCTTGTAGATAGTTATGCCAGTATGGTCATGGTGATCTTGAGGAGATTCCCACTTCCTCGACCCCCTTGTAGGCATGAATTTTTTTTAACTTCCCCATTAATGGGAAATATCAAATTAAACTTGATCTTTGAATATTTTTCCTCTTTAAATAGGTAGGATTGCTATTGTAAAGAGATATATTTTTAACACAAATGCTACATAAATTGGCCCATTATTGATTCCTCTAACATGATGTTAAGCCTTTGAATGAATAATATAACTATTTTTACTCTTTGTTGTATTTTGTGTGTATGTTATGAATTGTTGATACTCTATTAGTGGTGACATGTTATTTCTCATCGATTATGTCCAATTCCAATTCACCTCTATGCAATTGATCTTTTTATAATAGTTTATAGTCTATGTATCTCATGTTTTATACATTATTAGTTGTGGCTATGAATATATTCTCCTTTTAATGCTACCATAGGCAATTCTATCTCTCTATGAAATAATGATTATAATAATTTCATGATTGAGTTGTATGTGTTTTTAATTATTTTATTTTTAGTGTGTATGCTTAAGTGAGTAGAGTGTGTCATAATGTTCTAGTATATCACCCCCTTAATTGATTTCAAAATATTTTTTTACTCTCTCTCTCTATATGTGTGTGTGTGTGTGTGTGTGTGTGTGTGTGTGTGTGTGTGTGTGTGTGTGTGTGTGTGTGTGTGTGTGTGTGTGTGTGTGTGTGTGTGTGTGTGTGTGTAAGTGTAATAGTTTAGTGTAAGTCTTAGCTGATATATTAGGGAAAGTTGGTCCTCTCTTGAGGTTCACCCTAACCATAGGCAAGCCATTATTGGAAGTAAAAGATGACTAAGAGGGGGGGGGGGGGGTGAATCAATTATCAAATTTATTTTTTAATTTAAATTATCATTCAATAATCATAATTAATGATTAATCATCATAAAGTATGAGAATTTAGACAAGCATCAAGACCACGAGATCACATACAAAACATAAACATGAGAACCACATCACAACACATCATTTATGTGGGAAACCCTCTAGGGGGAGAAAACCCACTCTCAAGACTACAAACCAATGGACTATAGTCCTATAAATATATCACAAACATTATAATTTATACCAAAAACAACTAATCATGGAAAACCTATACCTTTATTTAGTCTATTACCTACGAGATCTTTAACTAGCTCCAATTAACAAGGAGGATACAACCCCTAGGTGATTAAGCACCCATTAAAACACCTCAAATATGATTTACACCACTAATATAATGTATTTTACTCTTGATAATGACCTTATATTTATCTAATGCCTTTAGACCAACCTCTCAACCTTATACAAGCCTCTTCCTCTTTTACATCACTCTAATATACAATTAAACCTATTTAGCCATGTAACATGCACTCTAATATCTCACCACCTAAAACACCACTAGTTAAAAATAATCAAAAATATATTTTTATATTATAAATTGGTTCACACCCATTTTTCAATTATTATTCTATTCTCTTCACACTCTCATACACTAGTTCTCCCAGGTCTAGATAAATAGGTCTACAAGACCTTGCTTAAACACAAGAATCATGCTTATACACATATATGTCATATATGACCCATAAAATACCTTAATTTTCATTAAAGTTTCCCTCATCACACTTTCCATCCATATACTACACTATCTCTTTCATTGTTTAAGTCACAATCCTTCATTATCCCTTAGGTGAGACCTATTGCAATTAGCCCTTCATAAACCACACGTTACACTCATGAACCCTTGGTCCACATCTAGACTCAAAAAAAAATTAAAAAACATTGAAAATGTATCCAATATACCATAACTCCAAAAAATGTCCATTCCACCTGTAACACCAACTCACCTTATGAACCAAGCCATTCTAGCCTACTCGCCAATGGGCCCAAAAACATAGAAAATATAGTCATAAAAAATTAAGGCATAAAAGCATTTTTATAAAAAAATAAAATAAAAAAATAACATGGATATTTTATAAATTAATCTAAAAACAACACCAAATCCATTTGGTTTCATTAATCAGGCTCTAAGCATCCAAAAACACCTCTATCATTAGTTCACTCAAATTTGGCAAAATGTAGTCAAATTATAGTCAAGTGTTTTGAATCTCCATATCTAATTATGGACATACCATGTAATCCAATACATTCTCATCAGTATTTTGGATGTGTATAACAACAACAAACTCATTTATTCTCCAACACTACTTAAACAACATTAAACTTACTCCTTCAAAATGACCACTTAGACTGCCTATAGCTTTCAATAGTATAGTCATGTAGATGTTGTTTTATAATACTTGGAAGAAAATTTTCACAAAATATAATCCAAATTAATACATTTTATTTTATATTTAAATCACTCTCAAGTATATATCTCTCTTATTTAAACATATTTAATTGGTCTAATAGACTAATTCCTCAAGTCACTATCTCACAATATTCACTACTCAGTTAAGCCACTTTGAAATTAATACTTCACATATTTTTTAGAAACATTACCAATTTAAAATAAATTTAAAATATGTCATAGGTATTAAAAAATTACCCTAATTCATTTTATTCAACCCTACTCACTTGGAACACTTCCCTTAACACATATTCACTTGACTGGCTTTTTCTCACTATTATCACATTCTACAAATTTAGTGATAAGACAAAGTGAATGATAAAAAATATTGGAAAATACATCCAACCATGACAAAATGAATTCATATAATTTTATATAAATTATTCATCTTTCTCTTATAAAAGTTTATCAATTGGATATAATGCACCATCTGACTGCTATACCTTCTTTTCTAGAAGCAAACACTTTAATATAGCTTATACTTACTATCAAGACAAAACATTTTCATTTATAGGTACCTAAGAGAGTTATATTCAAGATAAAATAATCATAGTATGTCACCCAATCTATTTTGATCCCAAACCATCAATACATTATCCATTGAGTCTTTATAAGGGTTTGTAAGCATAAAAACCTACTTATCTTCTTAGCATTTGTTCATAAAGCTAAGGGCTTAGTTTATATAGAAAAGTATACTTTAATATTCTTAGGAAAATTAATAAATAAATCAAAAATTATTATATCACCATGCAAATTTTACACATTCTAATGAGAATTATAACTTTCTTCTCACATAATGAAACCTTCAATCTGCATGTACAAGTTTCCTTCTAACATACTATATTATTTTATATTTATCCTCAAGACCCAAAAATTGGTCAAAAAATTTAAACAGAATTTTCATACATCAATCCATTATTAAAATATCTCTATCATCTTGAAATCTCACCTTGACCTTCTATTTGGACCTCACTAGGTCATTATGCACACTAGGTCTAAGACTGCAAGTCAAACTTGGATATAGAAATCATTAAGATCCTTATTATACTAATCTAAAATCATCATTTTAATGTCATAGGTAATTATTACATGATTTATATCTATCCTACATGTTCTCCATATCCTCAAAAATCTCAACATACTAGGCTATCAAGCCTATGCCACCATGCAAGGCTACCAAGCCTATGCCTAGAAATCACCTTGACTCCTCTTCAACTAATTTTACCATCTTAAGAAAAATTCAAAAAACCTCATTCCATGATTAAACATAGCTCGTCACTCCTTATGTCATCAAATTTTCATTACACATGCCTTAAGACTTCATGCTACATACTCCAAACTTCTTGTCTTCAAGCACCTTGAGGCACCCTTAAGTGACTCACTATCTACTTTTCATGCTCCAACATTGTTTTATAGGATCTCATGCCCATATATCATCATTAAAACATGATTTAATCATCATTTCATAAACCTATGCTCTCTATGCTGCTATATCAGGCCACTTCATGCCACATACTTCATCATGACTATCATGTTGACTTCACTAGGAACCTATAGCATTCAAAACAATCCAAAAAACATATAAAATGTTAGAAAAAATGCATAATATATATTTTTTACTCTTAAGATCATATTTGTATTGTACATCAATCAATGATCTATCTCTAGTTCAATCTCTCTCTTGAGCTTTCTCTAGCAATCTTCTCTCACTTGATCAATAAAGACACACTACAAACATCTCTCTATTTCATGAAAACCAATTTTCTCACACCACATTTTCACTACCTCCCATACCTTTTTTCATCCATCTCACCACTTCTACTACTTAAAGGGCCTAGACTAGTCTTCTCAAGACATCTTGTACCATATCAATGGCTCCTACTTCAAATACTACTTTGATGCTTTGTCATTGTTCAAGCATGTAAACCTTTGTTATCAATTCCTTGTACATACATCAACCATTTAACATCAATGAAAACATCAACTCTCCAACATTCTCCCCATTTGTTATTGATGGCAACACTTCTTCTCTTTTCTCTCTCCCCAATTGGCATTAATGATAAATAGTACTCCACACATATCCATCTTATCCTTGGACTTGAGCTATTCTTAATAAAAACACATAGAAAATAAAATGCAAAAACACTTTGGAGATCATACCTTCTCTGATACAGGAACAAGATTCTAAGCAAGCATCACATATACTCCCCCTAACATCATGTAATATCCTTCAAGCCAATTGAAAGACTCACCCTTGGTATTCATAACAAATTCTCACCTAAAAAACTTTTAAGAACACTTTCATGGATTTAACAACATGGAAACAAGATACTACATCCCTTCATGACCTTATGAGGTCATCAATACAAACATGAGGCATGATATATCATAAGATAACTTACAAGAGTAGTATCACCTATAGGAGTTCAATGAACATCTTCAGAGCTTATTACAACATGGTAACATCATTCTTAGATCACTACATTGCCTTGGGTCTTCAAACAATATAATTCTACCTTCAATATTTTACACCCCTGCTCTGTATTTATCTTCTAATACACCATCTAATCTTGAACATGTATTAAAATCATATCACCAACTGATGAAAACATTTCATATTCTCCACCTAATTTTCACTTAACTCCATATATCAAAACTTGAGTTATTAGCATCATGAACATATACCTTAGGGTTTGTCGACACCAAACCCCCAAGACATAGATTTTCACCTCTTAAGCTTGTTCTTCCATTCAAATAATAAAATGAACAACCAATATAGCATATAAAAGATCTTTAAGATATTTGTAACCTCTCCAAACACTTAGGACAATATTTTTGAGTCTCTAAGAATAACAAATAACTCACCTTGACCCATAATCTACTAACAATAAAGTCCTTCACACATAGTCACCTTTCATGAAGATTTTATTTCATAAACACATGTTATCAAAAATTATTCAATGCATATATCAGGGAAACAAAGATTTATCAACTATTCAAATGCTTTATACAAGTTATAACTCTATTTTGCCCAAACTAGGTCCACCATTTCAAACACATACTATTATAGTCAACTTTAGTCTACATTTATTGTACCTATATAGACACTTGAACCAAATCAGCACTTAGAAGATTTTATACACAGAGTCCTTGATAATTTTATTATTACCTCACCTTTATTTGACATCATCTATGACTTCTACAAGCCAAACTTTGCAAATTGGTTTCTTCACAAATTTGAGTTTTCAAATTCCAATAGAGAAATATGCTTGGAAAGCCAACTTTGAACCACCATAAATTTTGATAAAATTCATATCAAGACATAAATTTGAAACATATGAACTAGGAACAAATGTAATCATATCCATATGACCATTTTCTTATGAATCCTCTACATGTGTGAATGCTAAAGTCAATAATTTGCTTGCTCAGGAAGATCTATCAAGGTGACAAGTCATACCTAGATCTTCATAAGACTTATATAATGAAATCATTTGACTTAAAAAGTTTCCCTAAGGACTCTTAATACCTCACATAACCTCTGAAACAAAACATTCTTTAACATATCAAAATATCTTTCAAATGATACCTATGGAAAATCATATGCTTCCAACAACTAAGAAGTGTCTCCATGAAGCATAATAAAGACACACTTCTCTCTCATGACTCTAAAATGTCATGAACTCAAGAGATTTATAGATCTCCATTATCTCACTAGACTAAAATATCTCCCTATACCTTCTGATAATCTTGATTGGTCCATCTACTTTCTTCTCTTTTATGACTACATATAACAATAACTCTTGACAAACATGAAACTCCTTATTTGAAACCTCTTCCACCATAGAAAAAATTCCATCATGACCTTTAAAATCAAATAAATTAATATTATTATACTGCACATCCTTATGTTTCTATACCAGGGTTTGACCCTTTTTGAGCATTTTAGGAATATCATGCTTTTTGTCAAGACTTGACTTTTTCAACTTGCTCTTACATGATCTTGCAATATGTCCTATATAATGACATATGAAACACACAACATTATTCATACATTTTGATTGATTAGATATGAATTCATTCCTTTTCAAAAAACTTCTTTCAAGACTCCATGAAGACTCATTCCTTTATGGCTTCCTTTTATAATCCCATGCCTTATGTCCAAATAGATGATGAGCATAATAATTACCTTTAAAAAAACTAGCTTACCTTATAGCATTTGGATATTTAATTGATCTTCTTACATTAATCTCTAGGTTTGCATTCTTCTTGACTTGATCATTCTTTTCATGTTTCTTTTCTATCTTGTCCATATTTTTTACAACCTACTTATACTCATTCTTCAAGGACTCCATCTTAGATTTTAAAAAGGAACATTCTTCTTCTCTTGAACTCTGAATTTCACTTACATCCCTTAATTGATATTTGATAACTTTATAATATTATTTCAAAGTACACACCTGATATTTAAGTTCCTTGATCATATCCTTCAAATATTGATTCTCTATCTTCAATTTCTTAGCCATCTTATCCTACTTAGGATCTCTTTTAAGCAGTTAGGCTTCCTCCAAAGGACTTGCTTTAATACCAATTATTGGAGGTACAAGATGACTAAGAGGAGGGAGGGTGATTTATTTATCCAATTTTTATTTTATTTCACTTATCATTCATTCATCATGCTCACAAAATATAAGTAATTAGACAAGCATCAAGACCAAGAGATCACATACAAAGCTTGAACATGAGAAGCACATCACAACACATCATTTATGTGAGAAAACCTCTAGGGGGGTAAAACCCACTATCAAGCTTGTAAACCAATGAAATACAGTCCTATAAATATATCACAAACATGAGACTTTATACCAGCACCTAATGATCAAAGAGCATCCCCCCCTCAATTTAGTCCAACACCTACTAGACCTTTAGCTAGCTCCAACTAACAAGGAGGCTACAACCCCCTAGGTGATTAAGAAGCCATTAAACCACCTAAAGTTTGATTTAAACCACTACTCTAATGACTTATACACTTGATGATGACTCTCTCTTTCTCTAAAACCTTCAAACCATCCTCTTAACCTTATACAAGCCTCTTCCTCTTTACATCACTCAAATAGATAATTAAGCCTATTTAGCCATGTAACAAGCACTCTGATAGCTCACCACATAAAAAACCATTAGTTACACATCTTACAAAATATATTATAATATTATCCTTGGGTTCACACCCCTCTAAATATTCTTCTTCTATTCTTGTCACACCCTCATACACTATCTCTCCCATATCTAGACAAATAAGTCTACAAGACCTTGATTAAATATGAGAATCATGATCATACACATACAGGTCAGCTATGACCCATAACATAACTTTATTTTACTTAAAGTTAACATTCTTATATATTCCATCCATTTATTACACTATCTCTTTGGGCATCCAAGTCACAAGCCTTCATTAGCCTTTAGGTGAGACCTATAGCAATTAGCCCTTCATAAACCACATGTTACACTCATGAACCCTTGGTCCACCTTTAGACTCAACCAATGCTTTAAAAACATTCAAAATTACTCCAGTATACCCTTGATAACTCCCACAAAGGTCCATACCACCTAGAACACCAAATCACCTTATGAACCAAGCCATTCTAGCCTACTCTCTAATAGGCCTAGAAACATAGAAAATATAGTCATAAATAAATAAAGCATACTGATGTTTTTCTCAAATAACCACCTAAAAAATTAAAATATATATGTTATACATGACTATAAAAACAACACAAAATCCATTTATATTCATTACTCAGGTTCCAAGCATCCAAAAACACCTCTATAATATGCTCACTCAAATCTGCTAAAATATAATCAAATTATAGTCAAGTATTTTGAATATCCATTCTAATCAGGGATATAACATGTCATCCAATAACTTATCATCAGTATGTTGGATTTATATAAAAACATAAAACTCATTGGATGTTCCAACATGTTAGAGGTACAATCACTGAGGGGGGGGGGGGTGAATCAGTGAGCCCAAATAATCCAACTTCAATTTCAATCTTTACAAACACTTAATCAGTTACCATAAGCATTCATGAAGCATAAACATAATTAATATAAATGATAAATAAATATAATTAAATATCCATCACATAAAACATCACATATGTAGGAAACCCTCTTGGGGGATAAACCCCACTAGAACCTGCAATTGGAATACTCTCCTACTGTTGACCAAATTTGACTTTTAAGTCAAACTAGGCCACCCCTAGGTAAAAACATGTATTTTAGATGTTTTATGAGGTATAAATATTTTCATTGGGTTTATTATAGTTCATTTTATGTTTTTAATTCTATATTAACTTTGGTCTTAGACATATTTGCTTATTTGTCAATTTAAGTCATTTTATGAGCTTTTAGGGGTCAAATGCAAGTGGAACATTTCCCAAGGTGTATACATTTATTTTTTTATTTTATAAAATAAAATATGTCATATTACCTATTATAGGTGTCATCTTCATAAAAATATTGTAGGTTTCTTAACTACAATTCAAGAAATAGCTCAAAAAGAGAGTAAATGGCACTTATATGGCCTTCTTAGGAAGTGTGCCATGTGGTAAAAGATATTGGGATGTATATTAATCTTCCAAAAACTCATATACATTATTTAATTTAACTATAAGTGTAATTTATTACTCAAAACCATTTTTCTCCTTTTTTGGCTTTCTAGACATATAGAAGTTACTTGTAGGTTTGTACTTGGTACATACATCGCAGGATGTTTCAACTAAAATTCATTGGGGAGGTTAAATTAAACATAGAAACCTTAATTTAAATATAATAATTTAAAATAATGGTTTATTTTTATTCATGAACCATCCTCATGAAGTTAATTGTGTAAATCTACCTGTTAATCTATGTACCCTATATGTTTTTCCTTGGTTTGGAGGATTTTGTACTATATATATATATATATATATATATATATACATATATATATATATACATATATATATATATATACATACATATATATATATATATATATACATATATATATATATATATATATGTATGTATATATATATATATATGTATATATATATATATGTATATATATATATATATATAGACACACACACACACACACACACACACACACATGTATGTATGTATGTATGTATGTATGTGTATATATATATATATTAATATTGGTTATATAGTATATTCACTTCCTTTTATCATGTTATTGATTATTGTTTTCACATTTTGAGTTGTTTTCATGAGCAATCTAACTCAGTTTACAAGGAGGAGTGGATTGAAGCTACAGTCATTTCTCTCAATTATTGGAGGTTTCTAATATGATATGGTTCCAAAATGAATTGAATTGATTTATTATTTATCATATATATCTTTTATTCATCTCTAATGTCAATTCCAACTTCAAAATCCACTTTAAGAGCCACTTTAAGAGATGAGATAATAAGTAAATGCATAAAGTATCCATCTACAGTAGTTGTATGACCTATCATCAATTGAAGGAGCATGAAATGTGGGTTTTAAACTCTCTCTAAAGTTTGGAAGGTTTAAACATGCTTGGTGATCATCAAAAATAATTTTTATATGTTTGGATGGTAGTGGAACCATAAGGAGACCTTCCAAGAAAATTTTTGACACTTGGAGAAAAATTCCCAAAATAAAGGTCTAGGACCTTTTTTGGGTGTCTTCATACAAGTTTATTTTGAGTCCCAAGACCTATAAGTATACTCATCTTCAAGATCTAACATAGGCCTATCATGTTCCAAAAGAGGAAAGATCTAGAGGTTTGAGAAGATGTTTTTCAAAAACATGCAAATTGCTCTGCAAGACACTAAAATTACTCAGGGTTATCTATAACCAATAGGGTATTTAATATATATTGAAATCATGGGGAAGGTTTTTATGCCCCTATGAAGTCTTCATTTAGTTTTGATAAACCATCCACTCTAAAATTAGCTCATAGGCCATCAAAGACAAACATGACACTCTAACCGTAGGTGAGACCCAAACATAGCACCTACAGCCAATATACATAGTTGTAGGTGAGGAAGGATATGAATTGAATATTTAAAGTGAGGTTGGAGGTCTTTTGGATACACTTTTTCTTTTTATTCAAAGTTAAGGTGAGTCTTAAATGTTTTTAAGAATTCAAAGATATAAAGAGAAAGAGGTGAAGTCAAATTTCATCCAAAACTTTTTACACACACCTAAAAGCCTCTTTTCACCCAAAATAAGCACCTATGGGTAGGGGTATCTCAGTGTAAGAAATAACAAACTTAGGTAGGAGCCCAAAGAGCATATATGTTTAGTACAACATATAACAAGTTATTAAATGGTTCCCATGGCTCCAAAGGAGGTCTATAACACCAAGACCAAATGGATAAGGTTATATGAACCTATATGTAGGATTTATATTTGTGTATGATGTCCTTACCCTCCATTTCAATAATTAGACCTGCTCCTAATCAGTTATGAGGCATTTAAAAAAGGCCAGTCATGCAGATAATTTTTTTGAGCCAGCATGAGGAATTTCTTACCACTTTCCATGAATTTTATGACTTGAATTGACATTTTTAGCTCTTGAACTTGCATGTTTCATCCCATATCCTCTTATCATTCACAAAAAACTAATTTTCTCATCTTGAGGAGTGTCCTTGTGACCCTTGGACTTCTCTCTTCTTTATATCTCAAGTTCTATAAGAAGTAACCATTTTGGCCATTATATGGGATGTTCCACTTGAGTATGGTGAAGCCCTGCTTAAATGTATACCATTTGATAAATAAGACTATTGATTTTTACCTCATCCATGACTATTCTTAGTGTGTTCATTTAGAATGGTTGTTTTTGCATAACTAAAGACTATGGATTCCTTAGCATGTTATTTCATTCTATCATCTATTTGAAGTTAGAAAGCTTCTTCTCATAGGGCATGTGAAGTGTTTCCTAAAATTTCTAAGATTTAATTAGTTATCCTATTCATTAGTTCCATCATAGGCCTCTTGTCTAGTCCTCTTATATTTGCACATTCATCCATAGCCTCACAATGTAACGTTGATGTAAGAAGATGAAGATTAGAGAAGTGTATGTTTAGTTGGTCCTTTGATTACAAGTTTAATATGCATATTATTTGATGTCATCATGTTATTTTGTGTATCACCTCCATTAGACTAGTTTGATTTTAGTTATCTTTCTCCCTTTTCACCCCCCAAGTTAAGTGTAGTTACAATCTAAAGTGATACATCAAGGTAGCTAGCCCTATCTAGAGATTCACCTCATCCTTAGGGTACCCACAATCCTAGAGGTGTTTCCATTATGCCACTTGGATGAGGAGAGATTTTCCATCTCCTCAAAGGGTGAAAATCCAAGTGACAATAGTTTTTCACATGCCTGGTGGGACTCCTTATCTAAGAAGTTGAGAGATTGTTGGTGTTGTCTCTTAACAAGAAACCTTTATATGCATTTATAAAAGCATCAATGGAGACTCTAAAGCTGTATTAGAGAGTCAAATATACTAGGCTATCCTTTGAATATTGATGGTAGCATGTTTTATTTGTGTTCTTTTTTTTAGTGTGGTTTCATGTGTAACTTTGGTTTTGAGTTTTGTTCTCTACAAGTTGGTGAAACCTACCAATATTATACCATTTCCCATCAGTATGAACAAGTTCTTAATAAACCTTGGTGTGACTATAAGTAGCCTTGTCATGAATTGTATCAATCCTAAAATAAACCTTGATATGAACCACATTTTATCCCTCAATAGTCCTATGAGCCATGACAACCCTATAGTCCATTTTATTCTCCACATAGACACCATATTGTTGGACAACCCTATGAGAATAGATACCAAGGAACCTATCAAGAGACACCTATTTATCAATTTCAAGAGAATTCTTGAGTCTTGTCACATGAAATTAAAATTTTCATGGATTGTATAAAAAAATATCATTGGTAAGATGTAGCTCATACACATGTATATGCTACTCCTCTTAATCAACAAATCCATATCCAACTCTTTCACCTTACACTACATCTGATACTCTAGCTCCTTCACCTCAAATCCATGAGCCTATCCATTAACATTTCACACCATTTTTTCTCAAGGAGGAACTTATCTTGAGAGAATCAAGTAAAGAAGAACAAATTCAATTCATGGCTGACCAAGAGGCTCTTATGAGTGATTATAAGGAATAAATCACCCTAAGGACTTCCCTTGGTGAAAAAAGGAAAATATACTAGATAATGTCTATATATTTGAAGGGATATGTGTCCATGAATAATCCCCTACACTTCACCCTCAAGCTGATTTTGAGTTCTATGTGCCACCTCCATCAACTAACTCATCTTGTCCTCATCCTATCACTATTTTTCTTGATGTACCTATGGTATGGGAACATAAGTAGGATTAGTTAGTTGATAAAAAAAGAGAACTCTTAATTGAATAAAACCTAACTCCTTGGAAACCTCATTGGGTTAGGTCTCATGATTTTAAGATGCCTAGTCTTGGCATTACCAGGAAGGAGAAAGAGATGGAGGACCCTATAGCCCTTCAAGAAGACTCTACAGCTAATCAAAAGGTTATAGATTATCATCTCAAACATGAAGTGGAATGTACTATCAAGAATTAAAGTCAAGTCATCCCTCAAAAAAATTTAGTCCTAGGAGTGTTTCATGAGAATAAGATAGAGTAAATAGTTCTTGATGATGGCATCCATGAAGAATAATATTTATCACAAAAGTTCAATGCCATTTGCAAGGAGTTTGATGAGTTGTGTGAAGCTTCTCCTTATCCAAGAGATTTAAAAATTGATGATAATATTATTGATGAGTTTAACCTTGATATTGAGTGTTCAACCAAACATAAAGAGGAATCTCTTTCTATTGGTCAAGAACCTACTATCATGAAGTCACTTGGTGATGTTAGTATACAAGATGTCATTGACAAGGATTATTGGCAATTACAAATGGAGCTCTTTCAAGATATATAAGATATTTTCCATGTTGAGGGTCAAGTTCATGACAAGGTGAATAAGGAATCTTCCATGGAGGAAAATGATGAAGATTAAATAGAATTTTCAAAGCTCCTTGATGAGCTAGAAGAACTTACCGATGATGGCCTAATCTTTTTAAAATCACTATAGGAGACAAGAAGGTATGCCTTGTTGAATCATCATTTGAAGTTGTAATATAGGATCCACATAAAATGGTTGAATATGTTTGGATGCAAGAGGAATGATTTTACATTGTAGAACTATTTGAATATGGTCTACTTGAGATCATGGTAATTGAATTGCCAAAGAATAGGTCTAATCCATAAAACATCCAATATAAAAAAAACATGCTTTGCAACATGTTCCATCTCATGAAGAATGTGATGCTTCAAAATTTCCCTTTGATCAAGGAGGGAGGTATGATTAATTATTAGTTGTATATAATAGTTTGTTTTTCTTCTCCTAAGTGCTTTGAGCACATGTGTGTTTGCTTGCTTATTTGGTGTGTGTCTTGTGCTTTGTGTGGTTGAGGTAGTCATTGGTCTTGTCTTGATCAAGGTTTGTGGGAAATGGTCAAAAATTTCTTATTTGTATTAGAATTTAATTGAATCTCAATCCCAATAGACTAATAAGGCTACTACTCTAGTTAGTATAACAAGCATACTACCTCTATGAGTCACTAATTTGTTGACCAAATTTGATTTTTAATTCAAACTGAGGAACCCCTAGGTAAAAACATGGATTTTTAAACATTTTATGAGGTATAAATCTTATCATGGGGTTTATGTTAGTTCATTTGATGTTTCTAATGTTGTATTAACTTTAGTCTTAGTCATATTAGCTTATTTATCAATTTAAGTCATTTTATGAGCTTTTAGGGTTATAAATGCAAATGACACATTTACCAAGGTGTCTAAATGACATTTTTTATTTTATATCATCAAAGAGGTCAAATTACATATAAGAGGTGTCAGTTTCATCAAAATATTGCAAGTCCCTTAACTAAAATTTGAGAAATAGTTTAAAAAGAGAGTAAATGGCACTTATATAACCTTATTGGGAAGTGTGACACATGGTAAAAGATATTGGGATGCCTCTTAATATTCCCCACACTAATATACATGATTTAATTTAAATATAAGTTCCATTTATTTCTCAAAACCATTTTTCTCCTTTTTTGGCTTTCTAGACATATAAAAGTGACTTGTAAGTTTGTACTTGGTACAGATAGCTGAGGATATTTTAGCTAAAATACCTTGGGGAGGTTAAATTAATCTTATATATATTAATTTACATAAAATAATTTTAAATAATGGTGGCATGTGCTTCATGAACCATCCTCATGAAGTTGACTATGCAAATCTCCCTACTAATCTATGTTCCCTATAGGTTTTGCCTTAGTTTGGAATATTATATACAATAAAACTATGTATATTGGTTATATAATATTTTTACTTCCTTTTATATTATTATCCATGATTGGTTTCATAATTGGATTTGAATTCTTGATCAAACTAACTCAGTTTGCAAGGAGTGGAGTGAAATAATAATCATTTCTCTCAATTACTAAAGGTTTCTTCTATGATATGGTTTCAAAATTAATTTAATTTATATATATATATATATATATATATATATATATATATATATATATATATATATATATATATATATATATATAGTTCATATATAATGTCAATTCTAACTTCAAAGTCCACTCCAAGAGTGGAGAGAACATGTAAATGCATAAAGTAGCCATCTATAATAGTTGTATGACCTGTCATCAGTTGAAGGTACATGAAATGTGGGTTTTTAACTCTCTTTGAATATTTCAAGGTTTTAACATGCTTGGTGACCATTCTAAAATTTTTTATATGTTTGGATGCTAGTTGAACCTTAAGGAGACCTTCCAAGCAAAGTTGTGACACTTTGAGACAAATTCCCAAAACTACCAAAACATAGGTCTAGGACATTTTTTGGGTGTCTTCATAAAATTTTGTTTTGAGTCAAAAGACCTATAAGTATACTCATATTCAATATCTCACATAGGCCTACCATGCTGCAAAAGAGGAAAGATCTAGAGGTTGGACAAGATATTTTTCAAAATCATGAAAATTACTCTACAAGACACTAAAATTACTTAGATTTATCTACATCCAATAAGGAATTTTATATATATTTAAATCATGGGGAATGTTTTGAGTCCCCTATGAAGTCTTCATTTGGTTTTGATAAACCATCCACCCCAAAATTAGCTCATATGCCATCAAAGACAAATAAGACACTCAAACCCTAGGTGAGACCCAAACATTACACCTACTACCAATATACATAGTTGTAGGTGAGGAAGGATATGAATTTAATATTTGAAGTGAGGTTAGAGGTCTTTTGGATACACTTTTGGTTTTTATTCAAAGTGAAGGTGAGTCTTAAATGTTTTTAAGAACTCAAAGAGATAAGGATATAGAGGTGAAGTCAAATTTCATCCAAAAACTTTTTACACACACCTACAAGCCTCTTTTCACACAAAATAAGCACCTATAGGTAGGGGTATCTCAGTCTAATCAAGAAAAAACTTAGTTAGGATTCGAAAGAGCATATATGATTAATACAACATATAACAAATTATTAAATGGTTCCCATGGCTCCAAAGGAGGTCTATAGCAACATGACCAAATGGATAAGGTTATATGAACCTAAATTTAGGGTTTAGAGGAATGTATGATGTAATTATCCTCCATTCCAATCATTTTACCTTCTAATTATTTTTGATGCATTAAAAAAAGGCCAATCATGCAGGTAATTTTTCTGAGCCATAATGAGGAGTTTCTTGCCACTTTCCATGAATTTTATGACCAAAATTAACATTTATAGCTCCTAATATTGTATGTTTCATACCATATCCTCTTCTCATGAATAAATAATTTATTTTCTCAGCTTTAAAAGTGTCCTTGTGACCCTTAGACTTCCATCTTCTTCTCTCTCTTTTAAGTTCTATAAGAACTAGCCATTTTGGCCATTGTATGGGATGCTCCACATGAGTATGGGGAAGCCCTACTCAAATTTATACCTTTTGATCAATAATAATACTGATTTTTACCTCCTCCATTACTATTCTTATTGTTTTCATTTGGAATGTTTGATTTTGCATAAGTGAAGACTATGGATTCCTTAGCATGTTATTTCATTCTATCATCTATTTGTAGTTGGAAAACTTCTTCTCATATGGCATGTGAAGTGTTTTAATAAATTTATAAGATTTAGTGAGTTATCCTATTCATTAGTGCCCTCATATGCCTCTTTTTTAGTCCTCCTAGCTTTGCACATTCATTCATAACCTCATAATATAACATTGATGTGAGAAGATGAAGATTGGAGAAGTGTGTGTTCAGTTGGTCCTTTGATTTAAAGTGTAATATACATATGGTTGGATGTAATCATGTTATTTGGTGTATCAAATCCCTTATATTAGTTTTCTTTTAGTTATCCTTCTCCTTTTTCACCCCCAAGTTAAGTGTCGATGTAATCAAAAGTGGTACATCAAGGGAGCTAGCCCTATCTAGAAATTCACCTCATCCTTAGGCTACCCACAATCCTAGAGGTGTTTCCATTACGAAATTTAGATGAGGATAGATTTTCAATCGCCTCAAAGTGTGAAAATACAAGTGACAACACCTATATTAACAAGAACCAATTTTGACTTGATGTAATTAATCAAGGAACTACAATCCCTATTTAGTGAGACTACAATCCCACAAGGTGCTACAACACTTATCTAATTGAGTTTTAACAACCAAAATTTTCATAATAATAAACTTATAAGGATGTTTCAACCCCCTTATATGATTATTTTCCACAACAACACCTATTAACACATCTACCTATGAACTGGTGTCTTTTATACCTAATGAAGGACCTCTAATTATCACTCTTCACCTTCACTCATACTCAATTTATAAGAGAATTATTTTTCCAATAGAATGGTGATGTAAATATTATAAAAATAGTCCTAAATATATTGTAATATTCAACTCATCCATATGGCACTCTACCTCTCCTTTACTCCATAATTCACACACATAAGCCTCTCTCAAATCTCACTCAAGTATAGAAACCATCATATTTGGTTTCACTATTTATAGAGTAATAATGATCATCACCATATTGTTTGGCCAATAGTAATTCTTTAATCCTTAAGGCATATATCATACTAAGACATAACTCAATACAATATTTATAGGTTGGCCATAGCATGTCTGGGTTAACCTTAAATAGCTACACCTTTTAATAAGGCCCTTATAGCTCTTATAGGTCTCATGGAGACATATTCACCAATTTAGCACATTATTGAGAAAAAAAGAACATAGGACCACTTAAAAAATCATAGGTCCATAATACATGACCCATTAGTCATCCTTAAATGCTTACAATCATCATTATACTCTTATGTGCAAGCTCAATCAATATTTTGTGCACATAATCACCATGAACAAATACATAGTTAACTTCTAAACCTTTGTTCATAATACATATAATTATTAAAAACTTCATAATAAACATACATATTCTTCATTTAGTCTAAAAAACTCCCTAATAGTTAATTCATCAAAATATATTAATATAACATCAAAACAAGCTTGAACAATCTTCTCGAGTCACTTGCAGAACATATACAACCACATAGTCAACTTTGAACCACAATATATTTGACTATACACACTTAAAAATATTAAAATAAATATTTTAAAATTCATCTTTTATTCCTTTAAAATTTCACTTTTTACACCATGATCAAATTCTTCCTGGATCTAAACTTATAGACAAAATACAGAGCACTAGTTTTTCCTTTACAAATTCAAATATTCAAATGCAAACAGTCATAGTTAAACCTAAAACACCATTCTCACATATCATGTCCTCACTAATCAGATTAAACATGAACCATAAATATTATTTTATGAAGATAAACCTTTAACACATATTCTACCAATGCTAAATGTTAAACCTTAAACACGTTGACCTCATCTTATGCAATCTTACAATGTTGACTCATTATGCACCATCAATCTCTACAGATTAATCACATCCTTATAATGTATCACTCACTATTTAATATTGATAAAAACACCCATGATCATGACACTTGGCACCCTCATGTTCCTTGTTATCACTTATACTATTAACCATTGAGCACTTATTCTCATCTTGCTGCTTCATGAGTTCTTGGAATAAGCATGCTCTGTTGATCCTTTTGTAAGGAGCTCGATCTTTACCTTTGTTAACCAAAACACATTTTGAACTATTTGAATTTATGAAAATTTTATATCTTTATTTTATTATTTATCATGATCCATTATATCTTTATTTGGTCCTGATCTTTAACTTCGTGTAGATTTGGCTAAGTATGGGAACCATTACAATATGCCTAGAAGGCCAAATTCAGACCATCATATATTTTACCTCACTCACTCATATTTTATCAAATTTTTACCATATGATCTCATTACATAGGAAAATATAACCATATATCAAAATTATCCTTTAACCCTCACATGTGTGAGATAAAATTACATAAAAATTCTCACTTAGATTTTTCTATTCACAGAGCTAACTATATCAAAAACATGTCTAGGAGGCCAAATTTGAAAATATATATCTTTTTTCATGCTTTAGTGATTGACCTAAAAGTTATCAAAAATCTTATAAGTATAAAAATAAACAAACCCATATGATCATCTTCTCCTGATACATACACACGTGTGAGATATGTCACTATCAAATTGCTTACTTGACTCCTTCTTGCCTCATGTAAATTTGGCCAAGTATGGGAAAATACTATCAAACTACCTAGGATCCCAGCTTTACCCTTGAATACATTTTGATTCACTTCAATTAATGATCTTAAATTTAGTTAAAATCAACTAGGGACTAATTTGATCACAACTATATGACTAACTCCCCATGACTCATTCACATGTGGTAATGGTAATGTCATCAAACTACCTACTTAGATTTTTTTCCACTAGACCCAAAGTGTCTAGATGAAAACTATAGACAACCATATTAATTCCACTTATATAAAAAAACACTGAAAGCATAGGAAAAAACTTAGGGAACTCTTTCACATATTACAATCATCATAATCATCCTTGAACATATGTAACCATGCTAAAATTGAAGATCAACCAATCATACTAGAAAAAACACATTGAACACTTTTTCATTATCACTTATAATATAAATTAAATTCATCTAATCACCTATAAACCTACATGACATCATTGATAATGCTGCAACACAACACTGCTTAAATAACATCAAACTTACTCTTTCAAAATGACCACTTAGACTACCTGTAACTCCTAATAGTACAATCATGTATATGTTCTTTTATATCGCTTGAAAGAACACTTTCACAACCTATAATATAAATTAATAAATTCTATGTGATCTCTATATCACTCTCAAGTATATAGTCCTCTTGTTTAAACATCTTTCATTGGTCTAATAGACCAATTGCTCAAGTCACTATCTCATAGTATTCACTACTTAGATAAGCCACTTTAAAATAACTAATTCACCTATGTTTGATAAAAATTACCACTTTTTAATCAATGTAACATATGTAATAGGTTTTAAAAAATTCCCTAAGTCATTTTATTTAACCCTACTCACTTGGAACACTTCCCTAAACACATATTCACTTGAATGGCTTTTTCTCACTACTATCACGGTTTGTAGATTTAGTGATAGAACAAGTGAATGATTAAAATGATTGACACAAATATCCAAAAATTCCTGAATCAATTCATGGAATTGTATAACAAGTCTCTATATTTATCTTCCATAAGTTTAGCAACTAGATTTAATGCACCATTTGACTACTATACCATTTTTATGGAAACAATCACTTTATTGTAGCTTCTACTTACTATCATGACAAATGATTGAAACTTATAGTTTATTTATATATTTATCTAAAATATCCAATCATCATAGTAGGTCACCTAATTAATTTTGAGCTGAAACCATCAAGATATTCTCCATCAAGTCTTTATAAGGGTTTGCAAGCACAAAAACCTACTTATCTTCTTAACATTTGTTCATAAAGATAAGGGATTGGTTTCTCTACAAAATTATATTAAAATATTCTTAAGACCCTTCCTAAACTACTCAAAGAGGTTCATATCACCATGCAAACTTTACACATTCCAATTAGCATTATAACTTTCTTTTCAAGCTATGAAACCTTCAATCTGCATGTACAAGTGTGCTTCCAACATACCATCTTAATTTATATTTATCCTTAGGACCTAAATCTTGGTAAAAACCTTTTAAATACATTTTCATACCTCATTTTATGTTTACAAAATACTTTACATCTTAGAATCTCACCTTGACATTCCATTTGGACCTCACTAGGTCATTATGCACACTAGGTTTAGGACTGCAAGTTAAACTTGGATATATAAAGCACTAGGATATTTATTTTAATGATATAAACTCATCATAAACATGTGATATGCACTAATTCCATGCTTTAAAACTATCCTCCATGTTCTCCCTATCTTTAACAAGCTTAACATACCAGTATACCAAGCCTATGCCACCATGGAAGGCTACCAAGCGTATGCCTAAAAATTACATTGAATCCTCTTAAACTAATATAAACACCTTAGTAATAATTAAAATAACCTCATTCCATGATTATTCATAAGTTTTCATGCCCCATGGGATCAACCTCTACTTACACATTCCTTAAGCCTTCATGTGACCTACTCCAAACTTTTTATCTTCATGCACCTTGTGGCACCCTTAAGTAACTCACTATCTCTTTTTCATGATCCAACATTTTTATACAAGATATCATGCCCATATGTCATCATTACAACATTATTGAATCTTCATTTCACAAACCTATGTTCTATAGGATGCTACATGAGGCCACTTCATGCCACATACTTCATCATGACTATCATGATGACTTCACTAGGAACCTATATAATTCAAAACATTCCTAACAAAATATATTATGTTAGTAAAAAAGACATATTATCTACTATTATGATCATATGTGTCTTGTAGATCAATCAATGATATCTCTCTAGCTCACTCTCTCTCTTGAGCTTTCTCTAGAAATCTTATCTCACTTGCTCAAGCAAGACACACTACAAACATCTCTCTCTTTCATGAAAAACAATTATCTCACATCACACTTTTACTACCTCTCATACCTTTGTTCATCCATCTGACCATTACTATTCCTTATAGGGCCTAGACTAGTCTTCTCAAGACATCTTGTATCATCTCATTGGCTCATACTTCAAAGACTACTTTGATTCTTTTCCACTATTCAATCATGTTAACCTTTGTCATTAATGCCTTATACATACATCAAAATTTTTCCATCAATGATAACCTCAACTCTCTAACAGCCATGGCTTTGGGGTGTTCCCATTGTGTTGATTGGATGAGGAGATGTTAGACATCTCCACAAAGGGTGAAAATACAATGAAACAATAGTAAGGTTTCCCATTATATAGATTAAAATTGAGGTAACCAACATACCCTTCCTAACACCCCTCAACCTCATGTATTTATTTTAGATGGTGTGTGTATGCATATTAAACTTGAACTACCTAGGGGTTCGTTATTGTGAATCCCTTAAAGATCAAATCATGACTATAATAAGTCAATAAAAGATTTATAAAATCAAAAAACATATTTTTTTTCAAAGATCACATCATTGGGTAAAAAATAACACACATACAAAGAATATAGAATATTCTAGTGTTAATCATGTGTTTACATCTTCACCTAGAAATTTTGTGCCTAATAAGACCTCACATCAAGATTGGAAACCATAATATAATAAATCTACCACTAGTTATTTAGAAAGTGAACAAAAGGCTATTAAAATCTAAAGTGAAATTCTAATATAAATTATTGAAAACATAGTGATAAAATTACATCCTATACACCATCTTATAAGATCAAAATACTATTAATTCATATAATAAAATGAATGGGGATCATACATATTGTTATTTGGATTTAAATAAAAAACATAAAAAATAATTGATAGTGGTGATCATATCATAGATAAACCAGTCAAGGAATACACTCACCTTATGAGTGCATATTATTATTTTTTAAACTAAAAGAGGGGTAAAAATATTATTAAAGATGGGAAAAATTACAATACATTATCTTGGTCAACAAGTTGACCCAACTTCTGGGATAAATCGAGGGGCAGCATCCTATGATCCAAGATGTTCCAAGGCAGCCCATGCTTGGAGGCCCATTTGGCCAAGCAGTCAGCTACCCCATTCCATTCTTGGGGATATACATAAAAGTCACAAATTCTAAATAAGTACAAAGTTGAAGCACCTGTTGCACCACCCCAGCCAAATGCCAATCAACCTTCTCCAAATCCCACTTGTTCAGTAGCTTGACAACAACCTATGAGTCAGATTCACAAATAATTTTGTGCCAGCCAAGATAACAGCACTACTAAATGGAAAAGAAGATCACAAGAGCTTCCATGATGTTATTCATATGAAATCCCTTGTGAATATAAAATAAAATTTCACCTCACCAAAGTTGTCATGTCCCACCCCACCAACACTAGCTAGTCTAGGATTTTCCAGAGACGACCCATCAGTATTGACTTTAAGGATGCCTGCTACTAGGGGAGACCACTGTCTCAACCAGTTGACAGGGTGTATAGTCTGTCTATGCCCATGTGCAGGAGTGTGAGGGGTGATGGGAATATTACTTTTGATCACAACAACTAGGTGTGCATATATCCCGAAGTCGATAGAACCCAAGTCCATAGCCACATCACACTTGGCATGGATGGTTTCAAGGATAGAGTTCTGTAATTTTTCCCCACAACACCTTGAGCTCAATATTAACATCCTAAAAAATCTACCTATTCCTCTCTAGCCATGTGTGCCACAATACAAATGATGGACCAATGCACCAAGCAACTTAAAGAAAAGAAGCTCGAGAGGGAGGGTGCCCCAATCAGTCCCAAATTTTTAACAAAGAAGCAACATGCTAGCAGGGGCAATCCCACACTTCCCACCATAGGTGCTAAATCTGTCTAATAAACAAGAACTAAAAGAAGAGATGGGAGATGTTTTCTTCACTACTGTGGCATAGAACACACATAGAGGGCCCCTGGAAACCCTGTTTGTAGAGGTTGTCCCAAGTAAGACACCTATTGTACACCAGAACCTAGAGGAAAAAGTTACACTTAGGCCACGAATAGTTGTTCCAAACCTTCTTCCCCTAGGTGACCCCCACTTTGCCAAAAATTTGCCTTGTCAAAGCAAGGTACCCGAAAGAAACAAAATATTTCCTAGAGGGATCTCCACCCCATGTCAAAACATCCCACTCCTGTAAGGAACTACATTCCATAGAAGCTAAAATCTGGGCTAACTCCAGCCGATCCTCCATATGGCCACCCGGTGGCTAGTCCAAAGAGTTCTTCCATCAAAACCCCACCACTGTGCCCATCCTAATAGCCTCCTTATAATGACCCACTATATACCACCCAGTAGATAACAAAGAATCACAGAGTGGCTGGAAATGTGGATGAGAGGATGAGAGGGAGGGAAACTTGTCCCAGGAGTCACTCCAAAAGAGAGCATCTGATCCCCTATTGTAGATCCAAAAGAGGCTGCATTTCACCAGTTGGGCTCCATGCTTGAGGGTATCCCACACCATCAACCCTCTTCCCTCAAGAGGAAGTCTCAGAATATCTACCGGGTCAACCCCCAAATAGTACTTGAAATCCAAGATACGGGCCCAAAGGTGAGCTAGACTGGAGCACCATCGCCAATAGAGTTTGGCAGCTAAAGCTTGGCTACTTAGAATTTCCAAGTGGAGCCTAAGACTACCTACCTTTTTTGGCTAACAAATAGTATCCCAATTAATTAGACTCCATTTGATATTTTGTAGATTGCCACTCCATAGAAATTAATGAGAAAGAGCATCAAATTCCCTAAGGAAGTACACCAGGGCAGCCTGCACCATACTACAATAAATGGGGAGGGCCTGAATCACCGCTTGTAGAAGTTTTACTCTACCCATAGTAGAGAGCCACTTATGAGTCCAGTGGTTAACTTTTTATCTTAGTTTATCCAGCACCTTTTGCCAAAAGATCCTTGGCTATCTTCCCACCACAATAAGGACTCCTAAGTAGGTGAGTGGAAGATTCTATAACTGAAACCTCAGAATAGCCATAATCCTCTACTGAATAGGCTCAGGGGTGTTGAAAAACACAATGGAGGACTTGTGATCATTAATTTTCTACCCAGAGGCTACAAAATAAGTGTCCAAGGTGAGCCAAAAAGCTTTAGCTTCTTGAATCCAAGCTCTCCCTACCAGGGAAGTGTCATCAACAAACTGGATGTGGGACAAAGTGGGTAATCCATTCCCCCAATGCCATCCCTGAAGCATACACTGAGAAATCTAAAACTTAATAAGTTTCCCAAGTCCCTCTTCCAGGATAATAAACAAATATGGAGAGAGTGGGTCTCCTTGATGAAGTCCTCTAGAAACACCAAAAAGCTCAAAGGGTGCCCCATTAATAAGAACCGAGAAAGAGGGAGTCATCACACAGCTAAGAACCTAGTGGATCTAGACCTGGTTGAAGCCAAAAGCCAAAAGAACTTTTTGTAAGAAGCCCCAACTGACCCTGTCATAAGCTTTCACCATATCAAGCTTAATAAACATTTCTCTCTCTTAGGAAGTCTCATAGAATGAATAGCTTCAGACACTATAACCACCCCATCCAAAATTTGCTTGTCTACAATGAAACCCCCTTATTCCTCAGAGATAACCATGGGAAGGTAGATTTTAAGCCTTTCTAAAATGAGCTTAGTGATGATTTTATATACAACATTGCAAAGAGCAATGGGTCTAAAACCTTCCAGCTAATTAACCTATTCTCTCTTCAAGATAAGCACAAGAAAATTAGCATTCAAAGCCCAGAGCATTTCTTTGTTGGAATAGGATTCCTCGACCACATCCAAAAGATCTTGATTAATGACATCCTAGAATTCTTAGAAGAATTCAATAGGGAATCCATCTGGACCTAGAGCCTTGCCTGTATTCATGCTGAATACCACCCCCTGCAATTCAGCCCTACTAATAAGCCACATTAGGGAGTCATTCATTACTAATGTCACAATAGAGGGAATACAAGATAAAACAGTGTCTTCTACTGGCTCATTAGGAAGAGTATCCTTTGAGAAGAGAATAGATCAAAACCAAATAGCTTCCTTGGTTATGTCTTGGGAGGAAGTCAAATGCCTACCATCCAAAGTAATCAGGGAAGAAATGAAGCTCTTGTTACGATGATCCTGCACAGAGTTATGGAAAAAAGCCATGTTTTTGTCCCCCTCTTGGAGCCAGTCAACACGGGCCTTCTATTTCCAAAAAAAATCTTCTCGAAGGTCCCACTCTGCTAAATCCATAGAGGCTTGTAACTCAGCTGAGAAAAGGGCTTCAGATAAGCCAAGGTCTTGAATTTGCCTAGTGATGGCATCCAACTAGTCTTGAGCTCTCTTATTTAAGGTGTGGAGGTTGCCAAAGTAATGGATGTTCCAATACTGTAATTTCCTTTTAACATATCGAAGCTTCTTAGAAAAAGAATACATAGCTATGCCATAATTTGGGCCTTTATGCCTCCACCAGTGGGCCATTAAGTCATGGAGGGATGATTCATGAAGCCACATCGACTGAAACTTGAAAGGGGGCTTCTGGGGAGCAGCAATATGACAAGAAGAGAGCTTAATAGGCCAATGGTCAGACCCCCACCAGTCAAGAATTTTAGAAGAAAGAGAGATGGATCTAGATTTCCAAAAACAAGAGACAAAAAACCTATCCAAGCATTTTGAGATAGCCACATCCCAGTCCTCTTGTTGTTCCATGTGAAGATTCTGCTAAGGGGTTTAACATCCGATAGATGTAAAGCATCAATGTTTTGTCTAAGAAGCTTTGAAGAAGGTCCCAACCAAGCTAATCCCCCTCTCTTCTCCTCCAGGCTAAGGATAGAATTAAAATCACCAGCTACAATCCAAGGTAGAAAAGGATGGCAGCTTCTAACATAGTGAATGTGGTCTCGGAGCTTGAGCTGACCTAGGAGATCGACAGGGGCATACACAATGGTGACCAAAATTAGCTCGCCAGTCTCCAAGGAGGAAGAAACCATTGAAAGGGTTGAGATACATGATATCCAATGGATTGGTGAAACTTTCCTAGGATCCCAGCACATAGCAAGACCTCCAGAGGTCCCCAGGGTGCCCACACACTAGCATTGACCAAGCAGCCAGCTATTAGAACAACAAGTTAACAGGGAGTCCATCGAGAGTTTGGTCTCCTAAATACAAAGAATATCAAGACAATGATCTATCACCAACTTGTGAATAGCCTTTTGTCTAGGAGTGTTATTCAACCCCCTCACATTCCATGACAAAATAATCATTGGGTAGATTGAGGGAAGTGCTCATCCAAGGTCTTCACCACCCCTGATTCTACCAATAAATCACCTATAAGTTTGATTCTATCTTGATCCTTCTTGTGCCCTGCTCTGGAAGGTGTGGAAAAAGAGACCTTCTTAAAAGGTCATTGCATTAATCCAAGAGCAGGAGAGGGTCCCTTTTCTTTCCTGGGAGCACCTACGTCTTTCACCAAATCTGCCTAGTGCACTTCTTTGTCCTATGATGTGAGTGAAGCCATAGGGGCTTCAGATTCTAGTTCAAGAGCAGCCTCTGGGGGCTGCTAAATGACAATATCCTGGGAGCCAATAGCAATATCGCTCTTCCCTTCCAAATATAGATTCCCCCTTGTTCCACTATAGGGATGCCCTCTTCAATGATCATATTATCTAAAGCTTCAAAATGGTTAAAGCTAACATCTCCTTGGCGGTCCAGATGTGAATGCTTCTGGCCTCTTCTCTTAGCTTGATGTCAAACTAGGGTGAAACCATCCCTGTCTAGTTCATTGTAATCAATGGGACCTTGCTCTGAAATGGGAGAATTTAGCTGGGATTTCCCTTTTGCCACCCTATTGGGCTGGCCATTCCTGTTACCAAAGAAGTCAGATTGTCCATTCCTCATACTTGCATTGGCTATCTATGGACCAGATGATCCTTCAATAGTACTGGCACCTTTGAACACTTGAGGACATTGGCACTGTAGGTGACCATACGCATGGTAGATTTGACACCAGAAGGGGATGGATTCATAATCTATTTGTTGGATCTAGGATGAGGTCCCCAAACAAATTTCCATGGAATCTGGCAATGGATTATCTATATCAATATCAACACAAATGCAGGCATAAGAAATGACCTTCTTGTCTAAAGATTGGTGAGAGATTGCAGTTGGTATTCTAGTCATAGCGGCAATCTACCACATGATGTCCTCATGCCAGAACTCTAGAGGTAGTCTCAATAGGTGGACCCATATTGGAACCCATGATGGGAATTCCTCTGCAGAATTAAACCTTACATGCCAAGGTTTTATGAACAAGCTAATTCAATCATAAAAATAAGGGCCTCCCTAAAAAATCTAATTCCTATCAGAGATGCAAGAGAATTTTACCAAAAAATAGTTGTTACCAGCCAACATGATGTCAAAATCTCCCTCAGTCTGCCATGATTGGCGAATCCAGGCTTCCAAGGCCAATAGGGATATGTAAATTCCAAGGAACTTACAGATTAACACATGTGAAGCCAAATATTCCACATCTTCTTTTACCATTTCTAAGGGGATAACCAACATGGGCTTATCTTGTCTGCATGGAAGACATCCATTGACTTTGTTTATCCTAGCTCTTTCACCCACATAAAATGCCTCCTGCTCCTCCTACGAACTTCTGCCAGAAAGAGGCCGCCCAGCTGTGGACGTTTCTGCCTGCAACAAACCCTTGGAGCCTTCACTCACTGCCATCACGTCCTCCTTATGAGTACATATTATACAACACAAGTGTAAACATATTTAGTATGGGTACCAAAGGATAATTCAAAGCAAAAAAAAAATAGTAGTTGAAAAAATATAGAAAGAAGAGATTCAAAATGCAAAATTATAGAAAGAAAATATTTAAAAGAAAGCTAAAACATAAAATATTACAAAAATATTGAGATGAAATTAAAAAAATACAAAATTCACAATATTAAAAATAAAAATTAATAAATAAATGTATTTTGAAGGCAATGTTACCAAAATAACAAATGGCAAATAAAATTTAAGGTAAGCAAAAAACCATGCTTAAAGTAGGGTTTATAACAAAAGAAGTAAAAAAATAAGAGATACTTAAAAAAGATAAAGTTTCAAATATAGTTGAAAATGGGGAAATTATAAGCCTTTCCTCACATCAAGACCCTTTCACTATCATTTCTCACATAGATGGCAAAAAATTTATAGATATCAAGGTTTCAAACTATCAAGATACATTTTTTTTGTTTTATGCCATTTTTAGCTATCTTTTAAATAAGTATCAACACTTGGATCAAACTATTTAATCACTAACATTTATAGAATAAATAAATTTAAGAGTTTATTTTTTTCAAAAGAGTTCCATCTTACCTTTCATGTTATTTCAAATCTAAATGTATACAATGTTGTGTTTGGAGGAGCATGGTTGATATAAATATGAGCTATGATCGATAAACAAAATGTTACATATCATTTGATCATAAAGGCAAGGTCACATCATTGTCCAATGAATGAAAATATTTATATAAAAATAAAAAGAAATAAATAGTGTATTCATCTAGTTTACAAACAAATACAAGTAATGGAATATCATTAGAGGCACATGACACAATACATGTTAAAAAATAGAAATGAAATAGGCCCATCCCATAGTATGGGGTAGTTAGTTATTCATGTATAGATACAATAGAAGATAACAGTAGTATTTCATAATTAGAACATAAATATAATACATATTTATATGATTATCATGATATGAAATACATAAAATATGAATATGACACATAAGATACATGGCCTTCATGGAGGCATATCCTTGATGAGCTCCTTTGCATTTAATAACACTTTTCCTTTTACATAGGTTATGTTTTATTTAATTTTATGATTATTATTCTAAACCTTCTCAAAAATTTATTCTAAACTATTACTTGTATATTTCATTTTGGGGACATTTCCTCCCATTTTTAGCAACCCAATTTAAATAATCAAAGACAACTATCTTACTATGATTTCAATGCACAGTCTTTATGTAAACTTATATGCTCATTATTTCACATCTATGCATGTTATATCTCCCACTTTTACCTTCATGATCGCATGTATATTATTTTACATGAGTCAACATGGCCATACTTACTATGCTATGATTTAAGGATTTGTTTATGGTTGTTTAAATATCCCCCTCATTTTTATATTTTTAAATCCTTGCTTCTTTCTTTGTTTTCCAAAAATTTAAATTTTTATTATGCAAATTTTAATTTTCAAATAATCATAAAAAACCTAAAACATATAAATAAATCAAAAATACCAAAATATTCAACATAAAAATTCTTTATATTTTGTATATATGTTGTTTATTTTATATTATTAAGCATATCATTTCCTTTATATACACATACATGTTTCATAGGTGTTTGGTCATGATACATGTATACACTAGATACATGATGATACATGATACATTATCATAAAAATGTAGGACCTTTTAATCCATCTATGAAACACATTATATTTGGGGCATCTACTTCATAGATCATGATTGATATGGGTTAAATTATTTTATGATCACTTTACATTATAATGGTTGAGATTATATACCAAGGCTTACACTTGTCTATACTCATGTTTAAATCTCACATAGTGTGTCATACATGTTATGTTATAAAAAACTTTTAATAACACATATATGCAGGGACTATTATGATCTAATTATGTTGGTTATGTATATTTAACTTATTCATATTATTTCAAGGCATACTTGAATGCACTTATTTTCTACCTTGTTTTGACTATGGAACATTTGAAAATGTTCCTTGTTTTTTGGATATATTTCCCATAAGTGTTATATATTTGGTGTGAAAACATTTGGATATTTCCTCCCCTTTGAGTGTGTGACGTTTGAAGAACCCTGTTAAGACCAACACTCCCCCCCCCCCCCCCATCTTTTGTTTTGGAAATGGGACCCATGTGATTATTTTTATAACTTCTATATCCTGGAGTAAGTGTGAAAAATTATTTGATCATGTTTTTAATGTTTTTAAAAATCATCTTGAAGGTTATTAATTATAGGTTCCATGAAATAAGTTAGGGTTCCAAAACAATCAACCCTATTAGTTTGAATTTAAACATTCATGGGAAAATCTAGTGGGAAATTTTATGCATGATCAAGTTTTAGCTTAAAGTTTATGTGCTTTTGTAGATCTAATGCTTTACACTTGTTTTTTGGATTTGATCCAATGGTGCACCAAGATCAAATTATTTTAGAAAGGCATATAGTTAATGATTCGAGCCCCAATAAGGATCCAATAGTGATCTCTTGATAAAAGGTTTTAAATATAATGGTGTGAAATAAATTTCATTTTTTCAAATTTGACAGGTTCAATCAGATCATTAAACATCTATGAGGATGTATTTTATGGTACTGAACCCATGTCATTTGATGTCTATAAGGACGTATTTGAAAAGACCAAACCCATCAAATTTAAATTGAAACATAAATATTTTATCATCTTAAATTTGATAGGTTTTCCCCCATCATTTGACGTCTATGAGAACATATTTGATGGGACCGAACCCATCAAATTTAACTTAGACAATCTTTAAAGCTTTGAGATTTTTTGATGGTTTTACATGTGGCATTCAGTTATTGGATCAAAATATTTCATTATTTTAAATTTGTTAGGTTCACTCCCATCATTTTATGTCTATGAGAACATATTTGATGGGACCAAACCTATCAAATTTATTTTAGATAATCCCTAAAGATTTGAGATCTCTCGATGGTTTTACATGTGGCATTCAGTTATTGGATCAATAAATTTCATTTTTTTATAAATTTAGTAGGTTCACCCCCATCATTTGACATCTATGAAGATGTATTTGATAGGACTAAGCCCATAAAATTGATAGGTTGGCCCCTATCATTTGATGTCTATGAGGACTTATTTGATAGGACCAAACCTATCAAATTTAACTTAGATAATTTTTTAATCCTAATCAAAGGGGGCATTTCTAAAGCCTTTTTTAATAAATTTTTAGTTTTCTTATGAAGCCAAGAGTGAGACATAAAATATTGGCCTAAGTTTTTTTTATTGATTAAAAGGATAAGCATCTTGTAGGATCCAATGGTGATCACTTACTCACTGGATTTGATCCAATGCTGCAATCCAATTGAAGACTTTTCAAAAGCCTCAAAATATTGACACATGGCATAATCAATAATCTCAAGGATCAAGAACCAATGAAATGCAAGGACCTAGATTTGGCTTTTCAAAGTAAAATAAAAGGGACTTTTGAAAACCAATGGTCACTCTTATAATGGATTTTATGAAAATTTCCATGAAAGGCATGGAACCCTACCACCTAAGCTCCATGTAATTATAGAGTATCTAAATGAAAGATATATCATTATTGAAAACATAGGAGAGATGATAAGTAAGGTTCTATCATATCTAAGGCATATATGAGATCAATGTTGGATGTTTTGGTCATTAAAGTAGAAAAACCCTAAACCCTCCATAAAGAAGGCTACAATCAGTTCAAATTGATTATGTGACACTTGAGATAATTATAAACTAAATTAAAATCATGTGACTTAGTAAGAGCTATGATACCTTTGCAATTACCATACACTGTTATCAATAGCAACATGCAAGCAACAAATGAACATTGAAGTAGAGCTTGATCTAACTTTAGATGGTAAAAGAAAGGTTTTTAGAGACATAGAGTTCAATTCAATAGAATTGAATGTATAGGGAATCAATAATTGGTTTGAATTATTCTTCTTTGTCAAATAGTTATAACTAATTTCTTAAGAAGAAAAGAGGAATGATTTAGTGTACTAAGATATAAGGATTTAGGATCAATTCAAATGGCAAGCCTTCATCACATAGTTGCTAAAATAGAGGTAATGCATTACATCAACCTTCTTGTTCCTATTTTTGTTGACTATAGAGTAGATAGATAATGGATTATTCATGAAGGAAAAGTTAGTAAAATTTTATGCATAACTCCCATGGCCTTTAAGACTTATTATAAGCTCCCTTTACCTCATGTTGATCTTCTATCCTTGAGAGAATGGAAAAATTCCTAAAACTTGGATTCAATTATTTCACCTTGGTTAATCCAAGGTTCCCATGTTTTCAAGACCCCTAATGGTGAGATTCCTATTACCCAATTCAAAGAATGTGTTAGGGTAGTTATGACCTTATTGAATAGATCCTTTGGTGCCTCTTCTAAAACTTATGTGAGTAAGGTATGGGTGTCTTATGTTTATTTCATGTTGGAGTGTAACCTAACCCCTCCCATTGGACACTTCAAAATTTTCTTCTTGGCCAAATAATTTACAACCATCAATAGAAATACCTCTAGACATTTCTTTATGATGTCTTACCTCTTATACTCACTCCTAGACTTTATTAATTTCCATGGCATCCAAAATTGGTCCCCTGATGTTAAGACTACCATTTTACATCATTACTCCAAACTAAATATTTTAAAATAGAGGAATCATATTCAATTCATATGTGATGGTGTCTTCCCAATCATTTTTGAGACAATCACTAATATTCATATGCCTAGACTTCATCCTCTAATAAAAAAACAAGTGGAGACTATGGGGGATGTGTGGTTATATCTATATTGCACTATAATAAAGATATAAGTAATCAAGGTCCAACCATATAGACTACCCATATATGTTCCCAGTAAGCTTGCAAAGCAAGAAATTGCTTATCAAATCATATAGGGCATAGATTGGCACTACAAGAAGAATAAAAAGGCTCAGGTTCATCCCTTCCCATTGGACATTGGTATAATTATAATAAAAGATTGTAAATAGTTAGAGATCATGATGGTACATAATAACTCTTTTTATTTCCAATTAGATGATCTTAAGATGTGGGACCCCAATAATAGGGTGTCTAACCATATTTGGGATAGCAAGGTCCCAAAGACTGAGTAAAAGAATCAACTAGGTGTGGTATATGGTATTTACACAAGGGAAAATAACTTTTAAGAAGTCATATCTAGGGTTAAAAACTATAACATAACCTTAGAACATAGGCTATTTAGGGATAATAAGCCTTCAAGAGAAATATGGTAGTTACATCCTTTATAGTATCACTTGTTGCCATGACCATCTGGGAATACACATCAAGAACCACCTATTGAGAGATAATCTTCTAAGACTTAGTAGGGAGAATTAATAAAGTCATTTCAGATTGAGAAAATTGAGGATCTAAAAGGAAAAGGTAAAGTTATAAGTGAGGAGTCCAAGATTGAGTAGAGGCCTATTGAAAGCCTCCAAATTTAGGCATCCCCACTAAGGTTTTCTTCCCCAATAGAAGTTATCAACTTAACTGATTTAGGAACTAGAGAAATAGTGGAGATTACCATTGTTAACATCATGGATAATTATGGTTTGGATAAGGAATAATACTCATCTAAGGAATTAGGAAAGGAATTGGTTCCATTGAGTAATGGAAAGAGACAAGCAGAATTAACCTTAGTTCCTCTGGCTCCAAGAAAGAGGCCTAGGTTAACTTTCACTCACCTTACTAGTGAAATAAACCTTTTTAGTGATGTTAATCCTATTTATGAACCAACAATTCCTAATTATTTTATTTATGGGATGTTTTAGAAAATCCCATTTCTTTCTCCTTCACTAGCTCTGACTCAAGTGGACATAGGTGTTTAGGATAATGTCAAGCCATGGATTCAAGATATGTTGAAAAAACAAGTAGAGAGAAGCATCTATATTCTTCACGACAAGAAAATCCAATAGGTTGGTACCCTAAGAGTCTCTACGAGTTCAAATGTAGAGATTCCTAAATAACTATAGGTGAAAGAACTTGATCTTCAGGTCCAATTTAATCTAGAGACATCAACTCTTGAAAGATTAGTGACCACGAAAGTCACTATTTATACTAAGGAGTTCAACTTTCAAAACATGGATCCATTTACAGGCTTAACTCCTATGACAAGATAGGTAGCAGGGGAGCATCCTATTTTTCAAGAGGATGTAGCTAGTGTGGTACTGGCCTAATCAATAATGGCCTTGGTTGGATTTCAAGGATTGAAACAAAGGACCCTCAACTTGGAAATAGAAAAGAAATATTTGGAAGCTCAAGTATTCTTGATAATTCCTATAAATATATTAGAAATGCTAAATAAATCCTTGATGGATGCATTCAATAATTTGAAAAGCATTAAGTCTAGATTGAATGCTTTGGACCATCAAGTTGAGATGGAATAAACCTTAATCACCCAGTGGTAGAATTATCAAGCTTAGATGGAGGATCTCATCAAGGTGCATAAGACAAAGTAGGCCTTGAACTTTAAGATTATTAAACTCAAACATCTAGACATCCTCATGGTAGTTTTGGTAGATAAACAAGAACATTTGATCACTTGGAGCAGTAATGTTAAGGACTTCATCAAGAGAGACATAGATTTGGTAAATTAGATTATGAAAATTCTAGGGAATATATTAAATAAACCTTCTCAAACCACTACTTTAGGCTTGATTGATGATGAAGAATTCAAGCAAAAGGCTGATACCCACATTTAGGGAATCATAAATAACCAAGGTCATTTAGCTAAAGACAACCAAAAGAACCTTGATATCATTACTTTTGCAGGGAAGAAAATTGTAGAAGCATAATGTGTAAAGTAACTTTTATATTGGGTAGATAGTTAATTTGACAAGTTAACACAAATAAGGGGATTTTCTAATGAAGCTTGCAGTGGATTTTGAGCTGATTGAGGAATAATACACCAAGGTGAAAGAGTTACTTAGATAGGGCTAATTGGAAGGACCCATCAATGGAATTCCTAAAAGAATATTCTTGTTTTAAAGTATATTCTATTATATTAGCATATACTCTTTCTTGTCAAGTTGGCATGATTTTTTTTATGCATTGTAGCTTTGTATCAAAGACAGTTATCTTTATCCACATCTAGATATTTTAGAAATTTAATCGGTTAACCACCTATGTTTCCTATAAATAGGAAAATGGTTACCATTTGTAAAGAGATATTTTTTGAGAAATTTATAGTGGGAGAATTTAATACAACTAAGGAATTCTGAAAATATTGCCTAATAGTTTTCGTTAAATGTCTATGCTATCTCTCAATTATATGGAGTTATCTTTAATTTGAATGATTCTTATTGTTTGAGTTATATTCTTTGTCATAGGGCTATTAGTTTGTGCTAAATTTTAAATTAACTATAAAGATATAAAATATACTTCATTTTATTTGCTCTATATTTGGATGTACTTAGGTTATCCAGATCATAATAGCAAACCTTTAAAGTAAATTTGGTTCTTACTTATGATTCATATTTTTCCTTTGAATTTTTCTTGATTTGTGATATAATTTGAGCTTATGCTATTTTATAACATAAATTAGTTCAAATGTGCTCAAAGTAATTGGAATTTTGTCATAATACTTGAGATGAAAACTTGCAATCACATTTCTTGCTTCCTTACCCTTCCTTTTTCTTATTTTTATCAAGATTCACTCTAGCTTAGAGGTCATTATTAATAATAATTTAGTTTAACTACCAAATCCTTAGAATCATTAAGTATTCAAATATTATAAGACCTTGGTGGCTCCCAAACACTAAATCAAATAAATATTGTGGATAGTTTTCATACTTTGCTTCTATTCCGCCATAGACAATCATTGAATAGTCACAAACTACAACTCATGCCATGGATTCTCAAAATCCTAAAATGAGAAGTGTTATTCAACACTAATATCACCTATGGTATACTTAGAATCATAAAACAACCCTTGTTTTAATATCCTTAAAACCATTTTTTGTGGCATTAAGTACTCTTGTGTGTGTGCTCTATTTTTGTTGAGCTTGTGATTATTACTCCTAGATGTTTCCATGATCCATATCATGCATCTTAGTGTTTTTTATGATTGGATATTATTATTTTAATTGATACATTTGTTTTTATACATGAAAATACTATATGATTATTTACTACATGGTTGATACAAATATGATATGGTTATATTATACTTTTGATATAAGTTGATTACTAGATTTCATTCCCCTCAACTCAAAAGGGGGAATATCAATGGGGGAATGCCATAAATATATGATTCCAAACACATATAGTTGGAAAAATTGGTGTATTTTATACATTTTACATGATTCAAATATACACTTAAGATAAAAACTTATTCATTTGGCACCATTTTTCATAGATTTTGGATAGATTTATTTAGATTGAAGACATATATTATATATAGTTTACATAACAAAGGTTAAATTTAGATAATTTAACTTTAGATATTTATAGGTGCATATTCCATGAAAATGCACCAAATCATAGATACATATTCATATTATACACCATTTAAAACACATTTGATGAGGGGGAATGAATAGGGTTCATTCCTTTCTCACCACACTTTAATGCACCAAAATTTTCAAGACACATCAATTGATCCTTTATTTGTATATAATAATTTTATTCCTTGATTAGTTTGGTCAAGATTCAGCTCCTTCAATGGCCTTGACACTACTCCACTTTTTAGGTTGAGATGGTTACACCACTCAAACTTGGATAGATCAGATATATTATGTATACATTTCAGTTGTGCAATTAAGATTCAATGTTATCAATGGCCTTAGAAAAACTCAACCTTGAAATATATTAGGGGAATGAACACCCTAAAATTCCCTCTTCACATCTCTAAGGTTCATTTTTTAACCTCTCTCTCTAGTACTTCAACAAGGAAGCATCATCACAAAAGTAAAGTACCATTAGGAAACAAGGTTGTATTGACATATAGGTGTATTCATTCATTAATATATTTACTTTAAAGTATTAAAATTTTTCATTTTTATATTATATGCACTAATTACCCTATAACATTCTCTTGGTTGTAGGTAATTCATTAACAAAAAAAATTAAAATGGGTTAAAGAAACGATAAGGTGTGATGTATACATTGAGATACACAATTATTTCCTTTAACCTACTAATTTCACCCTTAAACATTAATATATTAAGTGGGGATTTATATATTAAAATATGATTTGATATGACATACTAGTATCGTACTCTTAAAAAATATCAATCATCACTCAATAATTTAGTTTATGACCTTCTTATTGCCTAAAGGATCATGTTCACCATCTCATTGTGCCTAATTTCTCATCCCATGGTTTGAATATAACATTATGATGACACAAATCACATGTACCCTATAGTATTCATAAAACCTAATTTTTATCCTTGCTATATTGATAAATATCTTCAACATATTTTTATTTTGTATGACACTAATGTCCAAATTAAGACACCAGCATCAACATTAGCATCCATGCCTTAAAAATGATCAAATTTAAAATATTTATACATTTAAGGGTAAAACTATTTGTATTCATTAACCCTCCTATGACATTATTTCAAAATTTGTGGTATAAATACAAATCAAAGGTCATTCACTATCCATCAACAAATATCTATAAAATACCAAGAAAGCACATCTCAAGCTCACCCTATACTATTGAAAAAAACTTTCACAACTAAGATATACTACCCTATTATTCCAAATTCTAAATAAATCATGAGTAGTAGTATTATAGGTTTCAAATAATTTAAAGAGTATCCCATGAGTAATATTTATCAAGTTAAAAGCTAGATTTCTATTTGCACTTGCATATAACATGATTTTAATGGGAATGATCCTTATAAGTTTATGTTAATCACATAAAATAATTCATTAATTTATTAAAAACTAATTAATTATCATACTTGAACATATATATATCAACATATCATTATTCTTGTATCTTGGATAGAACTATCAGACTCAAATGGTACTAGAATTATAGTACCATCTAAACCTAATGGTTTCATCTTGCACTAAGAAATGATCACATTTAAAATTTAAATAATTTATATATATAATCCTATATTTTTTCATGTATATGTCATTATAAAATACCCAAAGAGTTCCATATAGATATATAACAAGTATAATCATATTTCCCTATATATCACTCATTAAATAAACACTTATACAATTCTACACATTTAAAGGGACTATTGTATTATCTAAAATTTACCAATAAATCACAAGGATTAGGTCTTATACAATTCTAAAACACATCAAATCCAAGCCAAAATTTTCATTTTCTAAGTGTCAAATGATAAATTATTGGTTATATACATTAAATGAGCATTGTTTCACACATACACCTAATAGGGAAAAATACACATGAATTGAATTTCATATTCAGATTATTAGATATGTAGGAAATGCTTGGACATTAAATTTGGATTGGTTGGGCTTAGATAAATACACATTATTTTTTATTTTTTAGGACAAAACCTAGTGTCAAAATTAGGCGCAGGGTTTTAAGATGAGACAAATTTGTGGGTATTGCATGCACAATAAATCCTCAAGATCACACACATAGACAAAAGAGAATAAATATAAGTATCCTATACCAAAATAGATAAGAAATAATAACACATAAAAATTCATTAGTTTTAGTTTCTAGTGTTAAAATTTACCAACTACAAGCTAACATTACTATCTAGGTGTGCCCAAAAGTCCAGTTCCTAATTTGAGAGTCATAGTCTAGTTTTCTACCTTTTTAATTTTTTGTATTTAGTCTCAAACTTACATATTTTAGTAAAATACTAATTTTACTATTTATATTATTAATTTTAATAATTATTAATTGAAACTTATAAATCATTTTATGCCTTAAATATAATTCAGGTATATGTTTATTGTTATATTTCATACAATCTCGATAATACACATAGTTATATCTTATAAATATGCATTAATAAAAATAAGGTAAAACAAATTTGGGAACACATAGATTGTATTTAACATGAAAAAAATACTTTTACATTAGTATTATTTATCCTTATCCTTAGTATAATTTATCTTAGTTATGGTTGTAGAGAAATTATGAACCAATATTTGGGTAATAGTCAAAGGAGTAATTTTTTATTTATCTTCATGATCTTAAGATGATTCCTCTAGTGAAATTACTATAGTCACATATTAATGATAAAATTTAACATAATCATGATTATTAATTCACTTTTCCCATATTTCCCTTAGTTATTACCTTCTTAATGGAACATACTTTCAGACCAAAATTTATAGGTAACTCAATGGAACCAATGCATTGCTTAAGTGAAGTAAATTTATTCAAATGTTGAATTTCATATCCAATATATTTTAGAATTGTAATGATATAGATATTTATTTCATAATGAGTTGTAATCTCATCATTGGTGTTTTTATTACCATCTAAATGAAGACTAAGAATCAAGGGCTCCAGATATGGAGAATGATTTTAATTTTCCACTTAGAAATAATTATTGTAACACTAAACCTTTTAGGTAAATATTTATATTTAACTTATTTATTAGTAACCTTTTCCTAATCAAATATTATTTCATATATTCCTCTTTCATAAGTACACTTTATCACTCATATTGTGCTTTTTTTTTAAACTTGTTTTTTTGTAACTTTTCCTATTGTAATTTTTATTGGTATAACCTTTCTTGTTGTAAATTTTATTTTAATAATATTTAATTTTTAAATTTTTCTTGATGTATCCTTTCATTTTACAAATAATTTTTTTGTAAATTTTCCTTTTCCAATTATTCCTTAAAATACGTAACCAAAAATTGAGTAGGTTTCAATTTAAAAAGCTTTGTTTATATATTTCAGTGTTTTAATGGATGTATATAATGTAGGGTCACCATTAATACAAATATATTATATTATATTTTTAAATACCAACACTTATTCATAGTATATATTATGTCCATGAATTTTATGATAGGAAAAATAGTAGTTAGAATTCCTTAAAGGATGCATAACATGAAATGTAATTAACTTATTTAAAATAGTATCCATTAAATTTTTGCTTGGAGTCTTGTTACCCTTATGAAAAATTATTCAACCATTATTTATATATATTTTCACCAATACTTGAGATGTAATCTTTTAAGGTACAAAATTATTGACTAGAGAGGCAAAAAGATGATTGACACTAGCATACTCAAGATTGTTTAGTGTTGACATGTGAAAAATAATCCTTAATTGATGTAATATTTAGACACATTATTTTTGAACCTATATGGACTCTATAATATTAAGTATCTAATCTAAAATAACCTCATTAAGCATAGTACTACTTAGAGGTTGGGAAAATATATTTGTATCAACACAAACCTTGGTTCTCTTAGATTCTATATGTATATCAAGTCTATCAAGGGGATGTACCATAAATATTGGGATAGTGATAGCATGGAACTCTTGTGAGGTATGGTATGTATCATGACCTTGAGGAGTGATGGAATAAGTCACATATGGAGGTACTTGGGATTAAACATTCATACAATATGTATTATTAAGGAGATTCAATAATTCACCATCATTTATTTTAGCCTTAGTTTTTTTTTACATAGTTTTTACCCATTTAATTACATGGTTCTAAAAAACATTCCTTATTTTAGGTAAAAATATGTAATTATAACAATCATTGTTTAAATTATAAAATATACACTATGAATATCCATTATAACCATCATATAATGTTTAGAATAACCAAAGAAGATAGGGAGGAATTTTAGGAAATAAAATAAGGTATTTTATAAAAAAGAGTAGATGAGAGAGAGAGAGAGAGAGAGAGAGAGAGAGAGAGAGAGAGAGAGAGAGAGATACAACCTTCATCCTCTAAGTTAAATTTAGTAAAATTTTAATTTTGGAAAATCTATACATAATTTTTTTGCTAAAAATAGGTTTTTCATCCAACAGAACCTTTGAGAATTTTTAAAATAGATACTTTCTAAATCATATATCAACCAAACAAGGAAAAATCATAATATAATAATTACTAATATGAAAATGAGTTTTAACCCCTAAGGTAAAAAATATAACTTTTAGATTTACATGTGTGATGAGGGTAACTCAAAAATAAGGTTTAAAAACCTAACATAAATATAAAACCCTATAAATAAAGATGAAACCCTCATGTAAGATTAGGTTTTGACATGCTCAAGATAAGGATCTAGTTCACAAATATATTTTACCTTATTTTGATTTATGTGATCTACTAAGATAAAAAAAATTAATGATTAATTTAGGTTATTTAATATATATTTAAAATAAAATAGATAAGAATGCTACAAAATATTATAATTTTATTATTTAAATTTACTATAAATATAAATTACTTAAGAGATAAAGATACTTATCTTGGTAATACTCTATTCTAGTTTGAGACTATGTTTAATTGGAAAAAAAATAGGAATGGATCAAAAGTAAATCTAATTAAGAAACTAAGAATCTATATTTACCCAATAAGTCCATCATAATCTAGACACATGCATCAAATTTATTCATATACCTTTTATTGATCCATCCCTATGATTTTTGCCTCATATTTTTTGTACAAACTAAATTTATTTCTTTTAAAATCTTTTCATATGTAATAAAACCAACATGTTGGGTGAATAAATCTAAAAATCATATCTCCTTCACTTCAAAATCCTAGCTTCACTTCCAACACTAGGTTAACCTTTAAAAAATGGGGAAGAGTGATGGGTTTTACTAACCCCAACCACTCCCCAAGTTTAGAACTACTTACATATCTAATAATCTAAGGATGGAAATAAAAAATATAGTTCTTCCCTTTAAATTTGTGTGCTTGAAATGATTCTCCTATATGTAATCTATATTTCAACATTGACAATGGAAAAATTGACTTGGATTATGTGTTTGAAACTTGAAAAGGGCCTAATTGTGTTTTATTTATAATTTGGGATATTTAGGGTAGTGATTCTCAAATGTGTAAATGATTGAATAGGATTTATCTAAATTTTCTTGATGAATGTTAGATAGGGAATAGTCTTAGACATACTATGTATAAATATATCACTCTTTGGGTAACTTCTAATTCCACCAACATGTGTAATGTTTAGGTTGACCCATAAAGATGGTTTAAATTTTGAAAATGAATACTACTTTGATCATAAATGAGATGGTTGAGGTGGAATTATTTGTAAATATAGAGGAATTTAAATATGGTAGGAGGTGTCTAGAAAATAGGAACAATGATATGATGATCAAGAAATAATATAAATAAGATAAGAAGTAGATTATTTATAAACTAAATAATTATTAGAGGGGATTAATATAAAATTGAGAAGGTCGAGACCATAGAAGGAAATTAGATAAGAGATAAGGGTGTGAAAAATTCATGTGTGTATTCACAATTCATGTGAAGTACAAATATTTCAAGACTAAATATTATAAGTGTCTAATACAATATTATAGTGTCTATAGGTATAACAACACTAATAAATGATAAAAAGAATGTGCACATGAGAGATTATTTATTTGGTAGTTTAAAATATAAAATAAACTATAGGTTATGACTTCTAAAGGAACAAAAAAATCAAATACAAAGCATTAAAATGTAAAACTAAGAAAGTAGAGAGTAAATAATTATGAAATGACTACACCTTGACATACTTTTAGAAATATAAAAGAGAATCTTGACTATGTAAATGGTACAAAATTTATGTGTGAGATCTAGAGATCAAAATCCATAGGGATATATTCAACACATGTTTATGTATAGTATAATATTCCCATGGAAATTAAAATCCTTTAATATGTTCTTTTTTTCTTGTGATGAATGTATTTTTTAGGATCTGAATTTATACTAGGCTCAGTTTCTATTTATGAGATTTTTTATTATAGGTGTTGAGTGATGACGTATATTTCTATATATTTACTTTCAAATAAATTCAAACATAATTGTCATATATTTTATTGACCTAATTCTCTACAAAATCTTGTAAAATAATAAATAAAAAGGTTAAGTGGGTAAAGAAACCTCAAGGGAGTTATAACTACATATTCCACATGATAGAATCATATCCCACGTAATTATTTTATAATATGAATGGAAATTTAGAGTAATTGATCAAATGTTTTCTTCTAAAGTGGATATATAACTATATGTACATTATAATATCCTTATTTTATTATAATATTCCACTAAACCTTTGAATGAAAATCCTTAATATAAGAAATAAATATTTCTTAAGTGTGCTTAGATTTGAAGTGACATAATCATTCTTAATAATTATTAAAATGCCTCTATGAGGTATTATATATATACATATATAATTATATAATTAAAATTAGGAACTTATTATCATGTAAAATTACCTAAGAAGATAGAAACATGTCAAAAAAATTCCCAAACAAGCAAACTAAATGGGAAATAGGCCAAAGTCTAACAAAAATGACAAGGATTGATTTGATGGCCCACCAAATCCTCGTGGGGCTGATTCAATTGATTATTAAATTAATTCTAAAGGGAATAAAATATATATAGAAAATAATTAGAGTAAGGAAAGGATCCCAAATCAAAAAAATAAATAAGATAGGGAAAATAAGAAAGAGAGCAAGATGAGGCATCATGGAGAAGAATGAGACATGGTTAACACATGATAAAAGTGTTAGTAAGTACCTAAACCTAAATAATTATACATATGAAAAAAATGACACTAAAACATATTTAAATAACAAGCCTTGTACTAAATTAGGTGTCTATATTATGATATTTTACAATGGCTATGTACATGTGTTTGTAGCAATTTTTCAAAGATTTTAATATATCTAGTTATATTATTTGATAACATGTGATGTGAATGATTATTTATTTTCACATGATTTATTTACAAAATAAGGTCTTAAAATCCTTGAATTTAAAGGTAGAAGTATATATAGATATCTTAAACTCATATTTTTCAACATTTATCAAGAAATGGAGTGAAAAAATGATTGAATTGATTAAATTAAATGAGAAGAAGGCACTAGAAATGGCCAAGTATATGCTTCCCTAATCAAGAAGTATACTTGAGTTGTTATAAATTAATATGAAAGTTTTTGTGCTCAATAAAATAATTATAAGAGTGTAAGAAGGATTTTTTCAAGTTACAGTATCATGGATCACATACCATCAATTTTATTGACTCCTATGTTCATATTTTCAATTTACTATATTTGCATATATTTGATACAACATTTAATACTTTCTTCATTTGGATATTACTTGTAGGTATACCATAGTTTTTTGAACATCAAAGTGTGGGTTAAATATTTCATAGGGATTAAAATGTGTTAACCTTCCTTCAATAAGTAACTTCAAGTACATCTTTCTTTAATTTTTTACTTTAACATATGCATGCGTTCACATCACATATGCACATTAAATTAGGGGAATTATATAGATAACTAATTTTAGTAAAAGACTTATTATTGAATTTATTTTATTTTATTTTATTTTTTGGTATGGATCATGGTTTGGATTAGGGTCTTATAGGTGATTTTTTTATGTGATTCCATCTTCCCCCTTATTATTTGTGTTTAATTAATTTTTTTATATCTACTCATAGTTTTTGTATGTTTGGAGGCCTCTTATATATTTATCCTCTTCATTTTATTATCTTTATTTTTTTTGGGTCAAATTTATTAACCCATCCATTTTTCCCATATATAATAAGTGACCCATTAGTTATTTCCCTTTTATTTTTATGGGTCCTTATGTCATCATTCGCTCATTTTTAATGTTTTGACACATCATTGTTGGTTCTTGACTTCTTGTGTTTTTTTGGTTGACTAGCATGAAAATAATTTCCTAATTAAAATTTGTGATGTGTGTGTGTGTGTGTGTGTGTGTGTGTGTGTGTGTGTGTGTGTGTGCATGTGCATGTGCATGTGCATGTGTAAATGTGTGTGTGTGTATATATATATATATATATATGTATGTATACAAAACACACACACACACACACACATACATACATACATACATACATACATATATATATGTATATGTACATAGGTATGTGTGTGTGTTTATGTGTATGTGTGTATATACATATATAAACACACACACACACACACACACACACACAAAAACAAAGAATTTACAACAAGGTTTTAGCTACATCTTGTACCCAAATAAGGATTTGTAAATTTCATGTAATATAAATTGACTTAATAGGGATAAAATGTGGGAATATTACTCTCAAAACTATAGTTACACACAAAATAACTACATTGGATCTAATTCCATGCATGTGAGATATGTAGCTGCAACTCTAAGTTTCCCAAGATAACTAATCTTACACTTTTTTAATTCCTATTACAATGTTTGTGTTGAATTAATTCAAAGATAAATGATAATAAAAAATTTAAATTCATCCACTAATATAATGAGTTAATCACATGACCCTATTCATGATATTCCATTGTAACTACCTAAAATTTTATAGAACATAAAAAAGAACAAGGTGAAAATTTGAAAGTAAATTATAAATTCAATGCATACACATGTAAAAAATTATCAACCTTAAAATTATACATGGTTAAAATTTGATAACCCATCAAATTTAACCCTCTATAATCACCTAAAAGTGGGATTTGGATGCTAAGAGTGTTTCTTAAGTTAGCTTATTCCTATCTTAGCCCTAGACCTATCCTAGAGCCTTTTCCACACTTTTCTAACCATTGTGAAGACTACAAACATCTATAGTCAGTTCAAACATAGTCCCAAGATAGCTTTCCCAGATCTCAACCCATTATGCCCAATAATCTACCAAGTGGACATTTGCACCACATTTAGGACACTAAAACCACATGGCATTAGTGTCCCTAGCTGGATGCTATTATCCTTTGCCCTAACTCTCCTAAATGTATACTTTTGCAAATGTGTGCCCTTACTAACATTAGCCTAAGTATATTTTCTTATCTAAACAAGGTATATATCTCTATAAATACAAATCTATTTGACCTTTATTCACTAGATAGAAAATAAATGCAAATGCCTATTTAAACAAAAGACAAGTTGAACAAAATTATGGTATTTTATCTCTATTCTACCTTACTTATATATAATACCATATAAAATATACCTAAGCCAAAATTTTAAAGATATAAAATATTTATCACACTAAATTAATTTAAGACCACTCTCACTCTAACATTCACTTAAATTTGCACCAAGTACTAGGTGGGATAAATACATCGAGCTTGATAACTCCTCAAAGTATTGGTATGAAGGCAACTCTCTTCACAATGAAGTGTTGAAGATGTCTAGAAAATATTACTAATGAAAACACATTTATTAATCATGTTATACTTGCAAGGAGAATTATGATTTACACATTAAATTAGGTTTTCTAGGCACAACACATAGTTCCAGATTTATGCATATAGGAATAGGACCTAGAAATATAGGTGCAAGTGTTTATAGAAAATAAAAATAGTCCTAAAAAGAAGACACTATTGCCACTTTGGTAACACTACAATAATATGTAACTACTGTCCAGGCGGGGCACTATTTTTTAGTGAGCAAATAGGTCTTGGAACCCTATTGATGACACTCAAAATTATCCAAAACCTAGGTTTTAGGACCTAGATTATCCACCACAGTCACTTTCCAATTAAGATTATATTTAATTATAATTATTACAATTTTTATAAATTAAAATAAGGTCAAAATCCATAACAAATAAGTAATTAATTATTGCATATTATTTAACTAATTTATACATCTCATCCCCTTAATCTAACATAGGAATTACATAGTTAAACCTTAAAAGGTTAAATCATTTGGTGAAACTGACTTACTTTAAATATTTATTTAAACCCTAATTTACATTAATCCAAACTTTTGTGCAATAAATTAGGGCTTCATACTTCTAATTTTATAATTTTTTAGACAACCTAGCCAATCAAATCAATTAAATATTAGGGTTTTAATTTATTTAAATATAATTTAAATTATTGTAAATAAACCTTGGATTCAAAAATCATTGACCCTAGATAGCCATAGTGTTTAAATTTCTATAACTCATATTTCATATTCACATATCTTCTAATTTATACAATCATGATTATAATGATATAAGAAATCAATCACTTTTTATTTCAAAGTCTATTACTTTCATTTACATGTTTGATCCCTCTAATTTAAAATGAACTTAAAAAAGACATAAACACATGCATAGATGATGATTTATATCAATTACAATATATGTCATATCTCATAGCATGTTATCTTTCTCCTATGTGTAATTCCATTAGTAAGCAAACCCATACACATAGAGGATTTAACACATAAGCTAAAAACTATGTTTCAAGTTTCAATGTCATATCTTATGTAGAGGATAAAATCTCCTTTTCCTCCTCATCTCCATGAGGGTGATAGCTACTTTCCCTCTTACTAGGTCCTTGATATCATTCCTACACATGATGAAGCAGCCTATACTAATGTCATTATTCCCCATACTCAGCCTACTCACACCTCTTCCCTACAGGGTGTGTGTCTTCATGTTCAATTAGAAATAACTAGGGTTTGTAATTTTGAGACTCTATGTGATCAAATTATTAGTATGATAAAGATAATTGTAGGTTTAAAAAATTAGAATCGACTATTACATGAAAATATTACAACATTATAAAATTAATTTAAAATACAAAGTCCTTTAGGGCATAATATTGTAAATCATGTATATGAATCTTCACCTAATCCATTTATAGCAAACAATGTTACATATCAAAACATGAAATCATAACAAAGTACATCTATAACTAGTAATTCAACACACATCCAAATGTCAAATAAGAGTTTAAGTGAGATACTAAGAGAAATTATTAAAGCTAAATTGATCAATGTACCTCCTCTACACCTAATGAAGATATACATAGATTTTTGTGAATAACATAGAATGCATGGGCACCACATCAATTCATGTTTAGCATTGAAAAGGAAAATACAATAGATAATGGATGCAGATGACTTAGATGGTGACACTTAATCCAGATAATATACAATGGCACATTTACCAATTCAAAAAGGGTCAAATTCAAAAATAGTAAAAAAATAGTTACCAAAGCATAACTCAAAACAACACAATGTTCAAAAAACACAATCAGATCAAGAAATAGTACAACAAGCATAGATAAATCAAGCAAAACTACCTCTCCAAAATGAGGCTTAACATTTTATATGATATATTTTTTTCATAAATATAAAAAATGGTTTTATTATCATGGTCAATGTTTTGGCAAATAGTCCCAATGCATCACTTATCCTATTTTAGTAGTTGATAATATTAGTCAATAGGGTCTGGGATTTATTGAACATCCTAAGGCACATTATTCATAGACATAATTTACCAATACAAAACATCTAGATACATAGGAATTATTACAATAATATTAATATCTTAAGTTTTAAAGTCAAAATCATGTTCAATAAACATGCATTATCAAACAAGTTTTTCTATCAAAAGACACTCGACATCACCATATGTATACAATAAACACAATTACGAAGGTGAAAATCATAATTAATATGCCAAAATAGAATTCAAAAAGGTCAACTCCATAGTATGAGGTAATTCCCTCTATAATTCTAGGTTATTATGAATCAGATGATGATTAATACTCATATTCTTAGTACAAAAACATTCAACTATAACATAGAAATCACACTGCATAAGAGATTACCATTCCTATTTTTGACACAGGTTATATTGATAGTGAGTCTCCCATGAGACTCATTGGTTAGTATAGTTCTTGCCCTTTTACATACTTATTCACTCTTGTTCCTTGTACATAGTTTATTCTCATCTGTTTGTACATATATTACATCCATAAAACACAAAAATAATATAACATGTTAAAATACAAAAACATTCAAATATTACTCAGAAAACACAAAATTTGCATATTATACGCATTTTTATGTTTACATGTATACTATTTTCTAGATATTATATATTACTAGCTATATTAGTATATTTAGTTTTATCATACACATATCCTTCACTTGTTATTATTAAGTACTTGAAGATTACATACAAGACCCTAATCCACTACACTGATCTAGGCTTGGTATCATCTACTCACTAGGGGCATATATACTTGTCCAAGCTTATTTATTTGATACATCTACCCACTCGAGGGCATTTTATACATAATTGATACTACCAAGTTCTATCATTACATTATATACATTTTAGTTTACACATTGATATATATTTTTATTGATCATTGCTACTCATTTCTCATTTTTTTGTAGACTATCACTAGTTATGCTTATTTTTTTTGCAGACTATCACTAGTTAGACTCAGTGTATGTACATCCTTGCATTCACATAGATTTATAATACATAGTTATACATGTTTTCATTTTTATTTTTCCTATATTAGATTTGATTATGTTTCATATGCTTCTTCCATCTTCTAAGGCATTTGAATATGCCATTTCTGTTTGGCTCTATGTCACTTCTATGTTTATATTCCTTAGAAACGGGCCCATGTCCATTGTGTGTGCTTTCCTACTTGTATATGTGGACATTTAAACATGTCCTTTCATGTGGATTTAATACAAAATGCATGTTTCTTACATATTTCAACATTTGAATATATCCTTAAATGTCTTCATTATCTAATTTAGTGGCACGTACCCATGTCCCTTGTTTTATGTCTCCTTGGCCTAATTTTACATGCCTCATGTGTTTGTATGTATGTTTCCTTATATTATTCTTCACCATAAAACTTATATTTACTTGTTACACACACACACACACACACACACACAGTTTTTGATGCCATGAGGGACCTCATGCATCTACCCTTCTTACTTGGGTGTTGTGATGGACATCATTCCCTATCCCCCTAGGTAGTTATTCAAATATATTGCTATATACATTGATTACATATATCTCGACACCATTATGAAATGGTAGATTAAAAGATACATCCTACATTACCTAATTATGGTTAGATACTTTTACATTATGATGTTATGTTTGTACATTGTATTAGAATATCATGTGTATGCTTTGGCTAACACATTTTGTAGATCTACTTATTTTGAAGATAATTATTATAAAAGTTTCACAACTAACCTCAAAATGGGTGGGATTCATAGGGGTTTATCATAGAGATTAGGATCCTAATTTTATATTCAAAGATGAATTTTACCATGCATGTTTATTTTTAGAAATCAAACACAGATAAGACACATTAAAAATAGAGATTTAGAAAGTAGTTAAGATCACCTAGATTTTAGATCAGGTAGACATTAGCACCCATATTGGGAAATTAGTACCACAAGGTACTACTATCCACTATGGGGTGTTACTATCTAGTAGCCCCATCTTCAAGGATGTCTAGATTAGCTAGACTATTACACTAGGTATAATATAAAATTTCACAAATATAATCACATGTTTGATAGTTATGTTTAGATTTTGATCAAATATATTTATTTCAATATATATTCAAACCAATTACTTATATTTTATGGGAATTATGTGTGTCATGATCACTATCAAATTTAATTTCACTACACATATTTAGTTATTATATACTCCGTTAAAAATCAATATAATCAGATATCAGATTGGAGGTATGTACATGACACATGTTTTCCATATACTCAACTACACAAAGGTTGATTATATGGAATGGAAAACTCCATATTATTTTTTTCACTATATACACTTACTATCATATTCTAGGTTGTCACCAGTTTCATGCCTTAATCCATCAATAATGGTTGGCATTCTTGAGTGTCCTAGAGCCACCTAATGTACCTAAGTGGCTAAAAATATACCACACACATATAGATATCCCTAATTAGATACTTTTAGTACTTTATGTAGTTTAGTTATAGATGCATCTACTTCACATGGGTGGGAAATGATGGATTCATGGCTTAATTTAGTTCTTGTGTCACCCAAATGATAAGGTTAGACACACTTACAGTCTTATCCAATTTATTCATAGATCATGATCTACTAATCAGGGGTAGGCAATGATGGATTTAAATCTGAATTGAGCTCTTAAGCCACCCATATGAGGATTGAGCAAGCTATTAGCTTAGTCTAACACAGGTTGTCACTAGGTTCATGCATTGGTTCACATACCAAATGATGTGTATTATTTCCTTTCCTCTCTCTTTACTCAACTTTACTCAGTTAATTTATTTTCAGCAGTCTTTTCATTTCGATCATCTCTTAAGTAAGGACTGATTTGTGCATGTTTTATTGTAGGTCATTAATTTAGATCATGTTTCACATATGTAGACCCAAATTTAGATACTCATAATTAGCTACATGGGATTCATTTCTAAGGTATGTCCAAGTATGCTTCTTTTTCCTTTATACTATTCATTTCAATTTGTTGCATTTTTATCATAAAAGGGGGTAAACGTAATCACCTAAAACTAGTATTTGGATGCTAAGAGTGTTGCTTAAGTTATCATATTTCTAGTTTAGCCTTATAACTATCCTAGATCCTTTTTCACACTTTTCCATCCATTATGCAGACCACACATAGATACAATTAGTTCAAACATAGTTCTAGGATAGCTTTCCCAAATCCCAACCTAGTGTGCCCACCAGTCTACTAGGTTGACATTAGTACCACATTTGGGACACTACTGTCATATGGCATTAGTGTCCCCAATAGGGCGCTATTGTCCTTTATCCTAACTCTCTTGAATGGATGATTTTCCAAATGTGTGCCTCTATTAAGGTTATCCTAAGTACATTTTCTTATCCAAACAAGTTATAGATCTCTATAAATACAACTCTATTTGACCTTTATTCACTAGATGGAAGATATATGCAAAAACCTATTCAAATAAAATACAAGTTGAGAAAAATTAAGGTATTTGATCCCTATTCTACCTTAATTATACATATTACCATCTACATCATCCATAAACCTATATTTAAAATCTTAAAAGCACTCAAGGAATTCAAGGCCACTCTCATTCTAGCATTCATTTTCACTTGCACCAAACACTAGGTATTAAAACTACATTGATCTTGATCCCTTCTCAAATTATTGATATGTAAGAAACTCTATTCACAATGGGGTGTTGAGGATTTAAATACTATCCTAATAATCAACACATATTTATTTCTCATTCCATATTTACAAGGAGGATTAGGGTTTGCAAATCAAATCAAGTTTTATAGGCACAACACATATTTCTAGATTTCATGCACTCAAGAATAAGAACTAGAAACACAGGCATAGATGCTCATAGAAAATAGGAATAATCTTGAAAAGAGGAAAATATCACTAATTTAAAGACACTACATTATTATGGTGTTATTTTTTAGGTGGGTGATACTTTCCAGTGAGCAAACAAATCCTAATACCCTGTTGATGACACTTATAACTATGTAAAACCTAGTTTTTAAAACCCAGATCATCTGTGACAATCAATTTCTAGATTATTTTATATTTAACCATATTTATTACTATTTTTAAAAAGAAAAATAATTTTGAAATCTATATCAAATCAATACTTAATTATTATATATTATTTAACTAATTTAGACATCTCATCCCTTTATTCTAACATAGGATTTACATAGTTAAACCCTAAAAGGTTAATTACCCTTAGCATAAAATAAATATAAAGCATAGGGTTAACATCTAGGTAATTCCTTAATATTTTTTCTAAAATCAAAATATTAAAATAACTATGTGTCTATTTATAAATCTCTACACTATTTTTTTAAATCCATGGCTTTTTTAATTATTGTTTTTAATTTTAGTTTATATTTTAGGCATAATATAGATATAATTGATGTATTTTATTTGTAATTCATATATATATCTTATGCCCATGTTTTAGTTGTTTTGGAACACATTATTTATATGTAAACACTAGATAATGCAAACAAATAGTGATCCATTGTACTAACATTGTCCAACATACACATAAGACCATAGTTAGCATATAATAAATCAATAATAATCTACACCATAAACATATGTATTATATACTTACTAATTTATACAATATTATGGGGGATATCACCATCATATCCCTTTCTCATCCACCCTCACCTCCAACCACCACATAACATTACATTTGTACACTACCATCACCATCTATATCATCACTTATACCACCACTAACTCTATATTTTCCTTTGTCTCCACCACACCATGTTATTATTAGTGGAAACATTAGAACTAACTTATCCCCTTCCCACTTTATAGAGTAAACCTTGCATCACTTGTACTTAGATAAAAAATAAGAGGATCTATCTCCCCTATAATAATGTTCTCAATATCATTGGGACTAAGGACCCAACCCACACCTATCCCATTTATGGTGACATCTCATTGGTCACCTACACACATGTCATTCTATAGGCATGCCTTATCAAATACCAAAATATCATGAATCATAATAGAATTTAAAACTATCTAAATAACCATAGTGATACCTAAAATGTATAATAATGTTATAATATTCTATCCAATTGCGATGTTTTTATAAGGCCTTTAAACTATCTATATTGCTTGTAACCATTCAAATGTCTACTTAAATTTAGTGATATTCCAACCATTTAATCTAAAATCTCTTGTGTACAACCATCATGTAATATATGGTAATTTTTATACCCATAATAAAATAGGAATAGTTTGTAGTTGAATAGACATAATATGGGGGACACTATGTTCCATACATGTCTCTTGATATCAAAAGAACATAGGTCCCTATATAAGTGACCCAAATATATATATATATATATATATATATATACATATATACAAAATTTACATAATACCATGTTCTTCCATATCTTGAATGATTTATCTAAGGCCATATCCTATTACATAATCACTAGTGTGTGATACACTAAACATTTAAATTAATATATTCAAATAATTATACAAATATGGAGTTTTGGCTATCATTGCAAGCAATATACTAAAATACTTCTATAACATTGGAGTAGTGGTTGTCACTATGTCTATCAACACCAAATTTACACCATATATTTCCTATCCTCACTTCCCACTCATGTAGTATCTCATATCCAAGTGTATCTTAGCCCAAATAAAGTATAAAATATATACATCCTGATATATTATTATAATACATAAAATATGACATGAATCATCCAAAGTGATTCTCATCTTAGTAGTAGGAAGATATAAAGTGCATTAGTTAAAATGTTATCACTTATATATGGTTTTAAATAGTGTAAAGTCACATATTATGAGCCTTATATGGTGATCATATCCTATAACCAGAGCATCAACCCATGTCTAACCTTCATCACTAAGATGTAACTCAATAATGGTCTTTTAGTATCAACTCTGCCTTTATGCATGTACATGTATCATAGGCTAAAATATATTTAACCCTTTTTGGATGGGTTAGGTGGGAATAAAATAATAAGATATGAAGTAATATATTCTAAAATTAGCATAATTAAAGGAATTTATATTTATAATATTATGATAAATATGTTGAATCTAATAATATTCTAAATATTGACAAATACAATGTCAAATAATGTTGTGAAAGTTACAATATGAAGGAGAAACAATAATTACCTTATTAAATGATGTGAAAGTATATTTTATAGCTACCAATTCTTAATAAAATATACTAATGTTCCACCTTGATTATTCAATTTCTAAAAAGTAACTCTCTATCATCCTGGACACTATTATCATGATTCGGACACTATCACCAATGTTTTGACCTACTTTTAACCATTTTGTATGGATCAATATATATAATGATTTATATAAAAACCATTTTTTCATATTAAGGTTAAATGTCACATTTAAATTTATCAACTTATATCATGAAAATAAGTTCCCATAATAACTATTTTTCTCAAAAACCTAGGTCAACCAACTTAGCATGTCACCTTTGAAAACAAAGGATAGTAAGCTCATGTGAAGTTGAGTTGACCTCAAAGACCCATATATAAAATAAAAATACCTAAAAATGCATATACCCTAAATAGTAACTCAAACCAATTTAGTTTTCCTCCTTATGTGTATTTTTGTGTGAATAATTATAAAATATGGGTAAGTGCACAAGGTTGGGGGGATAAAAAGGGGCCCACTCATGGACATGATTTTCTTGAAATTTTAGAAATTTGTTATATAGATAGTTTGAGATGGATAAAATCAAAATTTGAGGATGGTATAAGAACATTAATTGGATAATTTTGAGTCTAGTTTCCATTTTTTATTTTTATTTTTTAAATGGCTAAATATAACTAGGTCAAACATCTAAATTTTTAAGAAGAATTCTTTTTTTTAAGAAAATAGAGTAGCTAGATGGTCATGTGGCCCACTATTTTATGAGAATAATTTAATATTTTTTGAAACCATTTGGTGAATATTTAGAGAATATATTCTATTTTTTACCTATATTTTTTAAGAATATTTTTTTAATTAATTTTACAAGTAAATAGATCCTAAAAATTGATTAAAAAAATGGATATTCAACCATGTGGACCCCTTAACTACCTAAAAAAAATTAAAATTAATTTTTTTACTTTTTAAATGTGTATAATTATGCATAGTTTATGACCATATAATTTTCTTCACACTTGGATCAATGAAAAAATTACATAAACATGAATAAGCATGTATATGTATGGCATGTAGTGGCCTAAAAAGGTATACTTATAAATCAACATAGTTTGAACCTTAAGATAGTCCAAAAATTATAAAAATCATATATTTGGAAAGAGGAGAACATGTTCATTGTCATGGTAATAATTTTTTGAATCTTTTTAATTGAAATCCATAGTGTATTTGGTGATGGAAGTTGAATTTGTTGCTTTCTATAAAAACTCTTACACTCAACTATACATTGATAGGTCCAAGCCTTTGGCTTAGGAATCCAAGCCATTTATGAGATAAAAGGCTCAAGTTTAAAATTCAATCTTTCCATAACATTTATGTGTTATAATGTGTATGCGTTATTTGCTCATAACACCAAAAAAACCAATTTTGATCTATGGGTATGTGTTTTTTATGCTTATATATATGTTCTTAAGCTCCTTGATAGTGGTATATCATTATAATTTCAACTATAAATTGAATTTTATCATGATATGGGAAAGGTCCCTAAATTTGGATAGTGAATTAAGGTGTTGTGGTATCACATTAGACTTAAAAAAATTTACCCATTTTAATATGTCAACTTAATACTTATAATTAAGGTTTTAAGGTCTAAGTCATTATACATATTCTAATATAGTAAATTTTATCATGAGAGGTCATAAAATGCATTTTTTTAACCTATGACCAAAACTTAACCTTTGGAGTACTAACATAGCTATTCAATAGAATACCAATACTTGAGTTTTACTTGTTAAGATGTGATTGGTTCATTTATATTTTATAGAGTAAAGTTGAACAAGTATATAAGTTACTCCATGATCAAATTATAGTGCACTTTAATATTTGTACACACCAATACATGTTCCATCAATTGATCACACCTTAAAAAAAACTTATTTATCTATTGGTAGGTACAAGTCATTACTGGTACCTTTCCCTTACATACACTACAACAAAAAAGATGCAATTATATTTGGATAGGATCTATGGCCTCAATTAATAGGTTATGTGAAGATATGATGAAAATGTCTAAATTTGATAATGTAAAGAGAATATTTAATATGAATCCTAATAAAATCATGAGATATCAAGATGTAGTTCAAGACTAACATGTCAAACCCATTGTCATAAAAAATATTAAAAAAATAGTCAAACATGGTTGAAATTGAAGGAATTTGGGGTTATTTTGAAGCCCTCCAACCTAATTGCATGACTATAAAATATCATTTAGTGGTTTTTCACTTTTAATTTCATCAAATATTGAAGCAGAGAAACATTAAATACAAGTTTTACATGTCTAAGATATGTTTTTGAGCTCTATCAAATTAAATGTACCATTGTACAATGAATGTAAATGTCAATTGGTTCTGGAGGAAATTAGGGTTAAAATGAGCCACATCAACCTATTTTAAATTATATACATGATGTTATTTGGATTTAAATTAACCCTATAATTTCATCATATATAAAATGAACCAAAGAGTCGATTCATTCAATCTAGGGGGCATTTGAGGCCAATTTGAACCCCTTTAATGTAACTACAAGAGCATGATATGATTTAGAGATAAATTACATTATAATTTTTCATGAATTGGACCAATTAGTAAATTTTTGTAATTATGGATGTTATTTGGACAAAATTTATCACCTAAACCAAATTTATGGCCCAATGGATTATATAATCTATGCAGCATATGGCTTAAATGACCCTAATTTTATCATAAATTTAAACATGAATGAAATTGTGGCCAATTTAAACCTATTGAACCTAAATGTGAATCTTTTATGTGATTAAGTTTTATAAATTTATCATTGATGTCATGTTTTTATGGTCATTTATGTTTAAAGAAGCCTAAGGATGAGGTTGATTGTTTGAGCCTGCTAGTATGAAGTATGGTGATCCAATGGAATGTCTTATAAAGCATAGTAAGTTGATACTTGTAAGTTATTTGTGTCATTAGTGTAATGTATCATGGAATGATTATTTATTTTAGAATTAATGTAAAATATTAATATGGTCTCCAATATGTATGGTACCTAGTATGTCTAGTTAATGGCCTAATTCTTAAGCATTGAAAAGGCTTGTAGTGGCATGATGATGGTAATACAGATGTGTTTGAGCTTAAAGGTGTTCAATGTAGGAATAAATAATGTGATATTATTTTTTAATATATTTACCCATATATATAAGGTAAATAATCCTTCATAATAGCTCCTAGGTCAGGTATTGAGGCTTAACTCTTACATGAGAAACCTAGTATGATAGAACAAGCTTGCTAGCTTGTTATGAAAAGTAGTATGAGACTTGTATGAGAAAGGTTATAAATTTATTAATATAGTATGAATTAATTTTATATTTGGATGAGGTATTGATATAATAATAATAAATTTTCAATTATGATTAAAGTCCAAGTATGGCTGGCAATCTTAAGCCTAGTGTGTAAAGGAGACCTATTGAGGTCTAATAAGGAGTGAAGTTAAGTTCCAAAGATGAAAATATATCATGTGAGAATGTTTTGAGGTGTGATGTATTTATTAAATATTTTTTACCAATTTTGAGGTCATGTATTTAAGGAAAAATCAATAAATCACATTTGAAAGTCTCCTATGCATGAAAAATGAAGAGAGGAGAACATGAGAAGGATCTTTTAATGTTCATTGGCACATGTAAAATTTTAATGGTGTCTTGATCATTTTTATAGAGATTAAAAATGGTAATATTAAGGTTTTCCAATAATTATGAATTGGTTTAATGGATAGAGCTATATGAACATTTTTTAAGAATGGAAACTGGTCCAAAACCTTCTCAAAACTCTCAAATTATGGTGAAGGTCTTTCTATAAATGGAATAGAATGGATTGGTAAGGATAGTTTTATTTTTGTATAATATATAATACTTATCCATTCATATCTAAGTGGTAGTGTTTTATCAAGGCAGTGAGTAGAATCTACATAAATATGTTTGTTTCTAAACAATTTGATGTTGCAGGCATGGTTGACCAAGTCAATACATGCAAGTGGATGGAGGTTGAAGGTAAATACTTTTTATTTATGTCCATGGTGATTTTTTTTAAAGTTATATATTTTTTATCAACCATTTTGGTCACCCAATTTGACATATTGCTAAATTGACAAAGAATTAAAATAATGAGAAAAACTAGGCAAAAGTGAGAAATTGTTTAGGGATTGGTTGCTGAGGATTAGGGATGAATATAGGTGATTGGGGTCATTTTTTAAGACATAATTAATTTTCCTTTTTTTTTATAAATTTTTAAAATACTCACACATAATAAATAAGGTGTTCTCAAAGTGACTTGTCTGTGTAAGTAAAGACAGTAAAAGAGTGAGGTTTAGTGTTTGGTATATATGTTCTACATTTGTCATTTAATCTATAACAATTTATAATTATATTTAAGAATAATTTAAATTAATTATATGTTAATTTAAGTGTTCATACATTTGTTATAAGTCATGTTCACCATGACTATATCTTAAGGTAGTTTGACTATTCTAGGTATGCATAATGAAGTGAAGAGTGTGAGACTATATGCAAAGAGACAATGTATCAAATATAATTGTTTATTTTATTATATTTATATTATTTATTCATAATTTGTTTAATATTTATGGATATGTTAAGTTTTTGAAACATGAAGGCCAAAATGGCTTGTTAGACTGTGTGAGGACTATGAGAGAGTAGCTTGACAAATTGGTCTATAACACCAATGATTGTCACTAGAGTTTGAGATATAAATATTTTAGTATGATATATATATATATATATATATATATATATATATATATATATATATATATCATATATGAGATATTTATTTTCATTATATTTATTTTAAACACTCTTAAAAGTGTTAAATATAAACTTTTACATGACTATGTTTTTGAAGCTATAGGCAATTCTAAGTGGTCATATTAAAGAGGTAAGTTTTAGTTGTTTTCCTCATATTTGAAGGATATAATGATTATCAGGATGTTATATAAGTCTAATATGTACATATTAATGTTTTTTAATTGATAAAAAGTGTATATTTATATTTTGGTGATCAAATGTTGTTGACTGTACTTTGGTAATGTTTGACCATTTTGAGTGGTCATGTTGCAAGAGTTGGTTTGAGGCCTATCTGGTGATTTCCAATGTACATGGTGATTTTTTTTAGGTAATTAAAGATATATTAATGTTATTTTTTCATTTTTATACTTTTAAAATTTGATTTTATGATTTAGTTCTATGAGATAGACTTTCAGGTAGTGAGAAGGCCTAATGGTGATTAGGCCTAATAACATAGTTCAAGGTGTGAAATGAATCAAATGGTGTAGGTACCAAAGGATAAATTAGGAGGGGTATATTAAAGTTATATTTTAAGTTTTTAAATTGTTTTTATAGGTTAAAGGTGTTCCAAGATTTCATAAGTGTAATGTATATTTAAGATAGACCTAATTGTATTAGGTCTCCTTTAGGCTTAATGGGGTTTTGACCCTTAAATGTAATGAACGATTTGTGTAATTAATTTTTATTTTTTTTAAATGTTTTTGGACATATTTTAAGTATTATAAAAAAATTTAAATGATATTTTCCAACAAATATTAGTGAAATCAAGTGTTTGGTATAAAAATAAGGCCTAATTGGCCTATTTGAGCTAGTTAGATAAATGTGGACATAAGTGAAGATAAGAGGTAATTTAAGGTGAATTAGTAGGTAATTATTGAAAATAGTAAGAGTAAATAAATAATTATTAACATATAAAATATATTATATGTGTATGAAAATTTCAATTGACCTAATGAGCCTAGAAGAGGCATGTTGAGCGAATAAGCCTAAAAGGTTGTTTAAGAGGGGTACAAGGTTAAAGTGAGATGAATGAGGTGAGATAACATTAGTATATTCAATAGGAGTGTTAAAATTATATAATATATATTTAAATTAAGATATATAAGAGAGAGAGAGATAAAGGAGAGGTCACCATCAGTTGAGAGAGTAGTAAGGTGTATTGACGTGATCAAGTTTGTCCTAGTTGGGTTGGTGCTTAGTCAAGAAGGGAGTTGGAGATGAATTGTAGGTTGGAGATTTCAAAATTTTAATTTAATTTTTTAGGTTGGTTACATGTAACTTATGGGTTTGTATCCTAATTTCAAGTTGGTTATTGCTAAAGATTATTTGAGTGGGTATTTGACTAGGTAGGGTTTAGATCTCCTTATCGAGTTAGTACCTCACCAAATGTTGTTTCATTGCTTATATGATATTAGTCAAAGTGTTATGATAGTGGGTTTTATTCCCCATGAGGTTTTCACACATATATTTTATTCACATGTGTTGATATCTTTCTTCATGATTATGTAATTACTCTTCTATGTATTTCTATATCTCTATGATAATTTGAATGGTTAAAGAATGATGAATGGAATTGAATGAAATGTTTGAACACTGATTCCCCCCCCCCCCCCCATCTCAATGGTTTTGCTTCAAAAATTTGGTACTAGAGAAGGTCATTTAGAGGTGGCTTGATAGCTTGAAGGTGATACTAGAAGCACAAGATGGATAATCATGTGAAGGTCATGATTGAGGTTTATATAGAAGATTGTATGATGGTAATAGAAATATTGACTAATAAGGAATATATTGTATCCAAGTAAAAAAATAAAACCTAAGGACTTTGAAGACATGTTGAAATAAATATCTTGTTGAAAGTGGTCTACTTGGTCAGCTAACATGGTATAAGGATGGTATTATTTGGTTTATTTCTATACCTAAACCTAGTCCTAGACCTTACCAGGTCCATTGAAGCATGATTAACAATGTAAAAGCATGTAATATAGTATAATGTTCTAGTGAGCTTTGAAAAAGCTATCATTTAGGTATTCATCAAGATTGAGGTTGTAAGAATCTTGTTTTGGCCTTGAAAGAAGATGTTATGAAGTGATCTATATCATCACAAATAAGTCTACAAGTGAAGGATGAGTTGATCATCAAATAAGAGGAGTTGATTTGAGTCTATGAAGCTATCATATATGAGCAAGAGGTTTTTTATAAGATTGAGTATGATTTTGAGACCTTTTTGAGGTCTATTTGAGCCTTCATAAGGTATGAAAATATGTCCTTGTTTATATTTGTATGATGGCTAAGCATATATGCATTGAGGTAACAAAATTTGATACAAGAGTTCATTAATCATGAGTCTAAGAGTGAACATGAGTCACAAATTTGTCTACAAGACCAATGTTATTGAAAGTATAGACTGTTTGCTCTGGAGGATTGAAATAAGGTCTTAACTATGTATAGAATGAGTACATGATAGATTTGTCTAATGAGACATGGGCTTGATGTGTTTGTGACCTTATAAGGTCATATAGGAAACATGATGACATGTTTTGAGTTCTCTTCTACTGATCTAAAAATGACAAGTTTTCTGAGTTTTATCAAAGGATCTTGATAGTGAATGAAGTCTCATAAACCCAAAAGGCAATTTGGCATTTGATTTAAAACAAGATGAAATTTTTCTGAGTTGAGATAGGCTACATCATTTCTTTTAGAATAATTCCAATTTAGATTGTGTCAAAAACAATAGGCTTAATAAAATTGGGTCTCTATGGAGTCTCACTAAAAGGATTCAATTTGAGTAAGTTGCATAGAGGTAGGTAGATTTGTGTATATGTTCAGAATTTGTATCATCATATACTTGTTAAAGTTGGTTCAAGTGGTCAAAAAGAGATGAGTAGTATGCACATAGAATAATAAAAAATGGGGATCCATTTTTATTGATCATATGGTAGCTTTGTAATGAATTTCAACTCTATGTAAGAAGGGTTGATGATCATTGGATAAGGCCATATGGGTCCTAGAAGTATTGTTTCTACATAAAATATATTGATCTCCATTAGGAGCTCATGTATGTTAAAGTTATCTTCATACAAGGTATGATATTCTTGTGAAATAAGTATTTATATTTTCCATGTAGTTTCACATAACATGAACTATGTGAAGCATGGAGTTAGGGGGAGCTAACTCAAATGGTTTGAAAAGCTTGGAGAGAAGTATGCATGGTCTTAAGGGAAGATTTATTTCTCTATGATGAATAAATTGTCTACTTCAATAGATATGAGCCTAAGGTGAGGTAATATTTAGTTTGTATTGATCAAAAGGAGATATTTTAGCAAGCAATCATCAAGGTTAGGTATAAGGAATAGGTGGTAAAGTATGAATGGGTTCAAGTAAGATCAAGAGCTGATGGAGATTTGTGGAGTTTTGATAGACATAGGTCAAGATGTTGAGCCATAAATGAGAGATAATAGTTACATCATTCTATGTTAAGAATTTAGTCAAATTTATCTATTAAGAACTATTGAGTTGAAGTGAAAAGACATTGTGATAGTTGTAAAGACTCTTTGTCATTAAATGCCAAAGGGGGAGAGAGATCAAATTGATGGATAAGTTATCTGGATCAATTCATTTGTGGTTTACCATCAATATGGTTTTCCATCAATGATAAAGAGGGAGATTTTTTCAATTTTTCATTGATGTCATATTTTTATGGTCACTGATGCCAAAAAAATCCTCAGGATGAGGTTGACTATTTGAGCCTGCTAGTATGAAGTATGGTGATCTAATGAAATGTCTTATAAATCATAGTAATTTTATACTTGTGAGTTGTTTGTGGAATTATTGGAACAAAAAATGGCATGAAAATTTATTATAAAATGCATATAAAATATAAGGAAGGTATCCAAGAGGTGTGTTACCTAATAGGTCCAATTGATGGCCTAGTTCTTAAGCATTGAAAAGGCTTATAGTGGCATGATGATGGTGATACAGATGTGTTTGAGCTTTAATTTTTTAAATGTAGTAATAGATCATGTGAGAGGATATTGAAATTTGTGTCCCCATATATATAAGGTAAAGAAGCCTTCAAAAGAGCTTTTAGGTTAGGTATTGAGGCTTAACTCTTACATGAGAAACCTAATATGATGGAATAAACTTGGTAGCTTGTTATGAAAAGAACTAAAATAATTGTATGAGCAAGGTTGGAAATTTATGAATCTAGTATTAGTGCATTTGATATGTGGATGAGGTGTTGAGAGTATAACAAGAAGTTTTCAAGTATGATCAAATTCCAAGTATGACTGACAGTCTTAAATCTAGTGTGTAAAGAGAGCCTATGAGGTCTAATGAGGATTCAAGTTGAGTTCTCAAGATGAAAAGAGCTCATGTGAGTATGTTTTGAGGTGTGATAGGTTGATTCAAGAATTTTTACCAAGTCATATGTCATTTATTGAAGGAGAAAGAAATAAATCACATTTTAAGGTCTCTTATTCATGTAGAATGAAGAGATGAGAGCTCAAGAAGGATATTTTGATGCTCATTGTGGCATGTGTAAACTTTAAATGGTGTCCAAAGCCTTTTGGGAGAGATTTAAAAGGGTCCTAAGAATTTTTTTTAAGAATTATGAATTGGTTTAAGGGATAGAGCTATATGAACATTTGCTAAGAATGGAACTGGTCTAAAACCCTCTCAAAACCCTCATATAAACTTGATGGTCAATATATTGTTATAAATGGAAAAAAATGGATTGGAAAGGAAATTTTGATGTTTGGATCATATATATGACTCCTATAGTCATCTCTAAGTGGTAGTGGCTTGTTAGGGAAGTGAGTGGAAGCGATAAAAATATGATTATTTCTAAAGAATTTGATGTTAGATGTAGGGTTGACTAGGTCAGTGCATTCAAGTGGATGGAGGTTGAAGGTCAATAATTTTTATTGATGTACAAGATTTTGGTTGGTAAATTTATATCATATGTTTAAAATAATTTGGTCACCTAAGTTGACCTATCACTAGAATTTGAAAATAATGAAAATAGTGAGAAAAACTAGGCAAGAGTGAGAAAGTGTTTAAGGATTGGTTACAGAGGATAAGGAATGAATCTAGTTACTTGAGTTAATTTATTAAGACATATAACTAATGTTACATTTTTTAATAAATGTTTAAGATACTCACATACAAGAAAGAAGGTGTTCTCAAAGTGACCTGTCTGTATAAGTAATACTAGTGAAAGATTGAGGTTTAGTGTTTGGTCTACATATTTTATATTTTTCATTTGATCTCTAAAAATTTGAGATTTTATGTGTTATAATTATATTGAATAATAATATAAATATATTATATATTCATGTAAGTTTCCTATAGGTATTAGAAGTCATTTTCAGCATGATTGTGTCTTAAGGTAGTTTAACTATTCCAGGTATGCATAATAAAATGAAGAGTGTGAGACCATATGATAAATAACCAATATATCCAATGAAATTGTTTATTTTTTTTGTATGTATATTACTTTTTAATTTTATATGTAATATGGAAGGATAGTTTAAACTTTTGGAACATGAAAGGCAAAATGGCTTGTCAAACTATGTGAGGACTGTGAGAGAGTGGCTTAATAAATTAGTCTATAAGACCAATGATTGTCACTAGATTTTGAGATATAAATATTTTATGATATATATAATAAATGATATATTTATATACATGATTTTTTTTAAATACTCCTACAAGTTTTCAATATAAACTTCTACATGATTTGTTTTTGGAGCTACAGGCAATTTTAAGTGGTCATATTGTAGATGTAAGCTTGAGGTCTTTTGATTAGAGTTAAAGTATATGATGATTATTATGATGTTATATAAATATAATATTTACATATTAATTTTTTTTATTTATAATAAATTCATATGCAGATGTTGGTGATCAAATGTTATTGACTGTACTTTGGTAGTGTTTGACCATTCTGAGTGGTCATGTTGCAAGATTTGGTTTGAGGTATGTTGACCTATTTGCTCATTTAAAATGGAAATGGTAATTTTTTTAGGTCATGAAATATATATTAATGTTATTTTTTCATGTGATTACTTTTAAAATTTTATTTTATGCTTTAGTTCTATGAAACAAACTTTCAGGTAGTGAGAAGGCCTAATGGCAAGTAGGCCTAACAACATGGTTCAAGGTGTGAAATGAATCAAATGGTGTTAGGGACCAAATTATATATTAGGAATGGTATATTAAATTTAATTTTGAAGTTTTTTAAGCATTTATGGAGGCTAATGTTTGCTAAGATGTTATAAGTGTAATGTGTACTTAAGACAAACCTAATTGTATTAGGTCTCCTTTATGTCTAATGGGGTTTTGGCCCTTAAAGGTAATGATAGAATTGTTTAATTATTTTTCTTGTGTGAAACGTGTTTTTGGACATATTTTAAGTATTATCCAAGTGTATAAAGGATATTTTATGACCAATATGAGTGAAATCAAGTGTTTGGTATAAAATCAAGGCTTAATTGGCCTACTTGAGCTAGTTAGATAAGTGTGTATATAAGAGAAGATAAGATATAATTGAAGGAGTAGTATTAGGTAATTTAAGACCATGATAAGTATAAATAATTAATTATTAACATCTATCATATCTTATGTATGTTGATGAAAAGGTGGATTTACCTAATGAGCCTAAAAGAGGCATGTTGAGTGAGTAAGCCTAGAAGATTATTTGAGGAGGGTAGAAGGTTGAAGTGAGTTAAATGAGGTGAAATACCATAAATATATTTATTATAGTATTTTTATAGGTTTATTACAAATAATTATATTTAGATAGATAAGAGAGAGATTTGAAGGAGATGTCACCATCAACTGAGAGAGCAACAAGGTGTCTTAAGGTGATCAAGCTTGTCTTGGCTAGGTTAGTGCTTAATCAAGAAGGGACTTGTAGATGCCTTTCAAGTTAGATATTTTAGATTTTTAATTGAATCAGATATGTCAGTTTCAAGTAACTTATGGGGTTTGATCCTCCTTCCATGTTGGTGCTTACTAAATACTAGTTGAGTGGTTGATTAACTGGGTAGGGATTAGAGCTCCTTGTGGGGTTGGTGCCTCAATAAATGTTGTTTCATTGCTTATAGTACATTATTAAAAGTGGTGTTATATTGTTTTTTATTCCCCATGAGGTTTTTACACATGGATTTGGTATACATGTGTTGATATCCTGCTTCATAATTATGTATTTGCTCTTATATGCATTGTTATATCTCTATACTAGTTTGAATGGTTAAAGAATGATGAATGGAATTAAATGAAATGTTTGAAAACTAATTCACCACCCCCCTTATTAGTGGTTATGATTACAACATAAATGGGATAAATTAGCTCATGCTTCATGACATATTGACCTTAAACCCTAATTTTATTATAAATACAATTCCCCTAAACCCTAATTTTATGACAAATACAACACCTTAGTTCTCTATTTTCATCACAAATGCATTCTCATAAATGTAATTAGGGCCAATGTGAACTTTTTGAACCTATTTTTATGAGTATAAGATGTTATCTGGGGTTAAATTAACTCATATTTACTTACATATTGAGCCAATTAGTTAATTATTACAACCATACACCTTAAAATCTAATTTTATCACAAATACAAGAATAAAGGAAACTGAGGCCAATGTGATCCTATTGAACATGTACTTACAGTATAGGATGTGATTTAGAGTGAGATTAACCCTAATGTCTTCATATATACTGAGCTAAATAATTGATTCATTCAATTGAGGAGTCAATTGAGAACAATTTGAACCCATTTAACCTAAATATAAGAGAAATATATTATTTGAGGCAAAATTAAGTTTGATTCTATTATGAATTTATCTAACTAGTCAATTGGTGTAATTAGGGATATAAATTTTGGAAAATTTGAATCCTAAAACAAAATTTATGGCTCAATAAATTATATAATATATTCAATACATGGTTTAATTAACTCTAATTTCATAATAAATGTAAAAATGAAGGTAATTATGGCTAATTTTAACCTATTGAACATAAATTCAAGTCTATGATGTGATTAAAGGGGTTAAATTTACCCACATTTTATGATGTGTTGGACCTAAACCCTAATTTTATCATGAATTAAATGTAATTTGGACTATTTTAATATATAATTTGGGATAATTAAATTTAATTTAGGCTAATTAAATCTAATTTAGACTGATTAAATATAATTTCAACTAATTAACATTAACCAAGGGGTAAATTGAACCTAATTTGGAGTAATTTAATCTAATTTGGGCCTAATTTAACTTAATGTGGACATCAATCAAATGAAGGGGATAATTGAATCTAATTGGGACTAAGTCAAAAAAATCAATTTAGTTTGGGCTATGTGAAGGGGCAAATGCATTATATGATAGTATTAAATTGCATAGTTATATAAGATGAAACTATACTATCAATAACATGAATGTTTTATAATGCATACATGTTATTACATGTATGTGTTATAATGCATGTTTGTTATTTATAATATACAAAAAACTTGATTTTAATTGACTATTTTTAACCTAAAACAAGAATTATGTCCCCACAAACATTCTCTATGTACTTTCTACATATTCTCTATGTACTTTTTTGTACCCCACCTTTGAAAATCTATCAATTTTATAATGGGTGATAGATCACATTCGAGGAAGGGGAAGAATTTTAAGAATAAAACATAGGAGCAATTAGAATATTTTAGATTAAAAAAAACAAGGTAAGAATGCAATTACTTTATTCTAGATAAATTAAAACTACTAATCTTGATTAGCCAAATGTCGTATATACATATCCAATTGACAATAATGATGAAATTGATAATAATGAATTAGATAATGTTGGAAGTTCACATTTAATGTATAATTTTTTTTATTTTATTGATGATGAGTCTATGCATGATGCTTTACACCCCAACAATGAAGAAAATTACATGGAAAAAAATAATGATGAAATTATCAATGAATAAAATCTCATGGAAACATATAATGTAGAAATAAACAATGAATAAAAATTCATCCCATGACTAAACAATGAAAGTGATAATGATTTTGAAACACCCTATCAATAAATTCCACCATTAAAAACACTTCTAATAATTTTGCATATAAAAAAAGTATTTAATTGAAGTTAATGAAAATATTTTGAACCCAATGCATTACAAAATGTCTAACCACCATTCAAGATGACTAGATCAAAATTTTTGGGATAGTTTATTTCATAAATTGAATTATTATAGTTAAATATGTCAATTATTTATTTCATTGATGAAAATAATTAAAATGAGACCTAAAATCTGCACATTAGGACTAATAACATCTAGCACAGATGATGAAAACAATGAAATTGTTGAAAATATACATGATGCATATCATACTATAGGCCTGAAATCACACAATAAAGTTTGTAATACTACCTAGTGTATAATTACAACTTATACAATAAGTGGTCAAATAAGGAAAAAATTATTGATTTTAAAAATAAGATGAGCACTTGATATAAATATAAAAAATTATTGAAATAAATTAGAATATGTGTGAGACTTAATGAACCCAATACCAATGAGCTCTAGGAATTCTTTGTTAGACTTACACAAAAGGACAAGGTTATAGCCAATGATCTCAAGGAGTTAATTACAAAATTTTGGAAATGCAATACAAGAGTTTCACCCAATACAAAATATGTATTTTTGGAAATAGACTTTACATTAGGGTAAATTACATTTGATTAGTACATTGTTATTTATTTGTTATTATTGGGAATCATATTCTCATAAGTTTATTTTACCTATGTCTATTACTAGGTTAGTTGCTATTAGTCCTCCCTATTTATTAGGAGGTGGTTGTGATATCTCTATGGATATATAATATCCAAATGTATTATTCAAATATTATAAGGAAATATTATAATAAATTGTGTGTTTAATATATTTTATTTGTATGGTTTAACTCTCTATGTAAATGTATGAATTAAAGATCTAATAAACTTGCCTAAATACTATCATTGGTATTTGATCAATGCAATCAAAGATTATGGGTGTAAAATAACACCTTAGATTTAAAGGTTCACCCAAGGTGTATGTCTCAAATAGTTTTCATTGTTTTTCCAACTAGTAGTTGATATAATCACTTCTATGTTGTGTTCTAAGTGGCTAGTCTTTAAAGAGACATATGTCTAGTTCTGTGAGTCATATGAATGGATTAAATAGACTAATCCAATGCTATTAATATTTATTAGACTTGTCATTAAAAATATTGTGGGTTTTTCTATATCATGTAATAGGTAAATGTTTTGATGTCTTTGCACATGGTATTAGTCATAGGCTTCAGATATCCAACATGGAAATCCACTACCAAATTAGACCAAAACTTAGTAGAAATGTATGAGTGGAAAGTGGATTGTGTCCAAATAACTACAAAGAAAATATTTATTGTTTTATTTCTTCCTAATGAGTCTATTTCAATAAGAAAATTTAATAATTCGTTCAATGCTCTACATGATTTCATTGATCCTAAGGATGAGAAAATAAAATCAATTTTTATAGCATTAGTGTCTAATCTAGAGTTAAATTTTCAGATCTAGGGGTTTTTTTCTATCTATCAATGTTGTGCATGGAGATATATCTCCACTATCTACTAATTATATGTCTATTGTATTTGATCAAATTGATAACATTGTAAATCCATTTTTCACATTTATACAGTTTCTTTTCTGCATCTATTCTATTCACAATTATTTGCTAGATTTATCTTGGCTCTTGCATGCTCAAACTCACATGGAAGAGTTTAACACTACTCAAGAATGCAATAAATATATATTTTCCTCTCCAAAAATATTTATCTTCCATTTGAGACCTTGATAAGAATATTGGAATGATAGGGTGGAGAAGCACATGATCTTGGTGGCATCATAAAATTAGGTTTGAAAACATTTTGTTCATTTTCAAATCAGCCCCAACATCTAACATATTTACTATCTATGATTTTCACCTTTGAGGACTGATATTTATCTAGTCTATCATTTTATTCTATTATTAATTATTATTTTATTAATAACTCCTTTAGATCAATGTTTTTTTATTTTTTGGCATTTATTAATTTCTATTTGTCAAAATACTTTGTTTTAGGGTCCATTTTATAGTTTTGTAAATATCTCAAAGTATTTATGCATAAGATGATAAGACAGTAATAGTTACGTAAATCAAGTTTGATAAACTCTTATGTATAAAAATTCTTAGTGTACAAGATTTACTTTATCTATATCGATTCATATAATCCATGTCAACAAAATCTATAAAACCATTCATTAAAGCTTTAATGGTATGCCATTTCATTTTATATGAATTTAATAGGAAAGAGTTCTTTTTATGTGTCCTCAAAAATTCAAAATAAAAAATTATTCAAAAGTTAATATTCATTTTTATAAAGTGTGTCGACATTGTCAAAGTCAAAAACCTCTCTTGTATGGATGTATTATTGGGTGAACCTAACATCCTGAGTCACATGTGTCAGTTATGTGTGTGGGAAAGTTTTATTCAAAATATGAAATACATTGTAAATTTAATTGAAATTCAAATATTCATTAGATAAGTAAGTAAAATCATGTTGGAGGTTTGATGCAATGTGATAAAGAGGTCATTCAAGCCTATTATTAACCACTAGTGATGGGTCCACTTCTGCTTTAGTGGTATTTCAGTCTATTTTAGTTTTTTAATTTTTTTAAGTGTGTTGTGAAAATAAGAACATATGAGTATTCCTCTTCATTTGTGAGTATTCTCCATGTAACCCCTTTTAGTATAAACATTTTAGAATGTTGATCAAAATGTATTGTAATAATCACGATGTGAAGGTTTTTTGTATACCAAGAAAACTAATTGTGTATGGTTTGAAGTATTTTGGTAAACCTAGAAAACCAATTTTGAAAGGTTTTATGGTAAACCTGAAAAACCAATTATGAAAGGTTATTGGTACATTAGTAAAACTAATCAGGTAATGTTGTTGGTATAACTAGGGAAACCATTACTATGTTGATCATGAGCACACCAAGGTGACACGCTACAATAAAATAATTAGATATGTTTTACCATGTAAAAAATAAGGTGGAATGTTGGGAAATAGTTTTTACATTAAGGTAAATTATATTTGATTAGTATATTATAATATTGTTATTATTTGAAATTATATTCCCATAGGTTTATTGTTACTCATGTCTATTACTCGGTTAGTTATTATTAGTGATCATTATTTATTAGGAGGTTTTTTTACTTTATATATGTATATATAATAGCTAAAGGTGTTATTTGAATATCCTAAGTAAATATCATAATACATTGTGTGTTTAATATATTTTATGCATGGTTTAGATCTGTGTATAATTGTATGAAGTAAATATCTAATAAACTCACCTAAATACTATAAATTTAGTGAAAAGAAGATTTTGTTCTCACAACTTGAACTGAATCTAAAACATTTCTTGGATATGAATCAAACACAATTGTACTCTATGTTTTTGGAAAAACATCCAAAATTTTCTCTTAGTCAAAGATTTTTTGAGATCAAAAACCTTTTTATGTAATAAAATAACACACACGTACTTTTTTTTTTATTTGATTGAGTAAATAACCTAGTTTACAAGTATCTAGGAACTATAAAAGTGTTATACAAAAAAGTATCAGGCCACTAATGTTGAATTAAAAAAAAACAACAAAAAACTAGTTATAAAGTCTAATGGAGAGTGAAATAAAACAACAACAAAATAGATCAAGAGGAGGGACCCTCTGATGTTTCCTTATCCTCTTCAGGTATCTTCTTAGGTAATCCCCACTTATTCTAGGAAACTTTGGCCCTCATCTTATTGTCAGGTACTTCAGCACCATCACCTAGGAGGATCATGTGTGGCCTTTTCTATCCTTGTACCTATAGAGGGGTTTTCTTGATAGGGGCAAAGCTGGGGATATCAAGTGAGTGGGGTCTCTATAAAATTCATTTAATGCTTAATATGGTGTATATTTTATCTTTATGGAATGGAAAAAATATTTAATAATTGAATCCACTTGCTTATACAAGGGATTCCATTCTTGGATAAGGCTAGCCAAGTTCAAACCAACTTCCTACACATTATTGTTAAAACCATATAGGTGTTCCTTATTATTTTTCAATTCATCAAATAAAAGTAAATTACCCTTTCTTGTAACATTCATGAAGGTGACCTCATCTAGAAAGACTATTTTGGTCTTGGAAACAAACAACTTTAGCAAAAGGCCTTTAATGAAGGTTTTAGATAGGCTATTTTGGGGGGTACTGATAGATGGATGGTAAAATCCTAAAGTGGGGTCCTCCTTTGTGGACCCTCCTAGGGGGACATACCTCCCTTGAAAATTTTTACCATGTTTAACCAATACCAATTTAATCCCTTGATGTATAATGGGGTTATACTCATTAACTTGGTGGGTAAATGATGTACATTCCAATCACATTAATAGGTAAAATAGCAAGCTAATATTATAACTCTAGAAGTGGTTTAATAATAGAAAGTGGTGGGATATAAATTAAGGTATAATTACCCTCTATATTTAGCTATCTAATCACCTAGAGTCATACTTATGACCATTGTTGTGGGAGATTAGCTTAGAGGAATCCCTTCTTATCGATTTTTATGAACACATTCATGTAGAAGAAATGTTGGAGGAGTTATTGATTATTAGTCTGGTATTTTTAAGACTTTTTCCCTTTGTAAATCATACCCATGGACTCACCTATGAATTCCTCCATGACTATAATCTTTATTTCCTGCATCACCACCATACACTTATTCCATCTAGCAATGAAGTCCCTAACAACATCAGCATCGTGCCCTACAATCCATAACATTAGTTCCATGAGACCCCTCACTCCTTGATGTAAATTTTTCCATAATTTATTTTGTCCATGCACTTTATAACATGAGTTATGATCTAATCACTCTTTATCTCCCACCATTAACACTATGCCAATGGACTTGAGATAGATGATTAAGAGGTTGTAGAATAGACTGGTTTTAACAATTCACAATAGGCTTGGGAAACACACTACCTTCATCCTTAGGAAATAAATCCATCTCTCTTTCATAATGGTGGTTCATAATTTTTAAAACCCATCTCTTGAAGAGATATGTTCACACACACACTTTTTGTTATAGGCAACATGTTGAATTTTTAGTGCACTATGATATTTTTGTCCATATTCATTATACTTTGCATACTAAAAACATTTTTTAGGTATGTGGAATATAACTTACACCAAAATCAACTAGGGAATTTATTGCATTTTTTTTGTGAAAGACTAGATGGATAGTTATTTTATAAAAAAGCATTTTTGGATGGAAACTTCAACATTTGCAATGGATTTATAAAATTAAAAGATTGTATCCATGAGTAGTGTACAAGTATAATTAGATAGGAATTTGTTTTTGATAAAATACAAAAATATATGAATTATCAATTAAAATATGGATAAGAATCTAAAAGGTGTGATTTTGTTACAAAATATATATCTACTTCAAAACTTATTATCAAATTCAAGGAGAAAATTGTTTATGGGTATGTAAAGAACACACATAAGGTTATATGGTTGGATGAACATTTAAATATAAAAAATGATACATTCCCACTTGATTTTATTATTTTAGTAGTCAAATTTTCTGAAAATTACACATTCAAACCACAAATGAAATTTCAATCACAGTATTACAACTCGTCACAAGTTGACATTTCATGCATGTCATTCATGCATGCACCTCATAGTACAAATAAACACCTATAAATATTAATGGAGTACCATTTATATATTAGTGATGACCAATAACATTGTTCATAGTATGTGAAAAGTTATTTTTATAAGTTATATGGATAGTTGACTAAAGGAACATTAATTTTAGTCAACATTATATTTGGTCAGATAATTTCACATTGTAATTAAAGATTGCATGGATCCTTTGTTGATTGAGAATGATTAATTTTACCATTATAATAGAATATATTTAGAGTTTCATTGAGGCTAACCATTAAAAAGGGGATCATGATAATGTTGAACCATGTCTAAAAAGAGACATTGTAAGGGAGGATTTAAAATTTGAAGAGGTTGATGATTTGAATGATGATAAAACCTTGGTTGAATGGTGTAATGATAACATGTGCCATGATTCTCAAGTAAATTAAATTATTCATAGGCATTTTATATTAATGGAGGAATAAACCTTGGAAAACTATGATGATTGTATGACTCTAATAGATTCAATTGAGCTTTACTCATTTCTTAACTATTATAATATTCATACAAGACACTTAGCATGTTTCTATTATGCATGTATGTAATATATTTGAAATTAGTGCGAGTCACAAGAGTGGGTGGATGACTAGATTTATAAACCTATAATCCTAATAAACACATATCAAGTTCCACTAGTATTGTAACTTATGTATATGATTATCATATGAATTTGACCATGTATTTGATCTAGTGTATCAAGGTATAATAATAATAATTATATATTATTTATTCTCATTATCTATCTTCATAGTGTCATTAAAAAAATTTGAATAGAAGGCATATTTTTTTAGTTATTGTATACAAGGACAAGGAAGAAGGAAAAAATTACTACTTATATCAGTGCATATATGGAAAAAAAATTGACTTCCATAGTCATAGATGGAGAAGACATTGAATATCCCATTAGTTATATAGTAGTTATTGGAACTTGTCTTTTTTGATATCCTATCAAAAATTTAGATTTATGGTTGTTTAAAAACTTTGAAATGTACATGAAGATATTGCACAATTCAAATTTGGTTTTTTAAATGAATATTAAATTGAGCAAATATAATGTGAGGACATTGAACATGAATCTATGGAAAGTTTTTGAGTCAGTCCATTAAGTTATTCTCAATACTATCAAGATTAGAGTAGATCTTAGTGGTATATAAGATTGAAATGTGTAGGTATGTTGACTTATAAAATGTATATGTAATCAATTATATCAATTTTTTTAGGTAGTAAGTGCATAAATTTAATGTTTTATTACTTACTAACATTTTTTGTAGGTTAATGATGCTGAATAAGCCTCTAACTTCATGCAATTGGCATTATTAGTAAATAATTTCATATTCTTGAAGCTAAGAGAAACATACTAAAAGTACTTTGTGCTTCTAGAAAATAATGAAAATTTGATTATGGGTAGACTTGTACATCATGTTCATTGGATCACATTTAATTTTCATATATATATATATGCTAAAATTGATGTATTTTCACCTCGGTGTCCCACAAGTAAAAATACCAGTTAGAGCTCAACAAGTTATCTCTTCATTATCAAAAAGTTACAATTTAAGACCCGTAATTGTAAGTGTTCCATATATTTTTATAAAATTTTATAAATAGTTGATTTAGGGTGAAATTAAATGGATTTCACATGCATAATAGGGATCTTATAGTTCATCCATATGACAATTTTATTTTATGCATGTCTAAAGTTAGGCTAAAAACCTACATTTTTCTTGTGTTGGGAAGGGAATTATTGAGCCTAGACTGGGTAGTGGGTTTGTCAATTGGGAATTATGGGAGGCTAATAACCTAGTCCTGTGAGTTATATACCCATTTGGACATTTTGGTAGTTCCATTTTTTTATTAAAGAACTGAAAATAAAGTTAACCAACAATAACTTTGACTTTGACAACATTTGTTGTCAGTGTTTATGTGTTCTTGAACATTAGTGAGAATGAATTTTCATGTGGACTTGGATGTCATGGTTGTTAGATAATGTGTAATTATCATATATATATACATGATTGGAGTGATTTATTTTCACTTAGGGGTCCTAGAGGTATAAATTCAAGCTAAATCTCAATAAGTTGCATCTTCACTACAAATTACTCTCAAATTTTATACGAATTTGATCTATGGTGAAATTAAAGGGATTTAAAATTCATAGGATGGATATTAAAATTCATCCATATGACTTATATTTTATTTTTTATGCATGTTTTAATTTAGGCTAAAAATATACATTTTTATTATGTTGGGAAGGGTGTTCTTGAGCCTAGAATGGGTGGTGGGTTTGTTGATCAAGAATGATGTGAGGCCAATAACCTAGTACTAGACACTATCCAACCCTCTAGATGTGTTTTAATCACTAGGTTTTAGCTAAGAAGCACCATAAATAGAGTTCTCTAGCTACAAATTCAACTTTGACAACATTTATTGTCAATGTTTTCACATTCTTGAACAATAGTGAAAATGCTCTTTCAAGTGGACTTGGATGTCATGGTCATCGGAGAATGTATAATTTGCATATATCAACATTATTAGAGTGATGGATTTTTACTTTGGTGTCTTAGAGGTTAAAATTCCATTTGGATCTCAATAAGTTTTCTTTAATGCCAAAAAGTTGTATTTTAGGACCTATTACTACAACTTGTGCCATAAATTGATCTCGATTGTTATACTAACTTGATCAATGGTGAAATTAGATAGATTCACATGAATATGATGTACTTATGGTTCATCCATATGACCTATAATTTATGTTTTATGCATGTCTAAAGTTAGGCTTAAAATATGCTTTTTTCTTGTCTTGGGAAGGGCATTTTAGAGCCCCGAATGGGTGGTGGCTTTGTTGATTGGGCATGATGGGAGGTCAAGAACTAGGTATTGGACATTATATACCCCTGTAGATGTGTTGATAGTGAAAATGTGATTTTGAGTGGACTTGGAAATTATTTTCATTAGATGATATGTAATTTTCTTATATAGATAGACTTTGATTTATTTTCACCTAGGGGTCCCAGAGGTAGAAATGTCAGTTGGAGCTCAAGGGGTTGTCTCTTCACTACCAAAAAGATGAATTTAGGACCCATTACTAGAAATTGTGACAAATATTGCTCTTAAATGTTCTAATTACTTGAGTAATTATATGGATTTAACATGAATAGGATTTATCTTATGGTTCTTCCATATGAAAAAGTTTTCATTTTACATATGTCTCTAAAAATATTCATTTTTTTTATGTTGGAAATGGCATTATTAAATCCAAAATGGGTGGTGGGTTTGTTGATCGAGCATGATGGGAGGAAAATAACCTAGTCTTAGACATTATCCACCCCTCAAAACATGTTGGTAGTTCCATTTTTTAGTGAAGAATCATCAAAAATGGAGTTTTCCAACTACAGCTTCAACTTTGAAAACATTTATTGTTAGTGTTTCCACACTCCTAAAAAATAATGAAAATGCACTTCTCAGTGGAATTCGACATCACAAACATTAGAACACATAATTTTACTATATATGTATATTTATAGTGATTTATTTACACCTAGGGGTCCCAAAGGCATAAATAGTAGTTGGAACTCGAGAAGTTATCTCTTCACTACCAAAAAGTTACATTTTATGACCCATTACTATAAATTTTGCCACACATTGCTTTGAAATTTTATACAAACTTGATATATGGTGAAATTAGAGGTATTTCACATGCACAAGAGGGATCTTATAGTTCACCATATGAATTATAGTTTCCATTTTATGACTATCTAAATTTAGGCTAAAAATATACATTTTTATTACATTGGGAAGGGCATTCTTGAGCCTAGAATAGGGGGTGAGTTTGTCTACCAGGCATGATGGGAGGCCAAGAAAGTTTTCCTAGATGTTTTTCACCCCTTTGAACGTGTTGGTAGAGTTATTTTTTAGCCAATAAGAACTATAAATATATATTTCCAATTATAGTTTCAACTTTGACAACTCATCTTGTCAGTGTTTTCATGGTCCTGAACACTAGTGAAAATGTGATTTTGGGTGGATTTGAAAGTCATGGTCATAGAAACATTTATAATTTTCCAATATATATGTCATCAAAGTGATGTATTTTCACCTAGAGGTCTTGGAGGAATAAATTATTGGTGGAGCTCAACAATTTATCTCTTCACTACCAAAACATTGCATTTTTGGATAAGGAATCTGATGCAAAGATTTTTTATTTTATCATTTTTCATGTTGGATAAGGAATGTGATGCAAGTTGTCTAAATCCACTTACAAATATTCCATTAACCCACAATTACAAACTCTATGTTTTCTTAATTTCTAACTCCTTACTCTCTATGTGGACAATCTTAAACTACTTAGGCCTCTTCAATAATTTCTATTAGGTCTTTGCAATTATAAGTTTGCATATTTTATTTTAGGTTTGAATACTTGTTTGAATGAAAAAACTTTCTTAGATTATGTTTTTAATTTTTTACAATTTATTTTGTCTTGTGAAAGAGATTATCTTCTTTGATTGGTCCTTTAAATACCAATGATATCATTCTTAACCTAAAATATCTCAAATAATAAGTTACTTTACCTTTTTATCCAAGTTATTTCTTACTTTATCTTATACTAAACAAATCCAATAATGTCATTTTAGATTCAAATCTAGTATAACAACAAGATTTTTAACTTGTCTAATCTATGATCAACCTTAATTACCTATGATTTATCCTTAAATGGTCTCTCCCTTCCTCTTTACTATACCTTCCAAATTTCCTTCTTTTACATCAACCATCTCTTTTATCAAATTTTGTCTTTTATTACTCTTTGTTATTAATCTTGTAAAACTAATCTATTATCCATAATGCAAGATACAAAGGTCATGAATCAAAACTAAATCTATAATGGTAGTTAATTAAATTTAAATAATCCAATAAATAACATTTAGACTCTTCTTTATCTTCAAATTACAAGGACTAATGAGAACTATCTCCTAAACCTTTTTTGTTTTTATGTATATCTATATGTATTGACCATGTTTTGATTATTTTTATCTCATATGGAGGTTAAAAATAATTAAATTTACTATAATACCTTATATTAATCATGACACATCATAATACAAAGTTTCAAGCCCTTTCTAGAATTTTCTCAAAATATGGGACTTTTAGTAATCTAAATCTCTATTTAGGCTTAATTCTATAGATCTATAGAAACTTAGTCCTATATATCTTAGTCTTTAAATCTTATTAATAAATAAAACCACTTGGATAATATTTATAAAAACAAATACTAACTATTTACCAAGTTTCATGTAATTTCAACAAACATTTATTGAGTTATGAAGATTTTTCTCCCAAAAACCTAAGCAGATTAACACACTAGTTGAAACATGAAAATAAGGTATTGTTGAATTTTAACATCACCCATTTATTATGAATTGAAATAAAATTACCACACAAATATTTTCATTCTTTTCCAATGATTAAGTTCCCAAAAATGAGTCTATGTGGATGCTTCCCATCTGCATTCTCACTCAACAATTAGCTTGAGTCCACTCATCAATTGAGTATTGATCCATACCCACAAGGATCCCATAATGTGTACACCATGTAAATATCTTTCATTGAAACAAAATTATGTGCAATTCAAATTATTTAGGCCTCCTTGAATTTCAGTAGTGAAAGAGAGAAGCACATAGGAGTGGTTATAGATTATGTAGGGTATACTTAAGATTTCCCATATTCTTGTGTGTTCTTATTCATAGACCTTCCTAGCATTCAAATGATGATGTATCAATCTAATTAATATATTATCCCATCTACACCATTATAAAATGTATATTATGATCTCAAACTATAGAACATTCATTTCACAGACTAACATAGGTTCCAAATAAGGCACTGATCATGAAGACCATCAAAATGGACTCAGTGTAAAAGGAGATTAGGCATTATGCATTTTTGTAAAAAATTTCCCTCAATTCCCTTTACAGACTTATAACCACACTGTATAGCCAAATATATGTGTAACTTGAAATACACATCTACATTTGAGACTTTATAAATATGGGTAGGTAATATCTCCATTTCATACATAAGATGATGAGGTAGAACCAAAGGGTATGCCTACATGGCCACATGTTATCAAGATGGCCCAAGTGGATGGTAGGTGAATGACATAAATAAAAATGGTAGTTGATCTCTATTAGATATCAAAATAACTAAATCATAACAAAATTAAATATAGGGTGTATGTTAGGTTGTCATAACATAGGCATGTAATCTCTTTTGATAAATATCCCAATTGATTCTCTACATCAGTATTAAATTTTGTAACTACCTTAACAGTGGGTGAGCTTTTTATTAATGACCTATGGGCTTCTCATCACCTATAACATCCTAAGACTTACATTGTAAAAAGTTCCACATCTTTTGAACACTATAACATTACCAAAATTTTCCCTCCAAGGATCCCTCTCCTATTATAACAAAGCTCTACCCATTTAAGCTTGTATCACCTTAAACCTAGATATTAATAAGAGTTGAGTTAATTTCTTCATTATCTATTTTTTTGTGTATTTATGTTTGTTGATCCTTGTTTTGAGATGATTCATTCCTCTCATTGATATCATCCTTTTACACCTTTGCATAGAACCAAAAGTTCTTGTAGGTCATATTTTGTGTAAACATAGGTCTTTATAGGTGTTATTTGTGGATTTTTTATCATCCCTCTTAGTTATGCACTATGTTCCCTTAACCCTATGTGAATAACTTGTGCATTTCATTTAGTTTTGAGTTTGTGTATTCAATATTTTAGTTCTATTGTTTCATAAATTAGGTGAGGGGATCACTCTATCCTTGATGTATCAACTTTTACTTTCCAATAATATATCATATTTTCCCTCCCTTTTCCCTTTGTCAAGTCTAGGTTTGGTGCTAGCTATAGATTTCATTATACTCTTTCTAGGTCTATGTGGTGGTTTTAAACATGGTATATTTAGAATATTACAAATCACACCTACTCCAAGGGTTCATCCTAAGGAGTGCAAGAGTCAGACACCTTCAAGGATTTTCCTATTTTTATATTGAGATAATGAATAGTTATAAATGCATGAGTCTAAGGATCTAGGCATGGAAGAGGAAGAGTTATTCATCATCATATGTGAGATCCCTCCACAACTATGGGTACATGTTTTGAGTGATAAAAATTTATAGCATACCCATTCGGACTCAAATTTAAAATTGGATAAGAGATTGGTGTTATTATTAGTGATTCAAGTGTTGAAGACACTTGGTATAACACCTAGTGACTCTAACCATTCTTGGTTCATAAGACAAGCCTTCTATCTTTATGCCAACATAAACAAGATAATCTTCAAGGGAAACTAAGTTCCATTTTGTTGAGATACCTAAAGTTTCCATAAGAAGGGGAATTAGAGTATCTTTATCTCCCATCAGAAGGGTAAGCAAGGCAAGACTATCTGCTCCTAAAACTTAGTCTACACCTCTATTTGGTTGATTATCAGCATATAAAGGAAGATTATTCCTTATCCCCTTCATGGTTCCACAATGAAATCAAACCTTTATTCCATTCAATGGAGGCAACCCATTTATTCATCCCTAACATAATGGTATTCTCATAGATGATATTAAGAACATCCCCTACTTTAATAAATAAAAGTCAACTATGTCTATAGAGTACATATATGACATAATAAATATTTACTTCATTAAAAATGTGACCAAAGACAACATTACAGTTTGATTCCTTGCCTCTTCCTTGAAAGGGAGAGTGATCTAATGGTATTACAATCCAGTTTTATTCATAAGTAGGATGAGTTAGGCATGATACTATATAGGTAGTTTAAATAAATGAGTGATCACTTATCACTAATGAAATAACTCACGACCATCAAAATGACTCCATATGAGTAGATGGTTAACTTAAATTTTAGATTCCATTTGATTTGGGACTGAGTTACGCCCTTGGTAAGGCCTAATACTAACACTATATTCTTATAATTATGGAGAGTATTAAATAGTGACATGGATATAATGGTCCAATTAATGGGTGGCACAATATTACCACATGCCTATGAGGTCACTATGCACATAGAAAATTTCTTGATTAAAGTAGGTAATTTTTTTTCTAAGACCCCCTATACCCTTATATCTTGAGCCTCATGTACAAGTTGATCTTTCATGCCTCTCATTTCAAATATTTCATTTGTTCTTATTATTGTTATCCCAATAATTACATCAATGTGTGTGCTCTTGAATGAGTTATTAAGGTTCAATCCTTATTGAAAATATTTAAAAATGATCTAGTGAAACTAAAAAGGCAATAGTTGCATCATTCTAGGCCTTATTAACCCTTCAACCAATAATATCAATTAAACATGCCTCCCTAGAAATATGTTGCACTGACTCAAAACTAACTCACATATAATAGACTACCATATGCATCAAATCCTAACACTACAAGCACTTATAGAGATCGTATAACTATGTAAAATAATATGGTGTAGGACTATGAATAATGTTATATGAACAATTACCCACATGATAAAGTTGTTTGTGAGTGGAGTAATAAATGAGGCACCTATAATAAAAAACATGCCACATCTTTAGGAGCCTCTATCTATTTCATATCAACCAAGAGATGAACCATAGGAATAAATGAAATAATATGGATCTACCCTCTTTAATTTTAAGGAGGGAAACTTCAACTATGTGAATGTGAATGAAGTACCAAGCACAAAAATAACCCAATTACTTATAACACAAGATTTAGGAAGATAAAAATGATGAAGGAACCTTATTCTTCACTACCTTCAACTTATATTCCCTAATTTTATCATGTAAATTCCCAAGTTAAGTCACCTACATAATAGGATAGGCATGATAGGCATAACATATGTTCTTTTATCAAAACGGGTCATCCTATTGGACAAGATAGTTGATGACCCATTTTCAGTGATGCCAAAGAAAATCATAGACATGATAGGCATAACATATGTTCTTTTATAAAAATGGATCATTCTATTGGGCAAGATAGTGATAAAAAATATGAGAATCATCAAGGACCTGATTATCACTCTGCATGCATTTCTGAGCCTTTCCATTGTGTAGGACATCATAATCATTGACTTACCCTTTAACTCTTTTTTATGCCTCTCATTAAAATTTGACTATGAAGGTGGGTGGATATCTATCTTTGAATTGGTTTCACATGCTACTTAGAACCATAAATGGGACCAAAGGTGACCATCAAGGCTGAACCTATTTTAAATAATCACATTGCATCATACACTCATATCCTAGTTGATGGAAACTATACCTTATTCAATCAAGAGGAGAATTTTATTCTTAATGAGACCACCACACCCCTTTAAAAGGTCTTATATGATTTAATTGATAAATTATTTCATGAGCATTATGAGTGGGATCCATATGAGATTCTAGAAGAAATAGGGCTAGGAACATACTACATTCTTGAGGAGGACACCCTATTTCCTAAATTTGTAAAGGTGTAAGAAGACCTTGAAGGTATATAGAAGTTATAAATTTATGGATCATGAATTAAAAATGATGTGGGAGTAGGTGTTGTAATGGTGTCCCCTCAAAAGTAAAAATACTTCCATGCATTCAGATTATAGTTTGGTTTCACAAATAATGTTGTTGAGTATGAGATGCTAGTCTAGGGTCTCTAATTGGTACATAATAAATATATCAAGTTGATTCAAGATTTCAATGATATAAAATTTGTGGTAAACCAGGTTAGAGCACATAACATTTCCAAAAAAAATTTACTTAGATATTACAAATATAGAGACTAGAAATGATCAAAAGGTTTGATGCTTTCAATATCCATTCCATACAAAGGGTGTGCAATGATGACACTAATATAATTGCAACCATGGGTGTGTAGAATGACCTCATATGCATTATAAAGATAAATTACAGATATATTGTAAGACTCATAGTTAGACCAATATTTATGGACACTGAAAGAAATCGGTAGGTATTTGAGAGTGGTGAATAAATTTTCAACTTATTAGAAGATAATGTTGGGTTTTATGCCAATAATGAACCTCAACTCCAATCTCAATATGAAGAGTATATCATTCAACTAAAGGAAAACAAGATGCCTAGGGGGTAGTCATGATGGAAGGTATATTTAATTATAATGAATAGTTAAAAGGTGAAAGGAGAAACATTATAGTGAAGGAGAAAATCTTCAGGCTAGTGTCCATCTATGATGACAAGCTCTTGAAAATTGATAAGGTAGGCTCCCCATCTGAAACAAAATAATTCATTAAGCTAAGTAGAAGGTATGATGATATATTTTTATGGAGCTATAAATAACTTAGAGGTTTTGATCCAAGATTATCCCAACATACGATCAATCTCAACCCCAATACTAGGCTAATTAGGTAGAAATAGAGGTTGGTTAATCCAAATCTTGAGCCCTTAATGAAGAAGGAGCTCTCAAATCTCATTTAGGCCAACATAATATTTCCAATCAAAAATTCTTCATGGATGGCCAATTTAGTCTTGATGCATAAGAATAATAGAGATATTTGATTATGCATAGACTTTAGGGACCTCAATAAAGCCTTCCTCAAAGATCATTACCCCTGCTACCAATGGAATAAATTCTAGAAATAGTCATAGGCATAGAAATATTTTTACTGTTGGATGGTTATTAAAGATATAACCAGGCGCTTTTGTGGGAGTGTGATGAATTTAAAACTATATTTACCACTAAGTGGGGATTTTTTGTGTGCCCAATGATTCCCTTTGGTCTGATAAATTATAATAACCCCATTAGGTTTTACCATAATATATTAATAATTTTATTTAAAAAAATAATTACATGTATTCATCATATAGATTTTGCCATAAAAAACCTAGCAAGTGATCTTTAACTAATTTTATTAATTTTATTAACCAATAGGTTTATATCTAATACACTTAGTTGAGTATAACCATGAATAGATATAAAAATCATGAACAATACTAGAAAAATAAAAACTACAACATCTAATCATAAATAAAATAATACAAATTCAACCATGATTGATATATCATTACAACCACTATTGTATAAGTATAATAAATAATATAGTTTTTAGTAATACATAATAATATCTCAAATGATAAAACATGATATAAAGCTCCATGGAGTAAAGTCTCCATGACTCAAGTATCAATCTATAATATCAAGTGTAGTCCCTAGTATAGTACTCAAATTAGGAGGAAGAACATCATCCAAGCACTTTTCCACACCAAGCATGGATCATAGATCCCATGCACTATCTCTAAAATAAGGGGATGGCCTTCCCTTCATGGATGGGTAGATAATTATGATGTGATAATCCAAAGTAACAAACCAAAACCCATGTGTTGAATATATCTAATAAATAATGTGTACTTATTGGCCAAATTTGGCCCACATATAAATCTTCTACCTAAATGGATGAGTTAAAAAAAATTATAGATGGAATGAGTGGTCCAAAGATCACATGTAGCTTGAAAAGATTTTGAAACACTTTAAGTAAACTTAAATTGTAGTTTGTCAAATTTTGAGGAAGTAGTTTCTCATGGTGATCAATGCATTCAATACCATAAATTAGGTTTACACAAGCCTCAAAAGTTTATTCAAGCCTTGGAGATTCAAGCAATAATTCCTAGCATAAGTGTTAAAAAACCACACCATCTTACATGTCACACATAAATGAATAGGTTGGTTTACTTGAGAATTTTATAAGTATGCTTAGGAAGCCTCCTAAATCCAAAGGATCACATGGGATGAATGTATTTACTGCAAAGATCATACTCTATAAATTTCATATCTTGATGAGCTTACTATCTCAAGATATAGGTCTTTAACGTCAAACAAGAAGTTTGGGATGGGTGTCCAGAAGTCAAATTTTAAATGTGTAAAATATCCATTTAAATTAAAATATTGCTAAGGATGAATACATGGTTGATAAGTGGCATAATCTAGATCCAACAGTGCATAGATGAAGCTTGAGTCAGTGGGTCTAGGCAAATCAATGAAGTGCATTAACTTATACAAAGTAGATCTAATGATGTGCAATGGGTCAAAAGGTTAGCAGATCCTAAGATTAAATTCATAGGTGACAAGTGTCTTAAGTGCATTAAACTAGTAAAATATTTATGGCTCACATTCATTCCTATAGAGGAAAATCAATGGTGTAAGCAAGGTCAATAAGTCAATATAGCTTAGATCAAGTTTGAGGCCACCAAGTGTCTAAATTTGATAGTCCTAAATCAATAAGCCAACAACCAATAAAAAAAGGTGAGCCCAAGATACTTCTGATGGAGGTTGATGAAGTTAGTTTCGACCTAGACAAGTAAATTTATAAGAGCCAAGTTTGAAGATGATCTAGGTTGAATAAAAATGGATATTTTAGGGATTGAGCATCACCATTAGAGCTCCATGAAGGTCGAATAATATTTTAGACCTAATATAGACAAAAGGGTGGTAACTATTGTTAAATTTAGATCAAACACTTGGCAAGCTTCATTTCATTGACATTAAAACTATATTAAAACCAATAATTAGGATTAGTTTTTATCTATAGTAGACCTAGGTTTAGATTCCAAAGTAGGGGCAGATATATGGTTATGAATAAATGTCTCATCCTTCAACATGGTCATATATTCAAAAAATAGGTACCAAACGTCATTAAAAGTAGACATGAGCATGACTGTATCAAGTCAAATCGTGTGAAGATTTTGTCTTCACATGAAATCAAGTGGGAGATGGCATAGAATATCAAAGCAATGGAGATTTGGTGTTTAGAAAAAGTAGCTAGATAATTTAATAGGTTTTTAGGGTGCCTAAGGGTTTTTATTCATAACAATATCATGAATCATCATCTTTGTCAAACTATTATCTTCTAGTGCATTTTTCTCAGCCAATGAGAAGATTTAGGGACTATTGGGATAAATTAAAGGTTAAATTATCAATAGAGAATTGGTGCTAATTTAATTAAAATATGGTGGAGCATTCACTTAAAAGTTGAATCTCATTGATTATTCTTGGTTAATGTTCTCCCTCTCCTTTATTATCCCTTTCTCTATATTACCCATACTTTCCCATTGGTAAGCTCTCTCAATCTCTTAGATTCTATAATATCACAAGGATTATTTGATCTTGAATATTAGGGGACTCTCTGAGATATTACAATATATTCTCCTCTTGATTAGGCTAAACCCTATCAAGCATTTGTAATAACTACCTATTGATGCAATAAAAGACTTTCTGTAATTATCTCTTACCTTAGTTCTATGTTGAGTGAGTTGTGCATGATGGCATAGTGAAGGGTAATCTTCCTCATCCATTATCCTCCTTTCTAACCTCCTTTAGGGTGTAATCAATCTATTTGTAGGTCTGGATTAGTTTTCTACCTAAACCTAGTCCATGAAACACTTATTCACTGAGCTAGATTGTGAGGTTGTGTGAGCTAACATTATCTTTTGTAGATCTAGTGTGGGTTCAATATTATGGGAGTTTCCCATTTTTATTTGGTGTATTACCTTTTATCTTTATTAGGAGCCTTTTTCCCCCTTCTAACCCTTTTCCCTATAATATCATTAGTTTAGGTGATCCATCAAGAGGAAGCTATCCTTCTCTAGAGGTTTATCCCTATTATAGGATACCCAAAGCCTAAGGTTATTCCCATATTGTGACTAAGAGTGGGGGAGGTTGAAAAACTCCACAAGGGTGAAATATCACATCATAATAGTTTTTGGCATGCTCAATGGGACCAAGGTCAAAGAAAGTGGAAATATTTTAGGTGTATCTTTCCTTTAATCAACTTTTAGAAGCAATAAAGTTAGCACCAATCATGACTCTAAATCAAAGCTTCTGGTTGTAAGTAGCCCAGGTGCCTAGTCATCATTATTTGATATGTATCATCACTCTTTTGATCAATATGATTATTCTCTACCTAAGAATCCTTCATGTCATTTTATAAATATTTATGGCTTCACCCCAAGTGGTTCTCAAGATTTAGTGCAATAGCCTTCTTAGGCTCAATATGTCCCTAGTTATTCCCCAAACCAATCCATTTCAAGTTGGAGCCAAATTCTCTCAGGCTATGAAAGGTACATGATAGACCTTAATACACAAAGGGGATATGGTTAAGATATCCCTAATCATATCATTCATGACATAATAAATGCATTATAGCTAATGAAGGAATAATGCGCACCTATTGAGGGAGTAAATTGGAAAAACCTCTCAAGTGAGATGATGGATGTAAGTGGTTACATTCAAAACATTGAGGATAAGATAAGAATCATTTAAGAATAGTAGGTCCAAATCCATCAACCTTATGTATCTTCATATACACCACTTAGCCCTCACATATGCCACCCATTCTTCCCCAAGAGACCATCCCAGGTGACCTTTCACGTGTTCCTTAGACCTTACCTTATTGGAATTCAATCCAAGAGAGCATTAAAATAAAGGAGACTATTATAGAGTAGCTTATTATTGAGACTCAAGTTTCTATTTATATTCCTCAAGAATCCTCTTGTAGCTCATACCAGCCCTCTTGTGCTCCTTATATTCATGAAGCTCCTAACCACCTTTAAGAGAAGCTATTCAAAGAGAATATAGATAGGCAAATCAAAGAGTTAGAGCTAAAGATGAGGAAAGAGGAAGAGATTCAAAATAAATAAGAGGTAGTTGTTTCTTACACATTACCCTCATGGATGTAAATTTAGAAAGGTTTCTAGAAGAAAGAGGTGCTAGTTTAAGTATCACACAAACCAGTTCAAGAACCACCAAAGAGACCATTCAAAGTCCCTAGGTAGAAGGATACTCTCATACATTGTAATCAAGGTAAACTTATTCACCCTCACACCATATCCCTCTTGGAGAAATAACATATTATACAAAGGATAGGGGAGGAGCTTGAAGTCATAGGTGAACCTAAAGAAGAAAATGCAAGTGTCTATGATGAGGAGATTGTCATAAGCAACCGGATTCATTCAGAAGGGGAAGAATTATGTTTATACCAACCTTATTGGCACAAATTTTACACTAATGAACTAGATCCTAAGGAGGACAATCCCCAATTTAAACATAGAGAAGACCTTGAATGGACTACTGAAGGTCCATTCTACATAGATGAAGAAGAAGATTAAACTAGGAACTAGAGGTTGGTTCACTTCAAGATTAGTTATCAAATGAAGGTATCCTTGATAGATTAGATATAGAGGAAGTTAAATCAGACCTTGATCAAGATAAATGTGTCTTTTTAGAACTTGGTTGGTCAAATCAACCCTCATTTTAAGTTGAAAAACAAGATGAAATCTTGATTGAGGTTAATGAAGAAGACATCTCAAGTTCTTAGGTAATGTGGTTTTATGAGATACCACTATGTGTGATGGAGGAGGACCTTGATGGTGAAAAAATATTTCAATATGAGCATGTGCTTTAAGTATAAGATCCTAATCAAATCAAGGTCAGCTTTCATACAATAGCAAGTGAAAGGGAGTTGGAGGACTTGTTTGAGATCTTGGGAGCAAGCTATGTTCCTCTCTAAGGAGACTATAATATGATTATGCTTGAAGAACATAATGATGGGGCTTAAAAATGTAGGAATGAGGTAAAATCTGATTACTTAACATTTGTATTGATAAGAGAATGTCCTATGAGGTACGTAGCTCAGTTGGAATATGATAAGGAGGATCCATCACAGGTTATGTTTAATTAAGAGCATGAATTTGAGCATCAAAAAAGGAAATATCAGCTTACCTATCCACTCCATGATACTTGTATGTCCAATCAATCAAATTGGGTAGGTAAGTTTATTTTTGTTCTTATTCTTAGAAAAGTGTATCACCAATATGTTAAATATCCACTCCTTCATCTTTTGTTGACTACCCTCAAGCATGTAAAGCATATTAGGTTATTGAGAAAGGGTATCTATTTTTTACAATTATTCAATGGTTTTGTATAAGTTCTATTTTGATTAGTTAGTTTAGGGCATGTATATTTTATGCTTTTATCTAAGTGAATTGTGTATATTTCCTTTCTATTTTGTGTTCCCTTCAATAAGTACCATGGGCACAATTTTTGTTTTATTTTTGGTCACTATTTCTTCAAGAGAAAGTTATCCAAAGGGGTAACCTTTCATCATTTCACGTTAGCTAAGAGAAAAGACTCGTGACTCCATGCCCAATGGATCAAACAAGGCAACTAGTCTATGTTCTCAAGCATAGAAAGCATGCTTCCCTATGAGTCACCAAATATGTTGGCTAAATTTAGCCCACATATAAAGATTCTACTTGAATGGATGAGCTAAATACATTTCTTGATGGAAAGAGTGGAAAAAAGATCACATGGAGCTTGAAAAGATTTTGAAACACTTTAACTTAAAGTGTAGTTTGTCAAGTTTTGTGGATGTAGATTTTGATGGTGGTCAATGCATTCAAGAACATAAATCAAGTTTTAATAAGCCTCAAAAGTTCATTTAAGCCTTGGAGATTCAATAATAATTCTTATCACAAGTCTAAATGAACTAGACCATCTTACATGTCACGTAAAATTTAAAAGGTTAGTTTACTTTTGAATTTTATAAATATGTTCATGAATCCTCCCAAAGCTAAAGGATCACATAAGATCAATTTATTTATCTCCAAGATCATGCTCTAATTTTTTTTTATCTTGATGAACTTTTTATCTCAAGATATAGGTCTTTAAAGTTGAATAAGAAGTCTAGGATAGGCATGCAAACATCAAATTTGAGATGTGACAAATAGTCATTTAAATTCAAATATTATTAGGGTTGAAAACATGGATTAAAATTGGTGTGATATTAGGAGAAGAATATAGATTTAATGGCATGCAGATGAAGCTTGAGTCAGTGGGTCCAGGCAGATCAATGAAACACATTCACTCATACAAAGTAGATATGATGGCGAGCAGTCTGTAAAAAATTTAAGTATATCTTAAGAGAAAATATCTGGGTGAAAAGTGTCTTAATAACATTAAATTGGCATAATAGCTATGTCTCATGTTCATTCATACATATAAATATAAATGGTATGAGAAAGGTCAATAATTTAATAGATATTAGATTAAGTGTGAAGCTACCAAGTGTCTAAATTTGATAGTCTTGAATCAATAAGTTGATATCCAATGAACAAAAGTGAGCCCAAGAGACTTCTAGTGGAGGTTGAAAATTTTATTTTTGACCTAGGCAAGTAAATGCATAAGATTTGAGTTTGAATATTATCTAGGTTGAACTAGAATGGATATTTTAGGGATCGAATATCACCTTTAAATCTCCATGGAGGTAGAATAAGTCTTTTAGACCTAATACAAACAAAAGGGTGGAAAATATTACTGAAGTGAGATCAAACACCTAGTGAGATTCATTTCATCAACATAAAGACTGTAGGAAAACCAATAATTGGGATTGGTTTTTGTTTATAGTAGACCTAGGTTTAGATATAAATTAGGGGAGATATATGGTTATGGAGAAATGTCTCATCCTTTAACATGATCATATCTTCAATAAATAGGTACCTAAACACTTAAAAGCAAACATGAGCATGGATCTATTAGGTCCATGGGTGTGAATATTTTATCTTCACATGAAAGTGAGTGGGAGATGGTGTAGAAGATCAAAGTAATGGAGATCTCGTGGTTAGAGAAATTAGCTAGAGAATTTAATAGGTTTTCAAGGTGCCTAAGGGTTTTTCTTCATAATAAGATCATGACTCATCTTCTTTGGAAAAATATTATCTTCTAGTGCATTTTTCTCAACTAATGAGAAGATTCAAGGACTATTGGGACAAATAAAAAGTTAACTTGTCAATAAATAAATGGTGCTAATTTTATCAAAAGATGGTAGAGAATTCATTGAAAGGTGGTAACTCATTGATTTGTCTTGGTTAACGTGTTCCCTATTATTTATTTTCCATTTCTCTATATTACCCATTCTTTCCCATTTGTAAGCTCTCTCTCACTCTCTCTAATTCTATAATCTCACAAGGAATTTTTGATCTTGAAGAGCAGGGGACTCTTTGAGATATTGCAAGATATTCTCCTCTTGATTAGGCTAAACCCTATCAACCATTTGTAAGAACTACCTCTTGATGTAATAAAATAATTTCTTTACCTATCTCTTGCCTTTTATTTGTGTTGAGTGAGTTTTGAATTATGTCATAGTGAAAGATACTATTCCTCATCCATTATCCTCCTTTTTGACCTCTTTTAGGGTGTTTTCAATCTATTTGCAGGGCAAGATTAGTGTTTTACCTGAACCTAGTCCACGAAACACTTATGCACTGAGCTAGATTTTGAGGTTCTGTGAGCTATCATTATCTTCTATAAATCTAGTGTGGGTTCAATCTTATGGGAGTTTCCCATATTTATTTGGTGCATCACCTTTTAGCCTTATTAGGATCCCTTTTCCACTTTCTAACCCTTTTCCATGTAGTAGAATTAGTTTAGGTGATCCATCAAGAGGAAGCCAACCTTATCTATAGGTTTAACCCTATTATAAGATACCCATAGCCTGGGGTTATTCGCATATCGTGATTGAGAGTGGGGATCCTAAATAACTCTTCCACAAGGGTGCAATCTCACCTCATAATAGTACCATAAAAAAATTAGTTCTAATCTGATATCACACAAATATGAAACCTATATCAACATATGAAATGATAATGTTTAATCAAAACATTACTTTGGCCAAAAAATTTAATAATGAATGATATTTAAGATAAGTTAATTTATTATAGACAACTTAATTGAATTACTCCTCATCTTGCATTGATAGTAGTAATTAAGTCAGTGGAATCCATCCACTACTTATTTAGGGTCATAAATTTGAGATTTGGTAAAAATGAATATTAATATAATAACTAATAGATTCATTAAAAAGCATTTCCCTTTAGCAAATAAAAATTATGCTAAGTACAAAAATATCACATACACTCATTTAGTCCATCAATTGAAATGAAATGAATCCATACATCTAGTTTATTACAAAATAATAAACAAAATCCAAATAGTCTTAAACATACCATCCAGGTATGATCCTATCAAAATTTCTAGTTACCTAAAATACTAACTTATAATTATATTTATCCAAGAAAAAACATTATATCATAAGCTCATTTATTGTTTAAATTCCACATATAAACAAAATCCAATCCCAAACATCATAGATGTTTTATATTTAAACTCTTATACTTTGATTTAATGTTTCCATATAACATTAAGGAAATATAATCTATCATTCATTTACATACTAAATGAGAATAATATTTTCAAGCACTACACTATTATGTGCATGTGCATGCACACATGCACACACATGTACATGCACGTGCATGAACACACACACACACACACACACACACACACACACACACACACACACACACACACACACACACACACACACACACACACACACACACGCACACACACGCACACACACACACACACGCACACGCACACACACTCGCACACGCACACACACACACACACACACACACACACACACACATGTAAAACTAGTTTAGATTTATGACATTTCCCAAAACTATATATTTTACCATGTACGTATGTGTGTGTCTCTGTGTCTCTCTCTATATATATATATATATATATATATATAATATTCAAATACCATTATAGTACCATAAAAATATGATTTTATATACAATAAACTCCTAAAATGACATCTATTATCAAATATCTTAGAGTATTCTATATACTCAATGTGTGTGTGTGTGTGTGTGTGTGTGTGTATATATATATATATATATATTAGTCTAATAAAATATCCCCATAACTCTTTTATAAATGGAATGTATCTCATATAATTTTGTAAATTAACATACAAAATTTCATACACAACATTTATTTTACCAATTCCCTTTAAATTAAATATATCAAATTTATCAATTCAAACTCAAAACTTCAATTAAATTCTCTAAAACTAATTCAAACATAGCCGACTATACCTAGTCATGTTACTAACTCATAATAAAATCAAAGTCTATTTCATGTATATAATTACATACACATTCATGTTGAATAAACATGTATTTCCAATATTATACATTCAATTGAAATCATTATTATACCAGTTCCATATTAAAAATTCATGTATATATTCATTATATAAGGTCAAGTTTGTAGAAAATGGTCATATATTTATATAAATAAACCCAAGTGTATATATTATGACTAAAAAAGTATTGTTTCAAAAACCAAAAAAGTATAAGTATCTATGTTATAGCCTCTAAACAGAGTCATTCATAATTACTATTATCATAATTTAAAAAGTGTGAATTCATTTGAAAACTCAATCAACATACTTCTATTTGAACCCAGTACATCAAGTTCATCCATAAAACCATCCTACAACCAGTTCAAAATAACCCAAGTAATTTTCTCTTGAAAACCTTGCATTTCCTAGATTACCAATCTTTCTCTCTCTCTCTCTCTCTCTCTCTATATATATATATATATATATATATATATATATATATATATATAGAGAGAGAGAGAGAGAGAGAGAGAGAGAGAGAGAGACGTGTGTGTGTATACTATATAGTTTAATTTGAATAAAGAAAACCCTTATTTTTATACCCAATAAAATCAAAATATATTTACATAATTAAATTCACATACAGTTCAAAGTTTTTTTGACATATTTAAGTACCTTAATGTATATATAAAAATTTGGTTAGAGATAACTAACTTAATCCATAATGTACATATACCCATTATAATAATATTCTAAGATTGAAAAATGATATTCAAATTTCAAGAGAATTTTAGGATAGAGCTTTTAAAAGCCTACAACAACCATGGCCAAAACCTAAGGCTCTACCCCAACCTCCTCAGGCTACCCTGGGTTGGAAGTAGGGTTTTTTGGAGGATAAGACTTCCATAGGACCCTACATACATCCCATTTATTCTATGTTTCAAACAATTTAAACCCAATAACTAAACAAATTTAAAAACCCATTCAATATTCAAACATAGGAATTGAAATACAAAACCAACCTGGTAAATATGCCAAGAAGTCAAATATATTCTTCTTCTTTCACTCCAATGTTCTCATTCTCTTCTTTTTGTTCTCCACTATATACCATGTGATGTTTTGTATCCCAATAACCCTCTCTCTATTCATTTTATTCTTTTCCATTTACTTACTTTCCCCACCTTCTCCTCGATTAACAACCAATTAAACTAACTACATAAATGCATGCCCAGATAGTTCAATAGAACTCCCTATTTGTTTCCATTCACCATCAAGAAATACATAGTAAAATCCATGATTTTCTCCAAATAATGGTTAACTCAAAGTCAATGGATGATTATAAACCCTAATCATCTCTAGACTTCCATAGAATGCCTAATAATCATTTTATTATATTAATAAAATATGTTTGATATTAACTTAATGTTTTTTCCTCATTGACTTCCCAAACTAAAAAAACAATCAAATAAACTACGAGTCATAATATTCATGTTATACCATGCAATGAATATCAACTTTGTTGATAGTAACTTTCCATACAAATCAACCACTCGACTAACATATTAACTATATAATATGGCAATACTATATGTATTCAAAGACTATAGTTAAATGTTAAAATGTCATTCACAAAAATAATTTGCAAACATAATGATTTCCTTAAATCATTTAACAATAATAACCAATGTTATTGTATTATGTATATTAAGCCCTTGATAAAAATTTAATAAAATATAATAACTTTTAAAACAATATTATTTATATATTTTGACATCAATATATTCACATATATTATATCATAATAATAATCTTTAATTATTATTATCTAAATCTTATAGATCAACAAGAACAATGGAATTCATCATAATTTAATAACAATATACTACATAGCCATAACCAATTAAGTAAGTAAAGTAAGTAAAACACAACAAATTCAACCAAATAATTATATCTCATAAGGTAAGCTACATACAATCATTAATTAGTGAAATCACTCAAAAAAAATTATTATGATCACTAATATCAATTAGGTTAGTGAAAACATTAAATATCACAATAGTCATTCAAATGGAAAATGAAGAATACTACAACTATTTATCAAACAATTTAATCATACAATCATGAAATACAAATGTGGTGTGTGTAAGGTTTCTAGATTCATTCTTTGTCATCCCCCAATGTCTCCATCTAAACAACACTCTTTGATGATACTTCCCCTCCATCACACTCTGAGGGAATAATATGTCCTTCCACCTCACAAAAATGAAAGTAGTTATCCCAAAACATCATTATATTCATAAAATAATGTTGTATAAATAGAAAACTTGATCACAATGTACAAAATATAACATACTACTAACTCATAGCAAACTCATCATGTAAATTAAGTAACACATAATTTCCCTATAATTAACATATGTAATAAATATTAATTAAATATTAGTTAATCAATTAATCAACCATAATAATCCAAAGATCAAACAGGTTATTCAACTAAGAGAGAAATTAGGAAGTGACATCATTCCCCCTAATGTTGGTCATCATCTTGATGACATTTATTCAAACACAAGTTATAAATTTAAAAAATTATTTATCAAAAAATAATCTAATATGCAACATAAAATAAAGTAAATAAATGTGTAAATAGCTTATAAAACTCATCATAGTCCTCCCAAGTGGCACTATCCTCAAAATATTGATCCCACATGACCTTGCACTATGACACTTCTCTATTATGTGAATGGAGTTAGTGAGTATCAATTACTATGATTGGTTATAACATGACCACCCTAGGTTTCATAACCTATAAATCATTCTAATCTAACACATGTGAAGGATAAATAACATACTTTTTAATATAAGACACATAGAATACATCATGCAAAAGAGCTAGAGATGGTGGTAATGCAAGTCTAGACACTATAGGATTAACTTCTTATAAAAACTTGAAGGGTCTTATATACACATATTATTTTCAAAATTTATCAATTACATATGCTTTATAACTTATACGAAACCAACTAGTCTCAATCTCTTTGAGTGCATGTCTTAAGGGGTGCATCAAGAAAAGGGTTGGCATGCCATTGTGCTTCAAAGGATTGTTTTCCCCTTACTACCAGATGATATCAATCCAACCATCTCCTAAAAAAATTACCCTAAGATTTAAATCCTATTTTTCACCCTCCTCTAGTCATTTTTTACCTTCATTTTCCCTTCCCTAGCCTAAAATCCTTTTTGATGGTTTATGTTACACTATCAACCCCATCAACCTTGTACCCTAATTAGTAAAAACTTATTTAGGGTCTAGGTCAACCCCTAGATGACCTATATTGAGACCCAATTTATTTTTATCAATAATGATACAAGGTCTATTGGGTCGACCTTGTTGGCCTAAACTTTCAGAAAGGACTAGGGTTAGATCTACCTATATAAACACATTTTTGTTTCTATTCTTGGAGAGATAACAAGATTTAATTATTCATTTGAACTTCTTTACAATCTACTCTTCTTCCTTTCTACTTTAGGAGTCTTAACTCATAATTTTTACTTGGAGAATAATCTTCTCTTGTGGAAAAATCTTGGATTAATTATATTTTATTAGTGATCCTTACAAACCACAAAAACCTCTTACAAAGCATCTTTGGCCAACGAAGAGATTGATTCTCGACAACTTCATCTTCAAGTGCTCCCTTCTTTAGTAGATAGAAGTAGCATAAGTAATGTATTTTGAATATATTTTTCTTTCCATGCATTAGGATTTTACCTATACATAGATGAATTAGGATTATCTTATGCATGTTTTACCTATGCATAGCTTAATTATGATGATCTTATGAATGTTTACTAAACCCATTTTGTGATATAATTTTTGGTGACTGCTAGATTAGACTTTGATTTACTTGTTATTAGTTTAACAAATATGAAAACATAGGACATAGTTAGGGTTATTAAATACTTTTAATTGACTGGAGGTTTTAAAACCCTCTCTAGTGAGTTTATTATGGTAAGAGATCCCTTATCTAGGTTTAGTGGATCCATCTTGGTCATAATTCAAAATATCTAAGTTATACACAATCGAAAGTGCAAGTAGGATTTATCTTTTTCTGATCTAGGATTGATCTATAGATCTATTGCATTTACCATTGCATACATTCTAGTGAACCTGAAGTGAACCTAACCCTTACAGGTTGTATTTCATGCTATCATTTTTATCATTTTATTATAGTTTTCCATATTTATAATATTATATCTAACTAGTCGATATAGTTCTAACTTTTTATACACATGTTTAATGTAAAGTCACTTCAAAATTACTTTATTCTATCTATGTAGGTCTTCATCAACTATAGGTTACTGGATTAAATAGGTCAACATAGTAATCTTCTTCAATTCTAGATTATCATACACTATTAAACATGTCAACCTTGTTTACAATTATTTTCTAATAGCATATAGGTCAGCAAACACTATAAAATAGGTCAACTATATTCCTTAGTTTTATTCATCATACTGTGTTTTGTAAAACTTATAAAAACTAATCAACCCAATTTATAGATTTTAAAAATAACAATTAAGGCATTACAACATAAAATTTTAAATGTTAACCATCTTCAAGCCCACCAAGGTTCATTTATTTCCTCTCTCTATCATTTCATTATTTTTCTTAGCTATATTTTTCACAAGTTAGCAGTCTTAATAATGTAACCTTACAATTAAATAGGCCAACTTGGTTGACCTAGTTCTTTAGTCTATCTTCTATCTAAGAGACATAGTCAACTTTTTCTAATATATTCTTAAAGACATTTCTTGTATAGAATAAAAGTGACCCAATTGACTTTGTACTATACTATTTTCATATAGTGTCACCTAAATTGACTCTATACTATTATCAATCAAGGAATTAACAACTATTTGATATTACTTAATTCACATTTATTTTTTAGTTTTTTACATGCTTAGAGTAACTCACATAGTCTAAATAGGTGATTTTTCAAATTATCATTTTAGTTACACTATTTTACTCTTTTTCACACACTACCAAACCACAAACATTCAAAATTCATTTAAACACTTATCTTATGAATCCTACCTACTTGGATTTTATCACCAAGGAGGAAGTTGAATTGGTTTTCTAGCCAAGTATAAATATGTGGTTAATGGTATATATTATAAAATCACCTGACACCCTTATTTTAGGGGGTAGGTCCCAATACAAAGCTATTACCATTTCCATCATAGATCCATTTCAACCCAAACATATTGAAACCATCCATATATTACCTTTATAGTTATTTATTTCATCCAGCTCTCTTATCAAATTTGAATAAAAACTTTCTAATAATTTCATAACATTTAGGATGACCACTTAGTTAGCATTTAATTTTTAGTTAATTATTTTCTCTATGATCATTACATGTTATATCATAAAAATTTCCATTATCCAACATATGTACAAGGTTTTGTGTTGTGTACTCTAATTGTATCAACCACATTAAACCAGTTATTTGTGCGATTGATTTAATATATATTGAAAAATTTATCCACTATTTTAGAATGATGTCATCCTTGTCGATACAGTCTATCATAGATTATATTTCACCTTCATGCTAATAATACATATTCAACCTAAATGATTGTGTCTTATATCTTTTTGTTCTTCCTTTTGTCTAGTAGTACACAGTCGACCAATATGACTTTGTACTCTTCTCATCCTATGTTTTAATAGTACTCTATCAACCAAGTCAACTCTATACTTATTATCCACCCTATTCTTTTATTTTACTGACTTAGTTCTCTATCTGGTCAACTCTGTCCCTAATTATTCTTCTTCCTAAATTTTACTTCTCTCATCAATCATCATGAAATCTCCCATCAAAATATTTTTGGATAACCTGAATCTATTTAGAAATTATATGGGGTAGTCTTTTCTTCCTTTATTTACCTCCAAATATTACCCTCACTCTTTGATCACTTTCTAGCCTCATTCATATTTGGATTGTAACATGATTCAAATCATAATTCAAGATGAGGTAGGTGGATCAAATCCTTTTTGTACCTATAAAAACAATTCCTATCTTCAAGCATCTCAACACAAGGTGGGATAAATTGACACAAGTCTATCTAACCACCCCACTGGTAATCCACCTCTTAACAACCCTCCACCTAATATCAATTTGGGGAGTCCTCCTGCAAACATCAACCCACCAATTGATATAACTCTACTTATTACACAAATCATGTAACAAATGAACATAATGAAAATATATAACACCTCCCAAATGATATAATTACAACATCATTTGATAAATATGGCTAATCGACATCTAGTTTAAATCCCTCAAAATAATCAAAACTTTATTCCTCCACCTCTTAGATATGCCATGGGAAATGTTATTAATAAACCTATCATGAATAATAAGATGCTTCAAAACATATGAAATGAACATTTATCTCCTTTCATTATTTTTATTGATATTAGTAACATCTCACCAACTATCAAGTATGATGGGACTAAATACCATGTATCTTTTCTCAAGGCATTCAATAATCTTTACAAATAGTGTATCCAAACTAATCCTTTCACCATAACTAAACTTATTTTTAAAACCTTCACTAGTGATGTATTGGAATGGTATAACCAACTTCCCCAACATGTCATATGGTAACTAGAGGATTTAGTCAATTCTCTAGTTAAAGAGTTTCAACATAATGATCTTTCAAAAAATTACTTTAGTCATTTCATCAATGTTAAGCAATATCCCAATAAATTAACTCATGACTTTATCAAACACTATAAATATTTGTCCCATAATGACAATCATAACATGACTAATGATAATATATTTAAACTCTTTTATAACTACTTTAACTCCTTTTATTCAATATAAGGTTTGAAATTTTACCCCTCAAACACTTAGTGAAGATCTTAACCAAGCCAAGCATCAAGACTTATTAATGAAACACTTTGAACCTAATACCAAATTCCTCAAGGCATATTTTCAAACTTATACCAATGTAACAATTAATAATACTCCTCAAACCAAACCAGGAGTTACCAAGGCTAACAATCCCCCATCTTCTCACACAATATTGAGTGTGTATAAAATAAATAAAAAAATATTGTTCTGTAAACCATTTACTTATCCCAATAATCCTCCTAAATGGTATGACCCTAAAAAAATTTATCGGTTCTATGTTGACATTGGTCATTTCCATGAAACTTGTATAGGGATTACCAAATTTGTTGTCTACTATATACTTGGTGATTATTTCAATCACAAAGCCATGATAAAACTCCATCATTGAGATTACAACATCATTTCTCAAAAATTCCAAGATCCCAAAGTTTATTCTTATAATAACCAAAAATATTTTTCCACCTCATACTCTCAACAAGATACCAAGCATGTTTGTGATATTAATGCTAACTATGACAAATATTACAATAATTCTCAACATGTCAATGTAGTTAAGGTCAATTATCATAAAACCACTTACTTAGATTTAAAAGCTAATAAGTAACCATCTCCTTATTCTAAACCAAAAACCACTTTTGTTAATTCAAATTATACCTTACCTTATAAAACTCACACTATTTCTTCTTACAAATCCAATTAAATTCTTATAAGATTCAACTCCATGCCTTGTATGGAGTTAGTTTACACCTCCCCTTATCATTGTAAGTTCTTCATGCAACAATAGCAATAAATTAAATACCCATCTTCTATCGAAGATGAACCACCCTCTCTTGAGCATCAACTAACCAATATTCATACCATTTAATCCATTTTTTCTTCTAAACCATACATTTAATTCCTTGAAGAATACATGATTAATGATGAGATCCTCTTTCACATTGATGATCCATCCCTATTCATTAAAATATCCATAAATACAACCCTCTTTCATAAATTTTTAGTATATGAAGTGTCTTTTTAGAGAGTTATAAATGATGTCATGGTGATGTAATAGAGGTCTCCTAATGAGTGGATGAAGTGATTTGATGGCCTAAGTAACAATGATAAAGTGTGCAATCTGCTTGGCCTAGCGTGCTTAAAGGAAGCTTAGTTGATCTTCAGTTTTGGCTTGATTAGAAATGGTCAAGGATGAGTATGGTGATTTTATAATGTAAAATGGGTCCTATAAATGGTCAAAGATGATTATAGAGCTTGTTTTCATGATTGTATTTCATCTGGTAGTCTATAGTTTTCATTTAGATAGTTTGGGTTTAGTGTTAGAAAATCTAAGTAGGCAGTTTTCCAACATCACCATTACAATGTGTGGATGAGTCAATAGGATTTGGTCACATGGTTGTGATATCATTATTCCGTTATTGTTATGTGATAAATCTCAGGTCATGCACCTATGTGTAGTCAAAGATATATGGGTACAAATCTAGGATCTTGGGTATTTTGATAGTGTTTTCTCATACTTAGCCAAATTTGTAATGTGGCAAGAAGAGCCAAGTAATCATTTTTATGATGCCATATATCATACATGTGGATGTTTTAAAATAATATTATCATATGGGTTTATTCAATCTTGATCCTAGTTGATTTTCACTAACTTTCAAGTCATGCACTGAAGCACAACAAAAGTTATGCAAGTGCAAAGTTGGCATCCCAAGTAGTTTTTGACATAGTTGGTTCTATGGTTGAAATTTTTGAGAAGGAATTTTAATGGAAATATATCTCACTCATGTGAATTTTTTAAGATTAGTTTGATATATGGTTGGATTTTATTTTTAAAGTTTATGATATGGTCCAAATGTTAGATCAGGTGTCTAAGCACAAAAGAAGTTATTGAGGTTCAAAGTTGGTACTCAGATAGATTGCAATGGTCCCCATAATCAATTTTGCACAAGGTAGTTCTCTAGAAATTCTCAAAGATATCGATGATGCGTGTTTGATCCAAGATGTTATGAATTAGTGAGATAGTGCCAAGTGTTCTATGTTTAATGTTTAATAGAGATAAAGATCAATGTTCTTCCAAGGATCAATAGTGAGTGGGTAATTATATAGATATAGATCAAAGGTGCATATTAAAGTCAAAAGGTCAAAGTGATAGTTTTTTATCCTTATTAAATACTAATTTACATATAAGAGATCAACAGAGTGCATGAGGTCAAAGTTTTTAGAGTGGACGAGAAGAGGTCAACTATAAGATGTTTAACATTTGAACATTGGTACCTATGTATTAAATTTTAGAGAAGATCAATGGTTTAAGATTGATCTAATGATGATAGGACATGATATGTGATCATAGTGTTCAAAATTTAACCATGACCATTTACTTTTGAATATTTGAATTTAACAAAGGGAAAAACTAGTATATGGTTTTTAGACCATATCTTTTGATCAAAGATGAATTTGCTCATGGTATAAAAATAAAAGTGGTAAAGGATTCTAAGTCACATATGTAAATATGAATTTGAAGGTATAATTGTATATAAATACAAATATTTTAATATCCAAAGTTGATTATGTATTCATGCATGTTCTGAAAGTAACCCAAGAAGGGTATTTGAGATCGTTCTAATGTTGTTTCTATATCTTATGATGAACTAGCTATATAGGAGTGTTATCAAATTCATAAGGATGCTCTGTGTGTTAGGGTGTGGAGCTAAAAGCTTCACCAAGGAGCATCTAAAATAGGTTCGGGTCTACACAGACGCCGGCGTCGGTCAGGAGCAACCGACGTTGGTTAGTAGGAGTTGTAGAGGCACCGACGTTGGCAATAGGGTCGGCCGGCGACGGTCATAGGTGAACATGCAGGAACCGACGTCGGTTACCTATGTGTCTAGAAAGCTATTTCCATGGACAGTAGCGAGTGTTTGCATGATAAGTTTGAGTCGTGGACTCAAGCTTGCGTCTCTATTATTAGCAATATTATTTTTAGAGCCCTTGTTCAAGAGGCTTAACTATTTGTTGTAAGAGCATGCTCAAGTTTCCTATTTCTATATGTAGGGAAGATCTTCTTAGCTTAGAATTGTAAGTGTTGAAGTGTAGAACTGTAATAGTAGAACATTGTGAATGTTTGAAGGACAATACAGAGTTGCATCAATCCAGGTTGTTGGATTTGAGTGTACTTGAGAGAGAGCTCTTGAGGAATAGAGATCTAGTGAGAGATCTTGTGTGCATCTGAGAGAGGTGTGGAAGAACGAAGTTTCTTCAAATTGTATTCCTATTGTAAAGAGTTTCAATACAAGTTTTCAGGGTGTTTTCTTGTATATCTTGTTCTGTGCTATTTATCATTTCAGTTACTTATCTATCTGATTTATTTCCGTGTTTATTGCTTTCACAAGTGTAATCTATTGTTGGTTTGATCCCCCAACACTGTGTACATTATGAAGGTTTGATCAATCATATCTAGTATGAAAAAAGATTTTAAATTTAACTAATTTTTCATTCATAATGATAGTATGTATAGAGAAATGTTTGAGATATTTGTGCTTAAGATAAAGGGTATTGTGATGTTTATTGGCACTTGAGGAGGACCTATAGATCATATGGCATGGGTTCATGAGTTAAAAAGTGTTCCTAGTTCATATTTTGCTCAGAGAAGCATTAAAGCACTGAATGGGTCTCTATAGGACCTAAAAGTGACTTGGACCTATTTTGAAAGTAGATTGTGCTTAAGTGTGACCTATATAAGATGCCTTAAGAGTTAAGTCATGCATTATGGTTGAAAAAGATGTTGATAATTCATTTTAGATCTATATATAGTGAAATCAAAGATGGTGATTTATAGATGTGGTGAAATAGATGTGAGTGAGACTTGTATGTGAGATTTTAGAGAAGGCTTATGTGAGGAGTATGCATTAAAGCAAAGAAAGAAGGATAGGTAGTGTTCTTATTGATTGAGTTAATGAGAATAATAGTTTATTGACTATGTGCATGACATATAGGTCATGTTACTAATGTCATAATAGTGCTCTTACAATTTGAGGATATACAAATAGGCCTGGGTATGCATATGAGGATGGTTTGAGTGAAAAAGGAAAGAGCTTATGACATGCCTATATGAGAGGCATGTTTGAGATAGAGAGAAATTTTGTGAAGAGATTAAAAAATAGAGATCCATCATCAAGAGTTGAAGACATCAATTCTAAGGTGGATATGTTCAAAGTAGGGTCTAAAGGACTTGATCTTCCTTAGGGGAAGTTACTCCTTATGAAATAGATGTTTCATTAAATACCTTTGGTCAAGAGGATATGATCAAGGTTTTTTTGGTCCAAAGGAGTTGATTAGTCTCTTGTTTTTAATTTATTATAGGATAGTAGTCCATGTGTTGTAGACTTGAGAGTGGGTTTTATTCCCTATGAGGGTTTACCATAATAACTTTGTGTTATGAGTTTTATTTTGTGTATGAATTGAATGAATGAGATCTCTTGTTAATGTTTCTTGACCAAGTTGATACATGTTGATTGTTTGATAGATTAAAAGGAATACAATTGAAATATCTAGGATCACTAATTCACCCCCCTCTTAGTGGTTATACCTCTAACAATTGGTATTAGAGTGGATCCTTTGGTAAAGGATTTAAAAATTGAAGGTGATCCAAGGTACAATATGAGTAGTCATCAGGAAGGTTTTTCTACTAAGAAAACACTGATGTTCAATGGATCCAATTATCTATTTTTTAGTGCTATGATGAGGACATACATTATGTCCCTAGGGTTTAATGTATGGCAATATGTTGTGGATGGTTATGTTGATCCTATTGTTCATTCATCTAGTGTTGTAGATAAGAATTTATTTGATAACAATTCTAAGGCAATGAATTTTATTACTTGTGGTCTTTCAGAGACTGAATACACCAAGGTAATCCATTACAAATCTACTAAAGAGATATGGGAAAAAATGTAGATAATTTATGAAAGAGATTCAAAGGTTAAAATTTCTAAGTTATAGGCTCATAAAAGGCAATTTAAAAGTCTCAAGATGAATGAATAAGATTATGTGTCATCCTTTCTGAAGATAGTTGATGAGATTGTGAACATCATCAGAGGTCTTGGAGAGAATATTAAAGAAGATACTATAGTTCAAAATGTATTAAGGTACCTATCCCTCAAGTTTGATCCTAAAGTATTTATTATAGAATAAATTCATGATCTTACTCAACTAAATTTTAATTAATTGCATGGTATCCTTATTTCCTATGAGATGAGGAAGAATGATGATATAACACCAATGAAGGAAGCAACTTTCAAGATTGAAATGAAGGTAAAGAAGAAGTTTTAAAGAAAGAAATCTAAAGAGGATGAAATTTTTGATATAAATTAGGATGAACTAATTTCTTTGACCTAAATGAAAGTTGGAACAAGTTTAGGCAAGTATAAAAGTAAACTACCCCTCAAATGCTTCAATTATGGTGAGATATGACATTTTTATAATAAGTTCCCTCATAAGTATAAGAAGGATGATGATGAAGAGCATTGATCAAGGTCATGATGATAGAAAGAGATATTTCAAGTTTGATAAAATCAAAAAGGCATTAAAAAGGTTTGAAAACAAGAAGAAGTACTTCAAGGACAAAAAGAGACTCTACACAAAAGAAGATTGTAGCTCATCTGATGAGAGTGAAGTCAGTGACTTGGAGTATGATCATGAATATTATGGTCTTATTGAAGATAAAGATTTGTTCATGGCTAAGGAAGATAGTTTCTCACATGAAAAGGAGTCTATTTAGAATGTTTAAGATGATGATAAAGATAAGGTAGATTGTGAGATTGAAATGATGAATGATCTTGAAGAAATAAAGATTGAGAAGAAGATCAATAAGAAGATGATATCTAAACTCAAAGATTGTGGAAAAATTTAGTGTGTATGAGGAAATAATAAATTAAGACACTAAGGAGCATGAAGATATATTCAAGCATCTTATTTGTCAATTATAAGTCTTGTCTACAAGCCTAAAAGCTAAATAAGATGAGTGTTTAAGGTATGTAATTAAAAATAAGTCATTGAGATCTGAGTTAGAGAAGACACCTAGTAAGGTAATGTCATTTGTTAGATTTTTAAAAACTTCAACTAATTTAGACAACATTTTTAATGATCAAAAGAATGCAAGTGATAAGAATAATCTTGGATAAAAAGAAGAACAAGAGACTGCAACTTAAGACAAGATGAAGACAAATGTGAACAAGGACAATCATCCTTTAAATACAAATCATCAGACAAAGAATTTTGGTGAAAATAAATTGAAGACAAATTAGATCAGACTACCACATGTCATAAGGTATGAAAATTTCAATGGTAACTACTATACTTGTAATTAGTTTGGGCATAGAGCTGGAGAATGTAGAAGACCTGTCAAGAATGAGTTTGCATGGGACTATGATGGGGGTAATTAGTCAAAAGGAGTAAGAAAGTTTGAGTCTTTTAACTATCATGATGTGGGACACTTTGAAAAACATTATCAAAATAAGGTAAGATAATATAATTTTACTTCAAGGAGTATGGTCTACTAAAACTATAAACAGAGAGGTCACATTGCTAGATTCTGCAAGCAAAGGTCTACAAATCATAATAAGTTTAATCAAGATCCAAGAGTGCAAGGAAAAAGGCAAGTTTACACATGGAGATAAAATGTCGTAAGTATGATTCATGATGAGACTATAGGTCCAAGTAATCTATTTTTAATGGTGGAGAATGCTACAAAAGCTAAATAATTCTAAGGGCTTTCATTATTTACTAATGTTGAGAATGAAGAGACCAAGATCAAGGAGAAGACCAAGGTACTGAATGATGCTAGTTTTGAGGTGTGTATTGATCCAAGTGAAGATCTTTCTATTGATAAGAAATTTTCTTGAAAATAACATTAGTTGTTAATTCCTAGTAATGAGGTTCCAAACTGCAAAGAAGATTTTTTAGTTAAAAAGGTATGTCATGAATCTATGTTATCTCCATGTGTTGTCAGTTCTATCATAAAAGAGAAGGATAATGTTGTGGTAGAGCATAACTTTATTTATTTTAAGCCTAAGAAGAATAATAAGTACAATATGGCTTATAGATACAAGAATATTCTAGTGGTTATTGAAGAGATGTGGGCTACTCCTAGCTTCAATTTGTTTTAGAGCATTGTGGTGAAAAAGATGTCTCCATCTATGCTTTTTAAGAGACTCCTTTTAGTGGAGAAGCAAGTACTATTGAGGTGTTTTTAAAATGTTCCTATAAGGCTAGAGATGAATTTTTTTAATTGGATCAGGTTTGTCCAAGTGAAAGATATGCTTTGGTGATGTCAGAGTGATGTCATAAGCATATATGGTCAGTTTGTTGGGTCAGATTGAAGGTTTTCAAGTAGAAAAAGAAAATTTATGATTTTTTAAGTTGATATTTTTTTATATAAAGGTATGTTTACCTTATTATATCATGTTCCAAGTGTTTTTGTGGTTTCAAGATATGTTAAAGTCAAATTGGAGATTTGTGTTTGCTCTCAGGTTTCCTAGTTTATATTTATGAGCTTACATGTCCTAAAATGGGTTATATAAACTAAAGGATCTCAATGGTGTGGAATCTCAAATATTGGTCCAAAATTTTGTAATTTCTATCTTGAAGTGTGAAAGAATTTTCAAAGGTGGATGTTGACCAGAAAGAGGTTTGTTGACCTAGTTCGTTCTGAGATTCTAGGGTTTTGGGCTTTGTTAGAAAAGTGTTTTGCCTTGTGAATTATGGTCTAAGGATTATTAATATGTTAAATGGACCAAATGGGTTATAAAATCAATATTCACAAATATTTTAAGGTTTATGGTTCTCAAGTTATTCAATTTTTCTTCAAATTAGAAGCTTAATTGGGTAGTAGGTTTGTGAAGGAAGTATGTTACAAAGGATGATCTAGGTGATGAAATTTTATGTTACTTAAGGGGAATATTTCATTGATTTAGATATGAAATTTTTAGGTCCTGAATATGTGTCTATTGAAATATGTCAGATCTGTAAGTTTTAGGTAGGGTTACAAGGAGTCTAAATAGGCCTAGTATGAAGTTTTGATGTTTTTACTTAGTTTTTCCAAAATGGAAAGGTATAATAATTTTAAGGTGATTTTTTAATAATTTTTTTAAAGCATGTTTACTATTTTTTGTGTGGAATGAAGTTCTTATGGTGGTTCGTAAGGTAGTTTGAGATAGAAGGCTAATAAGTCTGTATGGTGGTTCCTCATGGTGTATAGAGATCTGTAGATGCTCAAAAGGTAAAATGGATTATAAATATTAAGGGGAGTCCCTATAAAATTTTTCTTGGTGTTTTTTTTATTAGATTTTAGTTCTTTTTTGTGTTCTCTATTCATTGGTTGTAGTGCTTAGTTGAAGAAGAGTGTTGGCATATAGCAAGAGGAAGTTGTCAAGGCAAGAAGACGTTGCCTGAAGGTAAGGGGTATTTTGTATCATATTTATAATATGTTCCTTTAATATTTATGGTATGTTCAAGTCCTCAAGATCAGTTTTTTACCACTTTTTCATTATGTCAAAGGGGGAGAAAGTTCCTATTGTGAGAGTGCTTGAAGAAAAAGAATGTGAGTTGAATGATGTTTGTTGACATCAATTACAAAGGGAGAGATTGTTAGAGAGTTTTTAATTATTTCATGGTGATGTCATATAGGTTTCATAGTGAGTGGATGAAGTGCTTTGATAACCAAAGTAACAATGACAAAGTGTGCATTGTGCTTGTCTAAGTGTGCTTAAAGGAGGATTGGTTGATATTCAATTTTAGCTTGATTAGAGATGTTCAGGGATGAGTATGGTGATTTTATCATGTGTAAGGGGTCATATAAATGGTAAAAGATGATTGGAGAGCTTGTGTTATTTAGTGTATTTTATTTGATAGTCCATAGTTTTCATCTAGATGGTTTGGGTTTAGTGGTATAAAATTGAAGTAGGTAGATTGTTAACATCACCATTGCCACATGTGGATGAGTCAATAGGAATTGGTCATATTATTGTGATCAAATTAGTCATTATTTTTTATGTGATAAATCTTAGGTCATGCACCTACGTGCATTCAGAGATATATGGGTGTAAATTTGGGCTCCCAAGCATTTTGATAGTGTTGTCCAATACTTAGCCAAATTTGCAATGTGTTAAGAAGAACTGAGTAATCATTTCTATGATGTCATATCTCACATGTGTGGATGGTTCATAATAATATGATCATATGGGTTTGTTAATCTTTGATATTAGTTTATTTTAGCTAAATTTTAGGTCATAAACTGAAGCATAACAAAAATTATGCATTTACAAAGATGGCCTCCCAAGTAATTTTTGACATAGTTGGCTATGTGGTAGAAAATTTTGAGAAGTAATTTTAATGGAAATATATCTCAATCATGTTAATGTTTCAAGATTAATTTTATATATGGTTAGATTATCTTTTTTAAGGTGATCATATGGTCCAAATTGTAGATAATGCATCTGAGTACAAAAGAAGTTATTGAGATTCAAAGTTGGTTACTCAGATAGATTGAAATGGTCCCCATACTTAATCAATTTTAAAAATAGTAATGTTTGAGTAACTCTCAAAGAGATTGATGATGTGCATTTTCTCCAAAATGTTAGGAAGTAGTGAGATGGTGCCAAGTTTTTTATGTTTAACATTAAGTAGAGATAAAGATCAATCTTCTTCCAAGGATCAACGATGAGTGAGTTATCATACAAATAGAGATAAATGGTTCATATTAAATTAAATAGGTCAAATTGATGTTTCTTATCTTTGTTAAAGATTGAGCTATGTTTAGGAGAATGATGGAGCACATGAGGTCAAAATTTCCAGAGTTAACAAGATGAGGTCAACTACCATATGTTTAATGTTTGAGCATTAGCACCTATTCATTAAAGTTGGGAGAATATTTATGGTGTGATATTGATCTCAATCTAAGAGACATGAGATGTGAGCATAGTGTTCAAAGTCTAACTGTGACAATTTGCTTTTGAATATTTGAATTTAACAAAGGAAAAAACTAGTCTATGGTTTTTGGACCATATATTCTAATCAAGGATGAATTTGCTCATGGTGTAAAAATAAAAGTGGTAGAGTAATTCAAGTTGAATCTATAAATATGAATTTTAAGGTCTATTTATATATAAAAATAAATATATTAAACTCCAAAGTTGACTATGTGTTTGTGTATGTTCTACAAGTAACTTGAGAAGGGTATTTGACCTCATTTTGATGTTATTTAAATATCTCATGATGAATTAGATATATGAGAGTTTTTTAGACTCCATAAGGATGTTATGTGTACATTTTTAATGTTTTATCAATCATATCTAGTATGATTTTTTTTTTAAATTCAACTATGTTTTCATTCATAATGACTGTGTGTACAAAGAAGTGTTTGAGCTATGTGTGTTTAATCTAAAGGGTATTGTGATGGTTATTGGAACTTAAGGAGAACCTATATATAATATAGCATGGGCTCATGAGTTTAAAAGTTTTTCTATGCTCTTAGTTTTCTCATAAAAGTGTCAAAGAGATAAATGGGTCTCCATAGGACCTAAAAGTGACTTAGGCCTATTTTGAAATCGGATTGTGCTTAAGTGTGACATATATAAGATGAATTAAGGGTAAAACATGTATTCTAGCTAACTAATATGTTGATAATTCATGATAGTTCTATATATATTGAAATCAAATATGGGGATTTCTAGATGTCGGAAAATAGATGTGAGTGAGACTTGTATGTGAGATTTTAGAAAAGGCTTGTGTGAAGAGTATGCATTGAAGTGAAGAAGGAAGGATAGGTAGTGTGATTTTTGATTGAGTTAATGAGTAGATTTTTTTTTGACTATGCGCATTATCTATAGTTCATGTTACTAATGTTAGAATAGTGCTCTTGAAATTTGAGGATATGTAAAGATGTTTGAGTGTGTATATGAGGATAGTTTGAGTGAAGAAGGAAAGATATTGTGACATTCATATGTGAGAGGCCATTTTGAGATAACTATAAAGTTTATACAGAGGTTATAAAATATATATCTATAATCAAGTTTTGAAGACATCAGTTCTAGGGTGGAGATGTTGAAAGGAGGCTCTAAAGGATTTTATCTTCCTTAGGAGTAGTTGATCCTTGTGAAACAGGTGATTCACTAAATACCTTTGGTCAATAATATATGATCAATGTTTGATGGTATAAATGTGTTTATCAATCTCATGTTTTTAATTTCTTATAAGACATTAGTCCATGTGTTGTGGACTTGAGAGTGGGTTTTATTTTCCATGACGGTTTCCCATAGGAACTTTGTGTTATGTTTTTTATCTTGTGTATGCATTGAATGAATGAGATATCTTGTTAATGTTGCTTGATCAAGATAATATATGTTTATTTTTTTAATAGTTTGAAAGGATTACAATTGAAATTTAAATATTTAGGCTCACTAACTCACCCTCGGTGATTGTACCTCTAACAGGTCTAGTATTAATGTGACATCTTTGTGGCTCATCCAATAACTTAGTTATAATAAAGATAATCTCAATCAAACCCACCTTACATGCCATGTATTTGACCAAACTAATCAAAATCCATATGGTTTTATTTAGCTCCCCTTATAATTTGAAATAAGACTATTACAACTAAGCTTATTATCCTCAATTTACCCCTATCTTACAACATACTCCTAGGTCAACCATATACTCATAGAATGAGGTATATTGCCTCATCTGGTGGCCAATGTATCAATTTATTACATAATGTAAAAATGTAAAAACATGAAGCTAATCCCAAAACATAGATTATTCAACTTCCCAATCCTAAATCACAATATCACATTCCTACCATTCTAACAATCAATAGTGCTCCCTTACCTAGATTTATTAACATCAATCCATAATTACCTGTCACTCTTATTGATTCAGATGAGGATGAGCCTAATGACCTGAGACATAATTGAAATGCTACTAAGCTACCTCCTTACATATCAAAGTGGTTTCCTCCTTCTTTATTACTTCATGATCACACAATCCCTTGATCACAAAATCCCTCTCATTGATGAGATCACTAATTTACCCTCTCCATGTAATGCTAAAGAAGATTATTACATAAAATATGCCTTCACATGTAATGATTATGGAGTGTAAAAATTATTCCAAGTCCTTTTAATCATGTCTCCACATAAATTCAGCGATCTAGGTATTTCCCCTTCTAAAACTCCTCATGAATCTCAAACATGTACAATTTCTCCAACCTAAGAAGATAAATACATCATGGCCCAAGCTCAATCATGAGACTTGGATGTTCAACATTATCAAAAAACATTAGCCCAAATACATGATTTAAATAATGATGTTCATATCATTTCCACTACATTTGAATTAGCTCCCAAAGGTCATGTACCTCTTATTAATTATCCACTCATTGATACTCCTTGGGTGGTAAAACAAATCCTATCTTTCAAACCTATAGAAATTCCTATAGATCTAATCATTGCATCTAATTATTCCCTCATCAATGATGTTAATGGAAAACCAATCAAATTTGATCAACCTTATCCCCCTAATCCACATACTCTTGAGATTACATTAGATGTCAAGGCCATAGATGTACATCAAATATAATCTGAATATGACCACCATGGTTAAAAAATCTTGATCTCAAATTAGATGTTGAGTATTATGGTCCTCTTCGCACATTTCCCAGTGATGAAGCCATTCTTGAAATACTTCATGCTTGAGAACTTTAACTACCTCTACAACATCACAAAATCAATAATTTAAAAAATAAATCCCCTTATTTTAACAACTTCATTACTAGCATTGATCCTAAATAAATTTCCATTTCTTCTGTACTTACCACACCATATCATTTCCAATATGAAAATTCTATGATTATTGAGAAAACTACTTTAATTGAATATGGTACACCAACATTCCCTCAATTAATTATAGTCTTTCATGAATTCACACCAATTTAACATGATAAATTAATCTTATTATTAGATAAATATCATGAGACATTTGCATGGTCCTATAAGGACATGCCTAGTATTGACCCTAGCATCTTGGTGCACAACATCATCACTTACCCTGATGTAAAACCCATGTGATAAAAACAATGGAAATTTCCACCAAAAATTTCAACTTTATTCCATAAATAAATTATCAATCTTATTAATGATAAGTTTATCAATCCCATGGATTTTCATAATGGGTCTCTAACATTATCCATATTTGAGATAAAGACACCATGTTTATTCACATTTAAATGAATTTACATAATTGTAATCTTGTTTGTCTAAAGGAAAACCTACCTCTACATTCTATAGATGACATCATCGATTCTACTACTAGTTATGAAATTTTATCCCTTGTAGATTGTTTCTCAAGTTATAACCAAATTCACATTACCCCAAGGACCAACATAAGACAACATTCACCATGGAATTGGGCACCTATTGTTATGTTAAAATACCCTTCTACCTCAAATATTTTGGGGCTATCTATCAATGAGTGATGACCCACATCTTTCATGATCTTATTCACAATATTTTAGGAACCTATGTGGATGAACTCATTGCCAAATCCAAAAGCTGCAAGACTCATCTCTCTGATCTTATTGTCATATTTGATCACCTCATTAAATATAAAGTTAGCCTAAATCATTTATAAGTGTGTTTTCAATGTCACATTTTCAAAATTATTAGGATTCTTAGTCTCTATTCATGGCATTGTCATTGGTCCCACCAATATTAATTCTACTGTCAACATGCCCATCCCTAGTTCTATTCCATTTATTCTCACTTACCTTGGTAATCTTGGGGTAATTAGATGGTTCATCCATAAAATGTCTTACCATATTTATTATGTTGATTATCTTCTTAAGAAAGGTAATTCCCTCAAACGGATGAATCCTTTTCAAAAAAAAAATGATATTATGCAATAATTATTACTTCACACACCTATTATTCGTCTACCTCCTAACAATCATCTATTAATCTTATATACCTCTTCCACACCCATATAAATTAGGGTAATGCTTGCCAAACAAGATGATACTAAGAGGGAATATGCCATATATTATATCAAATGGGGCCTCATCAACTATGAGAAACATTATAAAAAAGTAGACTGTGATTGCCTTGACATATATTTTACTACTAAAAAACTATGATATTTTATGATTTATCAAACCACTTACATTATTGTTCATTATGATCCCCTTCTTCACTTCTTATCCAAAGGCTTCCTTCATATATATCAAATTATAAAGTGGATAGTCCTTCTCATGTAATTTTATCATTGAGTTATTACACAAAAACTATCAAAGGACAAATTAATGTTGATCAACTTGTTGTAGCTCCTATACCATCTATTGACCACTTTCAAGATAGTCTTCCTGATGACAATATTATATATATTAAAGTTCTTAATCAAGCCATATATCTTTATATATTAATTCCATAATTTCACTTACGATATTAAAGAAAGTAATCTTAAATATTCATCTATCTTCCTCAACACTAATAAACCAAAATAAGTTATCAAATAACTTCTTGAAATCATTGCCATTTTACATGAAGATACTTGGACCCTTCATTTTGACTATGTCAAATATCTTCAAGGAGCTATGGTAGGCTATTTATTCACTATTCCTCTTTATAAAATTATCCCTTTAGAATTTAACCTTACATTAGATGTCACTAATAACATGTTAGAGTATGAATCATTAATTCTAGGCATGAGAGCAACCCTTGATCTAGATATCGCATGTCTACATGCTTTAGGTGACTCCCAACTCATTTTACACCAAGTCAATCTTGATTATCAATTCAAAGGTTAAAATCTCATTTTTTATTATCAAATCTCAACTTCCATTGCCAAATATTTCACTTCTTTTACTATCGAGCCTATCCCTTGAGATAAAAAATTTATTACTTATTCACTTACTTCTCAACATCTATTTTTCATCCACACCAATTTCTTACTAATTCCAATTATCTTATCCAAATAATAAAATCCCCATATTCTATTTAACCATAAGATTCAATCATCTTCCACATTGAGGCTATAACCATTTGACAAAGCCCATGGTACAAAGACATTATTCAATTTCTTGAACACTAAACCTATCCCTCAAACATTGATTCCTATGAAAAGACTTATGTTGTCAAACAAGCTTTTAAGTATGTATTTCAGTATAACATGATGTAGTATCATGATGTCAAAGGTACCTTACTCTTTTGTGTTATGAAAGATGAGGTTCCTCCTCTTATTGAACAATCACATGGGGGAATTTTTGGTGGCCATTGTAGTAGACATGATACAACCCAAAAATGCTTATGTATGGGATACTTTTGGCCCACTATTGAAAAGGATGCCATAGAATTGTACACCTTACCAACTTCATGATGATCTAATTTTTACACCTCCAGCTAAGCTTCAAACTATGGAATCTCCCTGGCCATTTTCAATATGGATATTAGATCTCATAAGAAAGCTACCTCAATCTTAATATGGGCATGTCTTTATTATCACATCCACAGAATATTTTCCCAAATGGGTCAAGGTTATGCCCCTTATCAATGTCATCATTACTACCATCTCCAAATTCATCCTTAATCAAATAGTTTTCCATTTTGGTGTTCCTCATACTATCATTTAAGATAATGGTGGTAAATTCAAAAATAAATATGTCAAACAACTTTATGCTAGATTTAAAATCAATCACAAAGTTTCCACACCCTACTATTTGCAATGTAATGTCCAAGATGAGGCCACCAATAAAATTATTAATAAAATTATCCAGAATAAAATTATTGAAACATACACATATTGTCATCTTCATCTATATCCCTCTCTTTGGGCCTATCACACTAGCATATACACTACCACTAGAGCAACACCATTTTCACTAGTCTATGGTTTTGATTCAGTCCTCCCACTAGAAGTTGAGCTTCTCTCCTTCTATATATTTCTTCATGGTATAATACCTAATGAATAACTACATGAATATCACCTTAATACTATATATATCCTTTATTAACACCATATTTTTTCCATGTAACACATTTGCCAATACAAGGCCTATATTGCTAAACAACATAACAAAAGAGTTAAAGTTCACACTTTTAGTGTTGGTGATCATGCCCTTAAATTAGACTAAACTCATGAAAAATAAGGTAAATATGCCAAAAAATGGTGGGGACCTTATTTATTCAAATACATCCTTGGTCCAATAACCTATCACCTTCAAATTAAGGCCATATTTTCAAAGAACCCACCAATGCACAATTATTAAGAAAACATGTTGCATAAATACATCCCTTCTTATCATGATTTCTATATTTTATCATTCTAATTTTTTTTGTAGGATACTTACATGGGTCTCACCCTCTATAATAGGACCTTTCTTAAAAAACACCAACTTTCCCATCTACTTTTCACATGTTTTCAATTCCTTGTTTTCAAAATTTGCACAACCTGTGTTAGCATGTTTTCCTACACTTCCCTCATTCTTATGATAAAAAATCACACTTTAATGTCATCTCTTTTTTTACAAACCTTAGTCCTTCCTTTTTGTCCTTTGGTTTCCTATTTTATCATGAGTTACATTGTAAAACCATGGATAAGACTTAGTCTTCCTCATGATTTCCTTTTATCATCATTGTTTTCTTTCTCTCCAATACTTTTTAACACCCCTTGGGCTTGTATTTTGTTAGTTGTAGTGTAATACCATGGATATGACCTAGCCTTCTTCACAAATACCATCTTTCCCATCTACTTTTCACATGCTTTGTGCACCATCTTGGATTTCTCTTTTATGAGTTGTAATATAATAATGTGGATAGGACCTAGCCTTCCTCATAAAATTACCATCTCTCATTTAGTATTCTCTATCTATAATGTGTCTTGAAATGGTTCTAAGTTTGTGATCCTTGTTTTCAAATTTATCTTTTCCTTCTTTGATAGATAAAATTTGCACAACCTATGTTAGCATGTTTTCCTACACTTCCCTCATTCTTATGATAAAAAATCACACTCAAAAATTAATGTCATTGTATCCCTTTTTCATCCTTTAAAAAAAAAATTGTGATTTGAAGTAATTCCAATTGTTTCATTTTTTATTTCTCTTGATTTCCTTTCCTTTAACTCCACATTGTATAAAACCAAGTCGAATTCAAGATAACACTTTTATTTCACTTGACTTAACACATATTCTTAGACACCATTCTCTCTAAGTTCTCTCTCTTAGAAACCAAGTCCAAAGTATTCAAATGAAATTCATATTTATCACCCATATTTGTTTTTACAGATATATATAGAGGAGGAATAGAAAAACCCATTAGGAAATTTAAAAGCCAAATCATTTAAAATAAAATCCAATGATATACAAAAGGCAACATAAAAATTTAAAAAGTTAAAATCACACTAAAAGACATGATTATAAGCACATATCCTATTTAAAATCAAAACTCAAACTCCATATTTGGCCTCATAATAGAACCGAGGTTCATTAGGGTGGGGTAAGCTAGTAGATTGCAATATGAGAATTCAATAAACTATAGGTGCTACCTACTTTCTCATGCAGATACCTAATCATCATAATAGATCAATGGCTCTGTAAGGGGTCAAGAGTAATGGGTAACACATTATGGGAAGGTAGGTCCATTTTAATTTTCCATGCATATATCCTTCATGGGATGATCTACCTACTGCATTTGTTGATTTAAGACTTGTGTAGCTAAGAGAATTTCTTCAAGAGTCCTTAAGGTTGAGAGTCCTCTTATTTTGACCAACCTAAATTGAGTGTCTTAAATTTGATAAACAATTCCTCTACCTTAGTTTTCCCTTCATTTTTCACTCCACCCATTTCATTCTTCCCCTTGACAAGAAAGTGTGATTCTAAATTTTTTTCCCTTCTTCTATAATCCTTCTTCTTCACATCTTAAAAACATGATATCACTACTTTGTTTCAATTTTATCTATCTTTAGAACCAAACAATATGTTTGAGAGACTATGGATTATTTTTACACCATGGATTTACATCCCATCATCACTTTTCTTCCTTTTAACATTAATTATTGTTGTTCTACCCCTTTTTGTAGACACCTGAGTTCATTTCTACTTTCCTACACTTTTCCATTGTTGACTGAGGTTGGCTTATTACTACTCACTCATCAATGTTGTTTTACCATTTTACATGCCCATATTTGATTAAGGATTGTTACTAATTTTACATTAATGTTTGATTACCATTTTTGAAATGTATCCTTGGTTTGACTTGGTGAGTTTTCCTTTCTTACTTAAGGTTTACTTGTTTGTGTTTTTCAGTCTTTAGTAGCCTTGGATTTTTGATTACCCAATTTACTCTAACTTTTGATTTAGTCATTTGGTATAACATAACACTTATCACCCAATATTGCCAAATTTCCAAGTATGTCTTAACTACATAGAATCATTTATCATGGCTTTCTAGTGTTTATTAGTTTTTTCTCTTTAGTTTTGTATCATCGGCTTTCTTGAAAACATTCTCTATGCCCTCCATAATCAAGAATACAAACACAATAGACAACCATATAGAAATAAAGGTAAGTTAAGGTATGCATTACTCTTATTTTTAGTTATTTCCCTTTCAGTCATTTACTTTCAATTATTTTTATTTTAAAATATTAAAACTTTTTTGAGCCAAAATGTTATGATTTTCTATATTCTTTCTTGAAGCACCATCCCCTATTTCACCTAAGTGAAATGTGATGATATTTGAGTGGGGCATATGTATACACATAATATTTTCAAACCTTATCAATTACTAATTATTTATATCTTGTATGAACCCATAGAGTCTTAATATCTTTGAGTGAATTCCTAAATGGGTGTATGAAGAAAGGGATGGGAAAACCATTAGTGATTTATAGGATTTTTATCCCCTTACTACCACTTGTTATCAGTCCAAACATCTCTTAAAAACATTCCCTTAATCTATTTCTCCTTTTTTTCATTTCTAGTCATTTTCTACCTTTATTAGCCATTCCCTAGCCTAAAATATTTTTTTATGGTTTAAATTACACTATAAACCCCATCTAACATGTACTCTAATTTATAAAATATATTTATGTTCTAGGTTTCCCCCTGTTTGACCTAGACTGAAACCTAATTTATTTTTTTCAATAATGATACAAGGTTGATTGGGCCAACCTTGTTAGCCTAAACTTTCAAAAAGGACTAGGGTTAGATATGCCTATATAAACACATCCATTTCACCATTTTTAGAGATACAACAAGAGTTAATTATTCATTTGCACTTTTTTACAATTTTCTCTTCCACATTCTACTTGAGGAGTCTTATCTTAGGGTTTATACTTGGAGAATAATCTTGTCTTGTGGAAAAGTTTTGGATACTTTAGACTTTCTTAGTGACCCTTAAAAACCAAAATAACATCTTGAAAAACACCTTTAGCCAAGGGAGAGATTGAGTCTTGACAGGTTCATCTTCAAGGTAAGTATCTCTAAATTTTCTCCTCTCTTTAGTAGATATAAGTAGCATAAGTAATGGATTTTTAATATATTATTCTCTCTATGCATTAGGATTTTACCTATACATATATTAATTAAGATTATCTTATGCGTGTTTACTTTTATATTTTCTAACCCCATTTTATGTCATAATCTTTGGTGAGCACTAGATTAGACTTTGTTTTACTTGTTATTAGTTTAGGGAATATAAAAACATATGACTTAGGGTTATTGCATAGTCCTGCTTGACTGGAGGATTTGTAACCCTCCTTAATAAATTTATCATGGTAAGAGATCCCTTGGTTAGGTCTAGTAGATACACCTTGGTCATGACCTTGAATATATAATGTATACACAATCATAAGTTTAAGTAGGATTTATCTTATCCAAGATAGGATTGATCTATAGATATATTATATTTACCATTGCATATAAGTCCCATATATCTCAATGAAAGTTTTGATGAATTCTCAAATTTAATCAAGATTTTTTTAGCCTTAACCTATATAAACACTTTATCACCTACAAAAAATTTCTTAGTTATTTTATTAAGATAAGCATAAATTTTCTATCACCCATTGAATTCATCCAAGCTTTATTTGATTGTCCTAACTTTCTCTTCCATTTATGAAAGCATTTCACATCTAAAGACCACCTTGTCTTTTAACGTATCCCAACTGATTGGATTTTTAAACCTCCTTTCAAATAAAGCCTCAAAAAGAGTCATATTTAACATTGATTTGGATGAATTCTAATAAAAATCAATTAATGGAAGGTACTCCTCCCACTTCTATTGTTAGTCCATGAAATACATATAAAGGAAATATTCCAAATCTTGGTTTAAATCATTCTATTTTTCCATTAGTTTATGGGTGATAAGCAATGTTGAAGTTAAATTGCATATCTAGAGCTAAATTTAAGGTCAACCAAAACCTATAATTTGTATGTAATCAGAAATACATCATGTTTATAAATCAATTCTAACTCAGAGAAGACAGATCATAATTACACTTATGATTGGGGATACATTAGATAATTGGGAATATGACCAATATGTGGATCTTCTAGACCCAATTAGGGTATTTATTATCATAATAATAATACTAGGGAGGGTTTCAAAGCCTCCAATCAATCACAATCATGAAATAACCCTAACTAATCCCTATTTTTTCATATTCACTATACTAATAACAAGTAAAGAAAAGAAATATAATCTATCACTCACAAAGCTTGTGGCACAAAGTGGGGGTAATAAAAAATATAAATATGCATAAGACATATACTCATGTCAATGTATATAGAATCCTAATGCATGCAAGAGAATTACAAATGCATATCTATCTATTCTTATAAAGGAGAACAAATTTATGAATACTTAACTTTGAATATGTACCTATTGAACCTTAATCTCTCCCTTGGCCAAGGTGTTTCTCAAGAGTTTGTTATGGTATGTAAGGATGAAAAAGATAAATAAGATCTAGACTACACAACCTATCAATGTATCCAAAAGACTTCTCCAAAGACAATATCCATATCTCTAAAGAAAGTATGAAACCCTAAGTATGTTCTTCAAGTATAATGGTCGATAAGTAGATGAGTAATAGATCTTACTTATTCTCTTCTCTAAATAATGGCAAAATGATCTTGTATATATAGGCATATTTAACCCTAAGCTATTTCAAAAGTTTCAGCTTATAGGGTCAACCTAGTTGACCTAGAATTGTTATGGACAAAAGTTCACTACATCATGGACTAGGTCAACCAAGAGCTAATCTAGACCCTAAATGAATTTCACCCATAAGAGAATAGGGTCAACCCAGTTGACTTAGTATTGTAAACTATCACAAGGGGTATTAGTTTAGGAAAAGGGGGGGGGGGGGGAAATGTGGGAAATGACTAGAGGAGTGTGAATGAGAGAAGAACAAACTTAGATATATGGTTTTAAGGAGACAAGTGTGTAGATAACAAGTGGAAAAAGGGATAACAATCCTATGAAACACCTATGGTTTTCCTACTCCTTTCTTAGTGCACCCCTTAAGGAATGCACTTAGAAAGATTAAGACTTGATGGGTTCCTCTAAGATAAATAGAATTAGTAATTGATAAAAGTTTTGGAATATTATGTGCATACATATTCCCTACTCAAATCTCATCATGTGTCATGTAAGTGCAACATATGATGGTGCTTCAAGAATAGAACATGATGACACATAGCATTGATGCTAAATAAAATGTAATAAAGAGAAAATAATATGACTTAAAGGATAAAATTTAAAAACACATACATTTACTTACCTTAGAGTTATAGATAAATAAGGAGATTATGAAATAAGCGAAGCCATCCAATGTGAGGAACATTAGGTGAACATGTATAGATTACTGTAAAAAAGAGTGAAAATAGAAATTGTTGGAATATAGGCATATATTAGTGTAAAATATTCTCTACAATGTCAATATTATAGAAATTTTAATGGCTTAAAAAATGAGTGAGTAAAAACCAAGATATGATAAAAATAAGGAATCTAATGGTAAATATTTGAAAGGTAAAGAATTATGAATAGTAAGTTTAAATAGGGTGAAAAGAAAGTTATTTTTTATTGTTTGACTTATTTGGAGAGAAAAATAAAGATCTAAGAGACCTAAAAAAACCAAATGAGCTAAGATGGTAAGGAGATGATAGTTGATATGAGGAGAATGCCTAGTAGATGCAACGAGTGCAACATTAGTAGGAAACTAAGAATTTCAAACTTGTTTTGAGTATTTTATTGAAATTTGTAATTTAAGCCATTTTGAGAAACTAAAATGAACCCCATATAGTTTATAAGGGTACTAGGGGATAAAAGGGTAAATAGGTTAAAATGAGTTAAAATAATAACTACTAAAGGCATTTATTATAATTAAGGTAAAGAGTCAGCAATCTAAACCAATTAGGTCAACCCAAATGACATAGTAGGTTAAGAATCTTGATCTGACACTAAGGACTGAGTAGGTGTGTGCCGACTTAGTTTATTTTAGTAAGGTGGTGGATTAGTAACCCTATCCCAACTTAGTTGATTAATCCACTATATAAACTTAGTACTAAGGGGAAAATGAAAGGGTTGACTTAGTTTGTTAAGTCCATAGGGTTGACCTAGTACTATTTGGTCAACTTAGTATCTGACTAAGTGACTACTATAGTACTAAAATGTGGTAAATTGGCCAAAATAATGTGTAAGGCCTAAGTTGATTGAGTAAGTACCAAAATGGCCAATTAGGCTAAGAATAGGTGAAATTGGTCAAAATGGATAGATTAAGTAAAATTAATGTTTGTTTTTGTTAAAATTAAAAATAATGTATTTGATTATGAGTGATATGGAGGTCTAATACATATTTTTTTATTTGATGTCTATAGGGGAATCATAAATTATTGTGATTAGTGGATGATTCTTGGCTACCATACCTATTAGAGTGACTAATAGTGGAGGATTGAGCTAGGTTAGTCACACTAGGCCTAGGAGGTATCATAGAGATGTGTTGAGTATTATTGAGCATAGATCTAGTAGTCATATTCCTATGAGCCTGGGATCACTTAACTAATACCTTCAAGTGGGTGGTGAATGGGGATACCATTGAGTTGGGTATCACACTAGAGGATTTATATATTATACTTAGACTATCGATAAGAGGGACACCAACAATAATGGTGATACTAAATGGCTAGGAGGAGAGATGAACATTAGCCTGATAAGAGACATAGTCATATAACATATATCTAGGGATGAGGGTGAGCCTTTTTGACATGTATATAGCTCATATTATGGATATAAAGAAGGTAGTGATAGGACATATGATAGTATGGGTATTGTGTAATAATTCAAATGGAAAATTACCATTATATGTGATAGCCTTGTGTCAGTCTATTTTAGATTAGTGGGTATTGTATGACATGGGTTCTATCATATGGGTTTAGCTCATACATGATATCTATAGGATGTTATTTAGAGGGAAATACCATGGGTATGATGATATTATTGGGTCATTGGATATATGATAGGTTCCCAATATACTGACCAGTTGGGTTACCCCATGTGGTCAATGATCAATTTCCTTGAGTATAAATATGGAAATAAGATCAAGTGGTGCAATCCATGCCCCACATGCTATAAATATAGATGATCACATGAGTATATATCATGTGGTAGCTCTATGTGAACATTATGATAGTATGGTTGAGTTAGAAGATGGTGGAGCTAGAGTTGGCATGAGCATAGATTATAAGCCACTACACTTAGTGAATAGAGCCACATCTAGTGGCATGTGTACTAGGATATTTCAAAATCCATCACCCAGTGGTTCTAATAATGGTGCCCACATTTTGGGCTAGACATGTGAGAGATAATGGTGAGAGGAGGAGTAGGACCACTAGTAATGAGACCAAAGATCATACCATATCATGAGAGACCATGGACAGGTCAAGCATAATAGATAAAAGCTAGAGAGCAGATGGATGTGGATGTAAGAGTGTCATAAGTACCACAATCAGAACCATGGTCTCAAGAGTATTGAAAACCTCAATCACATAATCGATAGAGATGATAGTGATGAGAGAAAGCACAGGGGGTGGTCATTTAGGATGACCCATTAGTAAGCCCAAGGTAAAACTAGTCTATAGAGGTGCCACTAAGGTAAGGCTTGAGACTAACATGGGTGGTGACTCTAAGGTTTACATTAGTTTGGAGGAATACCATAGATGATGTACTCAGAGGATGATATAATAGTTAAATCATGGTTGTTGTTCATGCATATGGGGAGATCATGATAGGCAACATCCAAATAGGTAATAAATAGTTGTAATTTGCTTAAGTTTTTTTAGATAGATTATAGATAGATTTTGAGATATATCTATAATATAATGTCTATTTGGTTTGAATTTTACATATCTTATAGAGGAGGAAGAGACTAGATAGGTATCCCTAGTGAGGGGAGCACTTCATGATATCCTAGATGGGATGTTGATACCATACGACCTTTCCACATTAGATGATCCTATGGTATTATCTACTCTACTTAGGTGAGCTAGTTCAAATTAGTAAGAGAGGTTATAAGGTGATTATAAGAACATGGAGATAAGTTATATCCACTGAAAAGGGTGGGAGTAGGATAATAATAGGCATGGAAGGACTTGTCTTAGGAGAGAGCCATGCATATGACTATTATGAGTCAACTAGCACATGTGTAAGACTAGGTGGACAACCTAAAGGGATAGGTGATACATTTCAGATCTTGGAAAACCTCTTTAAAATTTAGTATTCAGAGGGGGTATCTGAGGCCTCTATGGGTATTGTGTCTAGGCCATGATATAGACATGATAGAGCCAAACCTTAGAGCTAGAGTGATGTATTATTGTAATTTATATCAAAAACACATGATATATATATATATAAATATTTGATTTTGATATTTAGATGTTTGATCTTGTGTGTTTGTATTGTGGTCATGGTTGTGGATGCATAGATATATTTATTTTTAGAACATGCATTTGGATTTTGTTGTATATTCTATACGAAATATATGTGTTATGGTTTCTTTTTGAGCATTATGCAGGATATATGTATGGTTAAAAAAAAGGTGAAAATACTTGGTAAAATATTATCAATCAAAAATAAACTTACTACACACTATTTCATGTTGGGAAATGTCTAACAACAAAATATGATTTAGTATAAGAAACCAAAGAGTGGTAAACAAGAGGGTAAAAATTTTGTTTATAAACCAAGATAAATATTTGACACCAAATTAGAATACGTAAAATCACACTAAATCATGTTAGGAAGTATGAAAATAATGTAATAAAGTGGAAAATACGTGAAAGCACAAATGGTATAAAAATATCAATTAAGTCAATCAATCATACTAAATCACTTTGGTGGGTATAAAAGAAAACCAAAATTGGTAAAATTGTTCTTAAATTGATCACACTAATTCAAGTTGGGAAGTATGAAAACTCAAGAAAAGTGGTTGGATTTTTACATGCAATCATAAAATAAGAAGATAAAAGTGAAAGATTAATGAAGTAAGCATAAAACACACTAAATCAAGATTAAAAGAATGCCAATTACATGTAACTTCATAATCAATCACATCTTATCTCATATTTGATACATGTAATTTTTTTGACTTGGTTTATTGAATTTTTTTATGAGGAAGGCTAGGTCTTATCCATGGTCTTACACTACAACTCACAAAGGGAACACCAATGAGGTGGAAATAATGTGAAAATATGGTAAAAATGGGATGTTTGTAATGGTAGTGTGAAAAGTTGGTAATTTTTGAGGAAGGCTAGGTCATATCTATGGTCTTATAATGCAACTCACAAATGGAATACCTAGGGGAGTGATCAATGAACAAAATAATATTTCTCAAGGGGAAATATTAGGATTGTAGAAAGTGAAAAAGTGAAGTAAAAATCATATTTTAGGCATCTTATGATAAGATGTTAGGATACATGAGTCATATTAAGGACATGAGAAGACACTAAGTTGTTAGTGACCATCAGTATACAAAAGATACCTATTCTCATAGACACAAAGCTATGTACAAAAATAAATGTGCTACTAAGATCAAATCATGTAGGTAGTTTTTAACAAGAAAATTAAAATGGACCTACCTTCCCACGATGTGTTCCCCATTCCTTAGGACCCCTTACATAGCTGTTGGTCTACTTAAAATATTGGGTACTTGCATGAGAAAGTAGGTAGCACTAAAAGATTTTTTATTCTCCTTTTCTAATCTACTAGCATACCACACTGGAATGGACCTTGGATCTATTGTGAGGCTAAATATGGAGATTGAGATTAAAATAGAAGAAGGAGATGTGTTTTTAATCACATATTTTAGTGTGATTTGAGTTTTGAGAATTTTTAATTTGGCCTTTTGGATCATTGCCTTTTGCCATATGATTTAGCTTTTTCATAGTTTTAATGGCTTTTTTGATATTCCTCCACCATATAGACTTTAAATTATCAATCATGATAGATATATTGATAAACATGAATGATATTTAGGCTTTGGATAAAGGAAGCTACGTATCAAAAGATAAGACTAACTAGAATACTTAGGCTTAATAATGAACTAGTATGTTATCTCAAGTCTCAACCTGTATATGCGTAGTTTATGAAAGGGAATAAAGGGAAAGAAATGATATCTAAAGTGGAACATAATATGAGATTATAATGAGATGAATTATTTTGTAACTGATCATATGGTATAGAAGGAATGACTAAGAGGAGCAAGGTTTGTATGACCAGGTCACAACAAGTATCTGTGTATATAGAGATAAGATATCAAACAATCATGAAAAGAAATAAGGGAATCATAAAAAGTGAACTCACAAAGAAAAAAGAATGTAATAAGAAATAATAATTCCATAAGAGAACATAATGACATCATAAGCAATATAAAGTGTGAAACCAAAGTCAGCATGTAAGATAGATAAGAATTTAATGCAATGTCAAATGATATAACAAATAGATAAATATAAAATTAGAGTACATATATAATCAAAAATGAAAATGTAATAATAACATGCATTTTCTCATAAGTATTGATATATTTGTTAACACACATTATCCATAAAATTTGATAAGTATCTATGAAGTTAAATGTAAATTATAACTAATGTCTCATCTATCTTTAGTGAAAGCTGGGCAAATACTTAATGACAAATTTCCTGAATAGAAAAGGTATGAATTCTTAAAGGATCATGATGATGGGGGATATTATACAAGGGATTCTTAGGATAATGCATGAGAATGGTTTTTATGGGAGATGAAGTGGACATCAGTAGAGAAGGGACCATGAGTGAGGGATTCATGGGTGGAGAAGGATCTATGGGTGAGGGAAGGTCCATGGGTGGAAGAATAGAATGTGAATAAGGGACCACAAGAGGAGATGGAACCACAAGATTTGAAACCATTAGGGAATAAGGGGGATATATCTTGTGAGAACAACCTATGGGAGGAATGATAGAAGGTATAGAAATAGTTAAAAGGTGATCCTTAAGATGTTATTGAAGGATGCAAAAATAATTGGTGTGATGTGTGCCACATTAGTCCCAAAGATAATAGACCTCTTCATACTTAGGAATATATTCAGGTAATACCTTTGAAAGAGGTACAAATTTATGTGATGAGTGAGGAGTAGTAGGACACAAAGTGTCAATATTTTCATAACTTATGATAATGCACGGATGAATGGTTATTTGTGCTATGGAAGAAACATATATGCCAGTGAGAATTCATAGTATGTGTACTCATAGGAAGACATGTGATAGAAGTATAAGGAACTTGGTAGAGGGAATGATCTCTAGTCTAATGATTGACAATTTGATGAATTTCAAAATAATGTTGATCATCCCATTTAATGGATGAAGGAGATTTCTACATTAAATTAAGTAAACCATCACCAAGAGAAGGTGTAGCTAGTGGATACATTGGACAAAGCTTGACTGAGGGAGTGATAGGATAGGAAGCAAGAATAGACTCAACTAAAGTGGGTGTAGGAATGGGATCTATACTAGGCTCTACTAAGGGAGGGACAGGGTCCACAAAAGGTTGAAGGAGAGTCACACACATCTTAGGGATAAGTAGGCTATATGGGTGATGTTGCCTATCAAAATGATAGGGCCTAGTCATAACACGATACATAAGTATACTCCCACAAGGTTATTCAAAAAATGGAGGTATCTGCACCATCTTTACCCTATAATAAAGAAGAAATATACTAAAATTAGGAATGATGTACATTGGAATATGGGAAGATGTACTAAAATACTAAAACAAAGAGGACCAATAATAGATAATCTCAACATCATGGGCCCAAATGAGACCTTTTAAGAATGGAGCATCTAAGGTATAACCATCATCATAATTAGGGGTATAAATATCAATGACATAGGTAGGGATGGCCTTTTCATCTAATGTGGTGTGATGAATGGAATGTTGAGTCATAGTTAAGAAAATGAGGATTTCATCACAAGGTGGTTTTTGAGAATGAGGTTGTAAAGAAGTGGGAAGCTAAGAGATGAGATGAGGTGAGATATCAAAAGTTTTAATCTTGAGATTGATCTCATTAGGCTCATCATCATTAGAATCTAGAAGGTTAGGGGGAATATTCCCAATGAGTTTGGGATGACCATTGTAACCATGATTAGAATTGATGTGAAAGTTAAATCATTGAGATTCATGAAATATAACACTTGGCAAGGGTTCAAGGGTAGGAATCTTGAATACACCTTGATTTTGGAAATTTTCAAAATTACAATGGTTAGTCACCCTGAATCCTATAGATGGCTTCATTATGAGTAAATTTAACACATTGGAAAGTGGAAGAGGTAATTTCCTTCATATGATGATTCTATAGCTTATGAAGAATAATGTTATAAGATAGAGGAAAGTTAAATATCATCACCTTCACATGAATAGTGATAGGTGGGATGGTAATGGGGAGCCACACACAACCTAAATAAGGAATTTGCCTTTGATCATATCCTTGACATGTGTTTCATGTGGAATTAATATTGAATTTGGAATATCAAAGTGTTTTGATAAAATTAAGAGAGGTAACACAAGTGTCAGAACCCTCATCAATCAAGCAACTCTTAACTTGGATATCACCAATTTGGACACTAATGAATAGATTATGATCACATATATGTAGTATAATATCCTTGGGAATCATGGAATAAATGGGAAATTTTAAGTAAATAAAAGTGTCCATTATTTCATCAACAAGTATCAACATATCTTTGCACTATTGTAAAATTCTATCTTCAGATCTCAATAAAGTTGCTTCACATCTTACTAGGGGAGGATGAGGGATGTTCATTTTGAAAAAAAGTTACATAAAATGGTTATGATGATGAAAATAGGTCCTCATAAGTTTTATAAATGGGATTTGGGATGTGAGATTAGTGAGTTTTGTGATAGGATCCCACTCATTATAACACATAAGAAGATTATCGGAAAGAGGTGCATATTGTTGAAAGAGGTCCTCAAAAGGAGGATATAAAGTAGATGTGAATTTATGTTGATAAGAGACAATAGGTTTAGTATAAGTACAAGTTTATATATTATGTTGAGAAGATGGATCAGTTGATGTAGGTTGGGTTTGAGAATTTTTAGAAGAATTTTTGATATAAGCTTGAGTGTCATTAGTGTTAGGTAAAGAAGATGGAGGGATGGTATAAATAGTATGGGAAGTGTTATCTAATGGAGGTGTCATAATTGGTTCATCAAAATTTATAAGGTCATGTTGGCCCAATTCATTTAATTGAGTTGGAGAAGAATCTTTGATAACACAAAATGTGCAAGATAATGGAGGTGTGTAGATGGGTTGAGGATCAATGAAAGTAACCACCCTTCACATGTTAGTCATATTAACCAGATTATCTTTAGGAGTTGGGTCAATAATAATTTTAACATTATTGGTAGAATGGGTGGGCTTTTCTTGGGTATATTGGTGATTTGGAAGAGGATATTTATAGATGGCCAAATGAGCATTAGCTTGATTCAAAGCTTGAGATTTAGTATGTATTTTATGGGCTTTGAAATTAATGTCATAGGATTATTGGCATTTATGAATGATATAATCAAGGTAAAAATTGGGATCAAGAAGAAAATGCATATCCAAATTATGAAGCTACCTATACATGTCATGATAATGATCCCAACTAGCATGAAACCAATAAAATTTATTAGGATCATACCAATATTTCATAGGATGAGTGGGATCAAGTTATCATAGGAAAGACCTTGGTGAGAATTTTAGTAATTCAACTAAAGATAAAGTTTTTTGAACATTTATCTTATTAGGTGAATATAAATTAGGATTGGTGAATTGGTTAGAAGGGGTAACTTGTTTCAAAGATTGGTTAGGAATAACTACTTGAATAGTGTGAATGGTATCATAAGAGTTTGTGACACCATCATTGGTAGCATGATGATTATTTTCTTAAGTAATATGTGAGTACCCATAAAATATTAGGATGGCTCCAATTGATGCATAAGTAAATCTTGATATTTAGCTCAATCAATAACTTCATCCAAAGTACATGGACAAAGAGTCCAGACCCAATATTGAAACTTGGGAAAAAGAGCACTGGTAAAGAGATGGAAAAGGTTATCATAAACCATGTTATGTTCACATTTGTTAGCTAATATCTTCCATATTTTAATAAAATATTGGGTTGTTTTAGTTTTAATTTGCTTACAATTTATAAAATGGGCCAGGGTATTCCCAAAAAGATCACTAGTTTGGAACTCTTAGACTAGAACATTTACTAAATCTTCAAAACTAGTATTAGAATGAGTTTTAAGCTAGTTGTACCAATCTAAAGCATCACCAGTAAAAGTTTTGTTTAATATCCTTGTATAGGTAAAGGTATTTAATTTGACTTGATCTTTATATATATTTCTAAATTTTTTGAAGTGAAGAGTAGGATCAATTGACCCATTGTAATAAATGGTAAGGGTGATACCTCCTATATCAATATTAATAATTTGAGATGTAAGAGGATCATTTTGAGTACGTTTGATTGCCTTATTGATAAGAGGAATTTGAAGGATAAGATTACCATGGGAATCCTAAAGAGGAGGTGGGGGAACATTTTGATTATGTATGCCCCATGGCATCTATTGAGGGTGGGTTTGAAGATGGATAAGGTGATTTTGTATTTTCATCATTTGATTTGCATTTGTATCTTAAAAATCATTCTATGATTAAGAGTTTGTAATATGATTTGATGAGGAGTTGCATTGTTGGCATTACTTAAAGCATTAGAATTAGAAGTAGTGGCTTGTGTACCACTATGGGTTTGGTAGGATCTTGAGAAGAACTATTAAAATGTGAAGCACTAGTGGCATAATTTGATTATGTGGCAAAAGATGGACTAGTAAAGGCATGAGAAGAAGCAACACTAGAGGAATGATTAACATTAGTAGCAAACAATGCACTAGTGGATAAATTGAGAAGAATGGGTCTTAGGAGAGGCCTACTAGATGTAGATCCTACCATGTTAGTAGAGATAATAGGCATGGAGGTAGAGGAAATTAAAGAAGATGAAGTCTTGGTATGAGAAGGAGTCAAGATAAAGGGAAGAGACCAAGAAGAAAAGAATCTAGTATATCAAAATCCATGTGAAAATGTGGGAGAAGGTGAATGAGGCTCTTCAATTTAACCACTTATTATGATTTGGTAAATGGTAGAAGGATCCTTTCCTTAATGTTGAGGAAATTTAGAGATGAAGATGAGAATTTTGGGTGTATACTCTAATTCAGGTTGATCTTCAAGTGAGAAGAGAGGATTAAAAAGTGAATGCGAATGATGAGGGGTCCCATAGTTTGTAGTACAAGTGGATATATGAACATTGATTTAATCTAAGAGAGCAGCCATAATATACTTATGGGAGAGCCTATGAGATTTGGTAAGACTCATCGTATCCATTGAATTCAATTCAATGTTGTCTTAAAATAGGAAGTTCATAATGAGGGAGAGGGATTAGGAAATGCAAAAGTGATGTAAAATCAAAGAAACATAAAGAGGTAGATAAGAGTACAAAGTCAACTAGGTTAAACTAGTAATAGAAATAGGGACTAAAAAACTCAGAAAATAAGGATATAGAGTTGATATGGTCAACCTAGAACTATAACCTAGGATATAAAATAGTCTAATAAGGATACAAATTAGATAGGGTTAATTTAGTACTATATTTTGAGGGGTGAAAAAGAATACTAGGTCAACTAGGTCAACTTAGTAATTAGATAGGGAAAGTAGATAGTTTGTAGGAGATTATGTTGAAAAAAATGAGTGTACTGAAATAAGAAAAAAATTAATTACTTTTGAAAGAAAGAAATTAATGGAAACACATAATTAATTGGGTCAATGAGGATGATTCAATTGAGACACACAACACAAAACCTTACACCAATGTTGGCCAATGCAAGTTTTTGGAATATAACATACAATGAGAAAAGAGAAAGCAGTAAACTTGGAAAGTAATTGCTAAATAAGAGGTCATCTTGAAGGTTTTTAGATTATTATAATGTAATTTTAAGTGTGATAGGGAGGATGGTTGAAGGTAGGGAGATAAAAAAACAATTTATGGATGGATTTAGGATGAAAGTGATCTATGTTGGCAATAGTACTAACTTGGTATTGGGTCCTACCCCCTCACTTCATAATCTTAAAGTGATAAGGGTGTAGAGTGATTTTCCAATATTTATCATTAACCAAGTGTTTATATTTGGCCAAAAAACCAAGTCAGATTCCCCCTTGGTGATGAAATCCAACTAAAAAGGCCTTGAGTAAATAATTGTTTAAATGCATTTTAAGATTATGTGACTTGGTAGTGTGTGAAAGAAAGAGAAAAATAGTGCAAATATATTGAAAAACCATCTAATTAGACTATGTGATCTATTCTAAGCATGAAATCAACTAAAAGTGAAAGTGTGAAGTAATTAATAGCATATAGATGTTAAGTCCAAATTTGGAACATAATACAATGTTGATTCAAATGATAGTGTATGCAAACATTATAGAATAGAGTCAATAGTGTCACTATTGTACTACTAAAGTAAGGGTATTTAAGAACTATGTCAGTAGTGTTGACCTAGTCTTGTAGACATTAGATAGAATAAAGAGCTAGGCTAACCAAGTCAACCTAATTTACTATATAAGGGCAATTTTAAAGACTACAAATTATGAAAAATAGAATTGTAAGAATAAATAAAATGATAGATAAAGAGAGAAAGTAACCTTGGTGGTTTGGAAGATGTAGAAGACTGTGAGATTGTTATTGAAGTCCTTTGAATGTTACTTGCAAATTTGTCCAACTATGTTGACTGAGTCAACCTAGTTCTATAGTTCCTTATTTCCTAAACCTTGTGAAGATGACTATACTAACTTGGTCAACTTAGTATGTTTCTTGGAAGCTATGAAGATGAATATACCATCATGATCGACCTAATATGTTTTTCAGAGCTGAATAAGAGTAATATGTTGACTTGTTAGACCCAATAGACTATCTAGAAGTAAAAACCTATACTATGTCAACCTATTTGATCTAGTAACCTATGTATAATGAAGAGCTACATAGAAATAACAAAATAATTTTTATGCGACTATGTGTTAAACTTGTGCACAAAAGTTAGAAACTATACTGACCCTATCAACCTAGTATTACAAATATAATAAATAATAAATAAAATGATAAAATAATGAAAAATGTGAAAGAAACCCTGTAATGGTTAGATTCACACCGAGTTCACCATAATTTATGTAATAAAAATGTATCATGTCTATAAATCAATCCTAACTTAGAGAATATTGACCATACTTACACTTATAATTGGGGATACATTAGATAATTAGGGATGTGAGTAATATGTGGATTTACTAGACCCAATTAGGGGATCTCTTATCATAACAAAAATACTAGGCAGGGTTATAAATCCTCCAATCAAGCACAATCATGTAATAACCCTAACTAATCCCTATGCTTTCATATTCTCTATACTAATAACAAGTAAAGAAAAGAAATATAATCTAATGCACACTAAATCTTGTGGCATAAAGTGGGGGTAATAAATAAAAAAGTAAGCATGTATAAAAGACATATACTCAAGTTAATGTATATAGAACCCTAATCCATGGAAAAGAAGTACAAATGAAAATATATCTACTCTTATAAAAGAGGGAAAAAGTTAGGAATACTTACCTTTGTAGATGAAACCACTGAGCCTCAATCTCTTCCTTGGATAAGGTGATTTATAAGAGGTTGTTTTGGTATGTAAGGATGACAAGGATAAATTATCTCTAGACTACATAACCTATCAATGCATTCAAAAGACTTCTCCACAAGACAAGATCTGTATCTCTAAAGAAAGAATGAAACCCTAAGCTTGATACTTAAGTAGAATGGTGGATAAGAAGATGCACAATAACTCTTGATTATTTTTCTCTTCTCTAAATAATGGAAAAATGATCTTGTATATATAAGAAGATTTAACCCTAAGCCATTTTTAAAGTTTTGATCCATAGGGTCAACCCAATCAACCTAGTACTATTAAGAGTTTACCTATACCCTAAATTAATTTCACCCATAAGAGTACAGGGTCAACCCAGTTGACCTAGTATTGTAAACTATCATATGGGGTATTAGGTTAGGAAAATGGGGATGAAATGTGGGAAATGACTAGAGGAGTTTGAAAAAGAGAAGAATAAGCTTAGGGATATGATTTTCAAGAGACAAGTGTGTAGATAACAAGTGGTAAAAGGGACAATAATCTTGTAAAGAACCAATGGTATACCCACCCCTTTCCCTGTGCACCCCTTAAGTCATGTACTCAGAGATATTGAGACTAGATAGGTTATTAAAAGATAAAGAACATCAGTAATTGATAAAAGTTTTTAAAATATTATATGTATACATAAGTCATCATTGTATCTCAATCCAAAATTATCTCCTCTATAAAACCATGAAATTGATATAGTTCCTTCATGAATCTATTCAAAAGTGTAGGTGCATCATCTATTAAGTTCCCTAATATGAAGTGGGATACTTTGGTGTTTGTCAAGTGAAACCAAGATCATGTCATGTTTGTTCTATGATAATGACAAACCTTGGATGATATCCATACTAATCATCTACCACTTCTATTATGGTATGTCATGTGGATATATCAATCCATCTAGTTGCACATGTTTATCTTTCACAAGCTAACATTCTAGATAATGAGACACAAAATCCATTGCATCTCTCTTGATTCCTTTTCAAAAATAAATTAGTCTAAGCTCATCCATGAGCTTGGTTATTCTTGGATGTCTTAAATATGGGGCATTGTAAATTTCCTTTAGAATTATTCTCCTTAGATTCTCTCTATCAAGCACATACATCCTCCCATTATACCGTAAAAGATCATCATTCTCTATCCTAAATCCCTTATACCTAGGATTTTAAGCATTATTAGATAATTATTTCCTAACCTAATCATAGAATTCATCTCTTGGTGAGAATTTTATCACTTGATCTCTCAAATTACTCCTAATAATATCCATGACTACTATGTACCTTATATGGATTAGATAATTAACTAATCTATTCTCCTTACCTTTGATATAATTAATATCAAAATCATGATCAAAAAATAAATCTCACTATCACCTTTGATGAGCATTCAGGTTTGGTTGGGTGTAGATGTACTTGAGTCCCAAGTTACTAGTCTTGAGCTAAAATGGGTTTCCTAATAGATAATGCCTATAAACTTGCAAAGCATGCATAATTGTCATATGTTCTAGTTCATTAGTGGAATAATCCACCTCACATGGCTTTAGTTTCATAGACTCATAAGATAATGCTAATCCAAGTCCATACCCATATGCATTAGTGATCACTAAGAATTGACCATTAGGATACAGAAATCTTAGCATTAGTGTTGAAGTAAGACTCCTTTGTAGTTTCTAAGAGGCCACCTCATACTTGTCTAGCTAGATGAAACTTTGATTCTTCTACTAAATAGAAGTAATTAGATTATCTATCTTAGAGAAATTTGGAATGAATTTCCTATAGTAGGTTGCTAATCCCATGAAATTACTTACCTCATGCACATTCTTTGGTGTTGGACACTCCAATATGGCCCTTATCTTTGTTGGATCTACTAAAATACCATTTTCAAATATAATGTGCTAAATACTTCACTTTATTTTGAAAAATGTAGACTTAGACAACTTGTCATACAATTTGTGGTTCCACAAACATTACAAAACCAATTCCATATGTTTCAAGTGTTCTTCCTCATCCTTGGAATAAATGAGGATGACATCAAGAAAGAACCAAAAAATAGTTTAGGTAATATTTGAACACTATTCATAAGATTCATAAATGTTGCTAGAACATTTATCAATCCAACTGGAAAAATTATGAACTTTTAGTGCCCATATCAAGTCTTGAATTATTTTTAAAATATCCTCTTTATAGATCCTCAACTAGTGATATTGTGATTGAAGATCAATCTTAGAAAAGACTGTTGCTCCTCATATTTGATAAAAGAGATCATCAATGCATGGAAACAAATATCTATTTTTGATTTTTTATTTATTCAACATCCTATGGTCTATACATAGGTAAATATTATCATCCTTATTCTTAGTGAAGACAACTGGTGCACCCCATGGTGACACACTCGGTGGAATCATCCCTTTCATTAACAACTCCTGAAGCTATGCCTTTAACTCAATGGATTTAGTGGTTATCATTCTATATGGTGACTTAGAATGTATTTTTAATCTAGGTATGATATCAATTGATAAATCAAACTCGTGCTTAGGTGTAAATCTTGATAATTCTTTTGAAAACATGTCATGGAAGTTTCTCAAAAAATAATAATCTTTGATAGATGGTTCCTTATATTCTTCCATCTCATTTATCTTAACAATAAATTCTTGACATCCTTTCCCTTAAGATTTTCTGAGTTGAATTACATAAATTTTCCTTAGATTCAACTCTATTTTCTCTCCCTAAATTTGTGTTTGATTTTTAAAATCACTCAACCTTGTTTAGAAAATAGTCAACCATGGATTTATGCTTCACAAACCAATTGAATCCTAGGATCACATCATTTGATCCCAATGGTTCTACAAAAAATATACTACTATAGTAAACTTAGATACCCTAATATTTATTTTGAATAAACACTTGTCAGCTTTGACTTTTGACTCATTCCCATACTATATCAACCATGCATTTACCATAACTCTAGCCTTTATAGATATTTTACTAAGCATTCTAGTATAAATGAAAATTTATTTATCTTTCATGTCAATAAAAATAGAATCTAGATGATTAAATAAAATACTTGATATTTCTAAGGTTAAATTTTGATAATCAACTTATCGATTGTCAACATCTACATAAATCCACTGCTAAAATGTACCTTACTAGTAATTTAAACCTTTGTTTTTAAATTTATATTGAGGACATTCTCAAGAAAAATGATCACCTTCACAAATGAAGCAACCTCAAACTGGTCCTTTCTTCTCAATCTATTATTTTCTATTAAAACCACCCTTGAAACCATTACCAGGTTTCCCATTCATTGAACCACTATTAAACTTGGCATTCTGATTCTTTAACTAACCCTTAGAATCTCCAATCCTTTACTTCTAGTTATTCTACTTGAAATTTGGTTTAGAACTTCCAAATTTTTTCTTGAACTTATCTCTAACTTAGGTAAGAGATTTTAGTTTCTATTCTTACTTGATCACCTTCTCAAACACCTGATCCATGGTAGATGGACCATGCACATCTACTTCATAAACTTTTTGGGAGTTCAATCACATGATAAATTTCTTGATTTTGAACCTCTCCTCCTCTTGTACTAAGGTACATACTTAATAATCTTGGTGAATTTCTCCTAGTATTTGTTCACTAACAAAACCCCTTAATATTCTAAAAAATTTGAAGATTTTGGTTGAAGTACAACTTATAATACATCTTAACCTAAACAATGTCACAAAATTTCCCAAATGGTGGTGGTTGCGTCAAGGTTCATCTCAAGCTTCTTGTTTTCCCACCAAGTTGTTACTTCACCAACACATAGATAATCTCCCTAGACTAATTTTTTGACTTCAAAATAATTCTAAATCTCAAAACGTTTTGCCATTTCTATCAGCAATGCTTTAGCTCCATCCACCAAAATAGTTTCATCAAACTTGGGTGGATTCAAATTTTTCATGTCATGTGCCAACTCTATATCTACTTGATCTCTCACATCTTATGGCACATACTCATGCCTTTGTTATTAAATACAGTCCTCATAATTAGTATTCTCTTCAAGTTCCTCTTGAGCATTATCCTATTCATGGCCATGCACTTCATGTTCTAGGGTCATGATTCAGTCCCTAGTGTCTTTCATGGTTGTGAGGATTTGGTCCAACTTTTTAGCTTACTCAATGGTAAATTTATTTTGATCAATAGGGGGTTTGGTATTTAAATTACCTTCACCTCCTAGTATAATATGCACCATTTTTATTCTTGTTTATCAAGACAATGAGTTTGTATTAGTAGATACATTAAGTCCTAGAGTTTGAGCCTAAAATATGATACCATAATGTAATAACCCCACTAAATTTTATCAAAATATATTAATATTTTTTTAAAAATTAATTAAACATATGCATCATATATATTCTATCATAAGAAAACTAACTAGTGATCTTTAAATAACTATATTAATCTAGTTAACCAATAGGCCTATATCTAATCCACTTAGCTAAGGATCACCATGAAAAGATATAGAAATCATGAACAATATTGAAAAATCAACAATTACATCATCTAATCATAAATAAAATAGTACAAATCCAGCCATGGTTGATACAAAATTACATTCATTGATATAGAATTAAAATGTATAAATATTACAATTTTCAATAATATATAATAATATCTCAAATGATAAAACATGATACAACACTCCATAGAGGATATTCTCCAAGACTCAAGATTATCTAAGACTTGAGTATCAATATGTAATCTCAAGTTTAGACCCTAGTATAGTAATCTAGTTGTAAGAGAGAACATCATCAAAGTGCTTTTCCACATCGAAGATAGACCATATATCACTCACACTATCTCTAAAACAAGGGAATGGCCCTCCCTTCATGGATGGGTAGATAATGATAGTGCATGAATATAGATTAACAAACCAAAACCCATGTGTTGAAGATATATAATACATATTGTGTAAAATAAAATTATATATTATAATATAATAACACACAAATATGAAAACTATATCAACATATGAAATGACAATGTTTAATTAAAACATTAATTTGGCCAAAGTTATCAATAATAAATGATCTCTAGGATTAGTCAGTTTCATACACACCACTCAATAAAATTACTCCTCATCTTGAATTTATGGTGCTAATTAAGCCAGTGGAATTTGTACACTACTTATTTAGGGTTATAAATGTGAGATTTAGTAAAAATAAATAATGATATAATAACCAATATATTCATTTAAAAATACTTTCCTTTAGCAAATAAAAATTATTCTAAGTAAAAAAATATCACATACACTCATTTAGTCCACTAAATGAAGTGAAATGAATTCATACATCTAGTTTATTACAAAATAATAAACATAATCCAAATAATATTAAACATACCATCTGGGTGTGATCATGTCAAAACTATCAATTTCTTAAAATACTAAGTAATAATGTTATTTCTCCATGAAACAACATTATATCACAATCTCATTTATTGTTTATATTCCACATATAAACAAAATCCAATCCAAAAAATCATAAATACTTTATATTTAAACTCTTAAATACTTTAATGTAATGCTTCCATACAACATTAAGAAAATATAATCTAGCATTCATTTGCACACTGAATGACAATATTTTTTCAAGCATTACACTATTGTACATGTGTGTGTGTGTGTGTGTGTGTGTGTGTGTGTGTGTGTGTGTGTGTGTGTGTGTGTGTGTGTGTGTGTGTGTGTGTGTGTGTGTGTGTGTGCATGTGTGCATACACACACACAAATATTATATACACATATATATATATATATATATATATATATATATATATATATATATATATATATATATATATATATATATATATATATATATATATATATATTTGTCTATGTGTGTATGCATGCACGAACACACACACCCGTGCACGCGCGCGAACACACACACACACACACACACACACACACACACACACACACACACACACACACACACACACACACACACACACACACACACACACACACACACACACACACACACATGACACACATATATTTAATTTAAAAGGAATTGGTAAAATGTATGTTATTTTTTAAATTCTTTTATGTTTCATTTAAACAAGATAAATGTAAAACCTATTGTGGATTATGTCATAAATCTGAACTAGTTTTAGATTTATGTATCTATGTATGTATATATTTGTAAATTTTTAAATACCATTATATTACTATAAAAATACCATTTTTTATATAGTATACTCTTAAGTTAACATCCACTGTCAAATATCTTAGAGTATTTTGTATACTCAATGTGTGCATGTATCCATCGAATAAAATATCCCCATAACTCTTTTATAAATGGAACAAATCCCATATACTTGTTTAAATTAAATAGGAACATGATTGGGTATAGTTTATTGTGTATTTGAATTAGTTTCTGAGCATTTAATTGAAGTGTCAATTTTGAATTAATTAAGTTGATATATTTAATTTAAAAGGAATTGGTAAAATGTATGTTATTTTTTAAATTATTTTATGTTTCATTTAAACAAGTATATGGGGTTAGTTCCATTTATTAAAGAGCTATGGGGATATATATATATATATATATATATATATATATATATATATATGTGTGTATGTATGTATGTATGTATACATACATACATACATACATATATATATATATATATATATATATATGATTGTATGTATTTATGTATATATATAGATATATAGATATATACACATACATATGCCACTCTAATTTAACCCATGCAATTTTCATTCAAAAACCCTATATTTTCCAAAATACTAGTATATATATAAATATATATATATGTTTATATATATACATACATACATGCATATATATATATATATATATATATATATATATGTGTGTGTGTATGTATGTATGTATGTATGTATGTATGTATGTATGTATGTATGCATGCATGTATGCATATATATAGATATATAGATATATACATACATACATATGCCACTCTAATTTAACCCATGCAATTTTCTTTTGAAAACCCTATATTTCCCAAAATACTAGTATATATATAAATATATATGTTTATATACATACATACATACATACACACACACATATATATATATATATTTGTGTATGTGTACTACGCAATCTAATTTTCATTAAAAAACCCTTATTTTTATACCCAATAAAATCCAAGTAGGTTTACACATACAAAATCACATACAGTCCAAAGTTTTTCCACATATCTAAATACCTTAATGTATATATCACAAACTAGTTCAAAACAACTAGATCAAGACATATTATATATATACCCATCAAAATAATCTTCTAAGATTTAAAAATGATATTGGAATTGCAAGATAAGTTTAGGATAAAGCTTATAAAATCTACAACAACTATGGCCAAAAGTTATGGCTTTACCCCAACCTCCTCAAGTTACCCTAGGTTGGATGTAGGGTTATGTGGATGCCAAACCTTCCACAATGCACTAAATACAATGCATTTATTCTATGTTTTAAACAATGAAAACCTCAAAACCAAACAAAAACAAAAACCCATTCAATCTTCACACCTAGGAATTAAAATACAAAACCAACCTAGTAAATATGCCAAGGACCTAAATATCTTATTCTTATTCCATTCCAATATGTTCCTCCTCTTTTGTTTGTTCTCCACTTTATGTTGTGTGTTATGTTGTATCCCCACATCCCTCTCTATTCTTTTTATTTTTTTCCATTAACTTACTCACCACCACCTTCTCCTCTATTAATGTCCAGTTAAACTAACTACATAAATACATGCCTAGATAGCTCAATATAACTCCCTATTTGCTTTCATTATCCACCATGAAATACATAATAAAATCCATGATTTTATCTAAATGATGGTTAACTTGAAGTCAATGAATGATTAACAACCCTAATCATCTCGAGACTTTCATAGAATCCCTAAATAATCATTTTATAATCTAAATAAAATATGCATGATATTAACTTAATTTTATTCCCTCATCGACTTCCCAAATTTAAAAAACAATAAAATAAACCATGAGTTATAATATTAATGCTATAACATGTAATGAATATCAACTTTGTTGATAATAACTTTCTATGCAAAATTGACCACTCAACTAACATATTAACTATATAGTATGACAATATTATGTATATTCAAAGACTATAGTTAAATGTTGAAAAGACATTCATAAACATACTTTTCACACAAAATGATTTACTCAAATAATTTAATAATAATAACAAATTTCTATTGTAGTATGGATATTAATGCCTTGATCAATATTTAATCAAATAAAATAACTTTTAAAACAATATTATTTATATGTTTCGACATCAAGATATTCATATATATTATATCATAATAATAATATTTAATTAGTATTATCTAAATATTATAGATCAATAAAAACAATTGAATTTTTCATAATATTATAATGTTATACTACACAGCCATACCCAATTAAGGTAGTAAAGTAAGTACAACATAGAAAATTCAAACAAATAATTAAATCTCATAAGGTGATCTACGTACAATCATTAATTTAACAAAATCACTCAGAAAAATCATTATTATCACTAACATCAACTAGATTAGTGAAAACATAAAATATCACAATAGTCATTCAAATGAAAAATGAAGCATACTATAATTATCTATCAAACAATTTAAGTATACAATCATGAAATAAAAATTTGGTGTGTGCAAGGGTTTATAGATTCATTCTCTTTTCTCCCACAACATCTCCATATAAACCACCCTCTCTAATGATGCTCTCCCTCCATAACACTCTGAGGGAATAATTTGTCCTACATCCATCTCAAAACAATGAAGGTAGCTATCCAAAAACATCATTATATCCATAAAATAATGATGTATAATTAAAAAATAGATCACATTGTATAGAATATAAAAGTACTACTATCTCATAGCAAACTAATTATGTAAATTAAGTAACACATAACTATCTCATAATCAACATATCTCATCAAGCTTAATCAAATATTATTTAATTAACTAATCAAGCATAATAATCTATGGATCAAATAGGTTATTCATCTTAGAGAGAAATCAATATGTGGCATCCTTCCCCCATAAAGTTGGTCATCATCCTGATGACATTTATTCAAACATAGATTATGAATTTAAAACATTATTCAGTAGAAAATAATAAAATATGCAACAACAAATCAAGTAAACAAATGTGGAGATAGCTTGTAAAACTCACTATAGTCCTCCCAAATGGTGCTATCCTTAGAATATTGATCCCATAGGACCTTGCACTATGACACTTCTCTATAACACAAATTGAGTTTGTGTGTCAATTATTTTGATTGGTTCTACCATGATCACTCTGGTGTCTAGAACCTAAAAAAAATTCTAATCCAACACATGTGAAGGATCAATATCATACTTTTTAAGATAAGACATATGTAAGACATTATGCAAAAGTGCTAGATATGGTGTAAATTTAACCCTATACATTATAATATTGACCAATTACAAAACCTTGAAGGGTCCCATTTATATCAGTGAAATTTTTGCTAACTTCTTGAATTTAATTGATGTTTTTTAAGGTTTAACCTACATAAACACTTTATCACATATAGAAATTTGCTTAACTATTCTATTAAGATGAGCATAAATTTTCTATCTACCATGGGCTTCAGCCAAACTCTACCTAATTATCCTGACTTTCTCTTCCATTTATGAAAGCATCTTAGGTCTAAAGACTACCCTATCTTCTAGCCTATCCTAATTGATTGGTGTTCTAAACCTCCTTTCATATAATGACTCAAATGGAGCTATTTTCAACATTGATTGGTATGAGTTGTTATAAGTAAACTCAAACAATAAAATTTAATCCTCCCTCTTTTATTATTGATCTATGCTATACATATGAAGGAAATCTTCCAAAACTTGTTAACTCATTCTATTTTTCCATCAATTTGTTGGTGATAAGGAGTTCTAAAGTTCAACTACATACCCAAAGCTAAATTCAAAGTCAACTAAAACCTAGAAGTCATCTTTGAATCTTGATTCAAAATGATAATCTCTATAAAACCATGCAATTGATATACTTCCTTCATGAATCTATTCATAAGCATAGGTGCATCATCTATTAAGTTGATTGGTATGAAGTGGGCTACCTTGGTTAGTTTTTCAAATATAAACAAGATCATGTCATGTGTATTCCATGATAATGACAAGCCTTAGATGAAGTCCATACTAATAACCTTCCACTTATATTCTAGTATGTCATGTGGATATAACAATCTAGCCACATGCTAACATCCTAGATAATGAGACACAAAATTTGTTGCATCTCTCTTGATTACTTTCCAAAAAAAAGTGGTCTAAGATCACCCATGAGCTTGGTTACTCCTAGATTTCCTAAATATGGGGCATTGTATATTTCACTAAGCACTATGATGCTCAAATTCCCTTTATCAAGCACTCATCCTTCCATTATACTATAAAAGACTATCATTCTCTATCTTGAATCCATTATACCTAGGTTTCTAAGCATTCTCAGACAATGCTTTCCTAACCTAATTGTATAGTTCATCTCCTAAAGAGAATTTGATAACTTGAACTCTAAAATTACTCCTGATAGTATCCATGAATACTATGTACCTTCTACATCTTAGATCATCAACTACTCTATTCTCTTTGCCTTTGATACAATTAATATCAAAATCATAATTAGATAAGAACTCTAACCATCACCTTTCATGAGCATTTATGTTTAATTGGGTGAAGATGTACTTAAGTCCCAAGTTATTAGTCTTGAACTCAAACACTTTTCCCAATAGATAATGCCTCTAAAATTTCAAATCATACACAACTACCATAATTTCTAGGTCATCAAGGGCATAATTCACCACATATGGCTTTAGTTTCCTAGAATCATACGATAATACTAATCCATCATACATAATAACTCTTCCAAGTCCATTCTTAGATGCATTGGTGATCACTGAGAATTGACCATTAGGATCAGGAACTCTTGGCACTAGTGCTGAAGTAAGCCTCATTTTCAATTCTTGAAAGGATACCTAACACTTATCTAACTAGATAAAACATTGATTATTACATTGAAGAGAGGTAATTAGATTAGATATCTTAAATAAATTTATAATGAGTTTCTTATGATATCCCACTAATCCCATGAAAATCCTTACCTCATACACATTCTCTTGTGTTAGTCACTCCATTATGGCTCTTAGATTTTCTAGATCTACTAAAATACCATCTATAGAGATAATATGTCCTAAATACTACACTTTATTTTGGAAAAGTGCACACTTAAACAACTTGCCATAAATTTTGTGCTTTTATGAACATTTCAAAACCAATTCCAAATGCTATAAGTGATCTTACTCATCCTTGGAATAAATGAGGATGTCATCAAGAAAGACCAAAACAAAATGGCCTAGGTAATCTATGAACACATTGTTCATAAGATTCGTAAATGTTACTAGAGCATTTTTCAATCCAAATGGTAACATGGTGAAATCGTAGTGCCTATATCAAGTCTTAAATATTATTTTCAAAGTATCCTCTTCATGGATCTTCAATTGGTGATACCCTAATCTAAGATCAATATTATAAAATATTATTACTCCTCACATTTGATCAAAGATATCATAAAAGCATGGAAATGAATATATATTTTTGATCATTTCTTTGTTCAACATAGTATATTTTATACACAGGTGAAGAGTACCATCCTTCTTCTTAACAAAGACAATTGGTGCACCCCCTGGTGACACACTTGATTGAATCAACCCTTTCATCAACAAATCCTAAATTTGTACCTTTAACTCAATAAATTTAGTGGTTTTTATCCTATATGGTGCCTTATATTATGGTTCTAATCTAGGTATGATATCAATCAAGAAATCAAACTCACACTTAGGTGAAAATCCTAGTAATTCTTTTGAAAACATGTCATGGAAGTTTCTTAGAAAATGATAATCTTTGGTATATGTTTATTTAAATTATTCCATCTCATTTATCTTAAAATAAATGCTTGACATCCCTTCATTTGACCTTTATTGAGTTGAATTGTATAAATCTATCTTAGCTTCAACTCCCTTTTCTCACCCTAAAGTTGTGTCTGATTTCCAGAATCATCTTGACACTCAACCTTCTTTAAAAAATATTCACCCTTAGATTTATGATTCACAAGCCAATTGAATCTTAGGATCACATCATATGATCTCAATGGTGATACAAAAATATCTACTATTATAGTAAACTCAGGCAACCTAATCTCCACTTTAACTAAACACTAGTGAAATTTGACCTTTGACTTATTCCCATATGATACTCACCATGCATTTACAAAAACTCTAGTGTTTATAGATAATTTATTAATAATTCTAAGATAAATTAAAAAAATTTTATCTCCCATGTCAATCCAAATATAAATTGGATGATTAAACAAAATGCCTAATAGTTCTATGGGAAAATCTTGATACTTAGTCAGTTGGTTATCAATCATTGCATGAATCTATTGATAAAATGTACCTTATTGAGATGTTAAACCTTTGTTATTCAATTTGTCTTGAGTACATTCTTGAAAAAAATGGTCACCTCCAAAAATTAATCATCCTCCAACTCATCCTTTCTTCTTAGTTTATTAGTTTCCCTTAAAACCAACCTTGAAACCATTACTAGGTTTCTTGTTCCCTAAACCATTATTAAACATGGCATTCTAATTCTTGAACTGACTCTTAGAATCTACAATCCTTGTATTCTAGTTCTTATTCTTGAAGGTTGGTTTATAACTTAAAAATTTATTCTTTAACTTATCTCTGACTTGGGCAAGATATTTTAGGTTATGTTCTTGTTTGATCATCTTATCAAACACTTGATCTATGGTAGATGGACCATGTACATATACTTCACACCTATTTGGGGTTTCAAACCCATGATAAATTTCCTAATTATGAACTTATCATCCACCTAATACTAAGTTACATACTTAATAATCTTGGTGATTTACTCCCTATATTCATTCACTAACAAATCCCCTTGCTTAAAATTCTAAAAACCCATAATATTTTGGTTAAAGTACTACCCCTAAGGTAATGGTTTGACTAAATCAACTAATAAGAACTTGGTTCACATCATCAAGTGAAACATGGAAGATAATAAGTGATCCTAGCATATCAAGCTCAATATGGTAATCTGGGTAGATCAAATAATGCCAAAAAGGATGTTGGGGATTTCACCCTTCATACTAGTCTATGGGAAGGAAGCAAGGGTGTTTGCATCTCTATAATTACCCTCACTAAGTTTTTTTCATCAATTAGAGTTACTAAAAAAAATCCCTTGGTAGTAAGGTTATCTAAAGTAATGGATCTCAAAAAACATAGCCCATGGTCCATGTGTATTATAGATCTTCAATAGGTGTAGACCAAGAGAACATTTAATAAGAGGTATGATAATAGAAACTTTCATGAAGGAGACATGGTACTTAAATGGAATGTGTATAGATAAAAGGTTGTAAATAATACAAAATTTGATGCCATATGGAGTGTCCCATATACCATATTTAGATAAAGGTAATCTAATGTATACCAACTTACAAATCCAAGTAGATAAGTGTTTCCTATCCTTGTTAATAAGATTCACCTCAAGCACTATCTCTAACAATAATGAACACCCTTGTAAATATTAATTTAGATGTTTTAATTTCCCTAAGTTCCTTTCACACCTTCTATTATTTAGAATAGTTTCTTTTCCTCCACTCTCTTGTGTATAGTTATATTATTTTAGTTTAATTATCATTCTTATAAGCATCATTCATTGTATTTATTTTATTTATTTATACTTATGGAAGGTATATCATTTATTTCTAAGTCCTGGTGTACTTCTCACACCAATTCAAAATTATAAGGATGAATATCAATGAATTCTATATGACTCCATGCCTAATGAATTACTTTAAGGCTGATAAATTCCCACTTAGTAGGCAAGTAGCCAATAGAGGTCACCAAAAGTTTTAACTTTTTAAGTCAGCCCTTTATAAAGTGTTAAACTTAAAGGGACCATAAAAATAGTCTTCTTTTATGTAGTGATTAAGTTTCAAAAAATGAGTCTCTGCATGGACCCTTACCATTTGTGCCCTCACTCAAAAATAGGCTTGAGTTTACTCATCAACTGAGTATTGATCCATTCCCATAAGGAGTTCATAATACATGCCCCGTGTGAATATCCTTCATTACACTAGCATGTCACACAAGTCAAAACACATAGGTCTCCCCAAATTTGATTAGTAAAAGAGATAAGTGTGTGGGAGCAGTTCTGTTTCATGAAGGGTACACTTAATATCTCCCATCTTCTTGTGAACTCTTATTCAAAGGCATTCTATTGAGGCCAAGATATGTCCAATAAATTTATAATAAATGAACTCATCTTACTCTCTCTTTTTATTAAGTTTGATTACATTTTGTAACTTTTATTTTGATCTGAGATGAGTTAGGATGTGATTATCCATCTTTTGTTGATTGTGATTCTAACATTTTAAAAAACATGTAAATCCTAACAAGTGTGTTGGAAAATTCTAGATTTCTAATAAAATAGGGCATCATCGGGATAAAGAATAAATATGAAGTGAATTACATGTTTTTTTGAAGCATTGGACTCAATTTAGATTAGTTCCAAAACCTATAGAATCTGTTCCAGAACCATCACAGTCAGTTCTAGAACTTCACCATACTATTTCAAGTTGTCACATTTTTGGACTTAGCTTTGGAATTCTATATTTAGCTCTGGTACTCCTTTAGATAAGTTCCATAACTTGTGTGGCTATATATGGAATTGATGAGGATCTATTCCAAATGGCTGACGATCTATTAAAGATCAATGATCCCATTAAATTGAAATAGATTCTTGATTTTCTAAACAGGCAGAATCAAGACAATTATCACATAGCTAGACATCCAAGCACATCTTGATTCAACATCTATTCTAGGCACAATTCCATTCTATCATATCTATGAAACAGTTACAGCCATCAAAGCATCTATATATACAACCCTGATATAAATAATAAAAAAAGGAGAAGAAAAATAGAGAAGATAGTAGAAGAATAGAGAGAAAAAGGATACTTAGTATATTTTTAATACATAACATTTTTTATCAATGAAATAGCCATTCCTTTTTTGAAAGCAAATTAAATTGTTTAAATCATGTTCTAGGTGGAGCAAGGGCCTACTCCTCCAACGGACTAGGATCTTCATTTTTGTCGGTATTTATATTTCTATTAGCAAAAGTAAATAGGTAACTCTGTTAAATTTATAAATTCTTCCAACTCTTTAAAATTAAGATTTATTGTAAATTTGTTCCTTGCAAGCATTTTAGATTAAATTTTCACTTCTGCAATGTATGTTTATTTCTAGCAATCAATTTCATTCCTACAACGTGTGTTTATTTCTAGCAATCAATTTCATTCCTACAATGTATGTTTATTTCCAGCAATCAATTTCATTCCTACAATGCATGTTTATTTCTAGTAATCAATTTCATTCTTGCAATGTGTGTTTATTCTAGCAATCAATTTCATTCCTGTAATGTGTGTTTATTTCCAGCAGATTTGCATAGTTTGATTTCAATAAGGTTTTAACCAAAAAATCCTTAAGACATTAAAACCCCCCCAAAACAAGAAAAATATACAAATACCCCCATTTAATTACTAAATCATTATGATTCCACTTGTTGCATATAACTTCAGACACAACCCTGGTTAAATATGACATTAATAAATAGTTGACTAAATGAAGGGGATAACGACACCCAACATTTTTGGTGCCACTGCCAAGGAAACTAGTTAGAATTTTATAATTAGGTGTCAACAAGAGAAACAATCATTCATTTAGTAATTAAAAAAAATTCCCTAATTTATGAGTAGACCACAAGATTCCAAGGGAAGATTTCTCCCCAAAATTTTTGAACAAGAAATTCCATCATCCTCTAGTTTAAGAAAATACTTTGAACAAGAATTGGAGGCACCATTATCTCCTTCAAGACAAGAAGTAAAATTGCCATATTTAGAATTTTTGGATCAATCACCAAACCAAGTAGAACCATAAGAAGGAGGATTATTTCTCAAGATCCATTGAGGGAAAGTTTGGATTCTCAATTGAGTAGTCAACCCCCTACTCCTGAATTTTCACCATCTCCAAAATAGACCACATACCACACTGATTGGGAGAAGGAATTAGAGAATACCAGAGAAATGGAATGAAAAGTTTTAAGAGAACCTTTACCTATCCTATTCATATCGAGGATGATGAAACCACTATGAAAAACATTTCACTTGCACATTTTCCCACATTTAAAGGAATGTCATCCAAGGATCCTAACCAATTTTTGTTTGAGTTTAAAGTACTATGTTAGACTTATGATTACAAGACAAATAATCAAAAAATGAAGTTGTTTCCATCTACCCTAAAGGATGCAGCAATGAGGTGGTTTATGGGATTAACATCTAATTTTATTACCAATTGGGAACAAATGGAAACTATCTTCCTAGACAAATACCAAGATTATTGTAGAGGAATAAATTGAAAGGAAGAATTTTTCAAAATCAAACAGGAAGACAATGAAAATATGGAAGATTATTTGGACAAATTCCTCTTTGTGAGTAAAATATGTGGATTTTTACTTCAATAAGATTTAAATAAAACAATTTTTCTCAAAGGTCTGGATGATGAATCTAGAGAAACCCTTGATTTAATTATCAGAGGAAACATTGCTTAATTAATAATGGATGAAATCATAGAAATTTGTAGAAACTATTCGAGAATAAGGGAAGGACCTAAGAAAGGGAAAATAGTTAAAAATTCAAATCTAGATATGAACAAATTGATGGATGAATTGGAAAATTTTAAAATAGATATATTAGTTCAATTAACCTCCACTATGGATGGATTACAAACTAAAGCAAATGCCCAACTTGAACCATTAGCCATGTATTGTCCTAGATGTAGGAAGAAGCATGCACTAATATAATGTCCTTTAGATAAAATGGAAGTATGTCTTGTTTGTGAATCTAAAGAACATGATACTCATGCTTGTTCTCTTCTTCCATTCATAAAAAATCAGCTCAAACAAACCAATACATCAGCCACCATAGAAGAATTAAATTTTGTTCAAAGACAACCTAATCAAGGATAGTTTATGATAAGACTAACTCCTAATCCCTGGATGATGTCATGGGTAGCTCAAATAGTACCACAAAGTTGGGGATAGCCACCTTGGGATCTTCAAACCATGTGGCATCCTCAAGATTGGGCAAGTCAATCTTGGAATACTCAAGGACATCAGCAACCTTGGGTTGGTCAAGGAAATCTTTATACTTGGCCACAACATAGATGGAGCCCTAGTAATTATGTGCAAGGAAAAACATATCCAAATAAGAACCAACAAACCATAATGGGAACTCCAACACAAAATCTATAGATTAAAAACATAGTCCAAACCCAAATGCTAGCACAACCAGTAGGAAACCCAAGAAATAAACAAACAACTCCTGTATACAAAATAGAACTAGAAAAATTAGTTGATTTAAATGTAATGGATTGTAAAAACATTCAAACCAGATCTGGCAAAATAGTTAGCAGTCCATCTATTATAATCACTAAGATGATAGAAGAAGCTAAAACCCCTAGCATAGTTACACCTCAGGAAGATGACAAAGAAAAAGATAAAAAACCAAAAAAAAATTCTACTAAGATTCCATTTCCAAAAAGACTTAAAGAAACCATAAAACTTAAAGAATCTAAATTTGTGTAGGAACTAAGAAGATTGAATATTGAAATACCATTATTATGAGCAATTAAGGATATTCTAGAGTTGAACAAATTAATCAAATTATTATGTTTTAAAAAACCTGGGAGAAAGAAACAATACCCCAAGACTATTCAGGTAGATGGGAAACTTGTTGATTTATTAGCAGGGAAACTCTTACTACCTAAATATGGAGATCCTAAAAGCCCTATTATTTCTATTTCTATAGGGAATAAGGATATACATAACATTTTGATTGATTTGGGTGTAGCTATCAATGTAATGATAGTGGACACTTTGAAAACATTACCATTAATAGGCATGCAACCTATTAATACCATATTACAGATGGCAGATCAGTTTGTAGCAAAACCAAAAGGAGTTATTGAGATGTGGTAGTAATGGTGGAATCAAGGGAATATCTAGTTGAATTCATTATATTACAGTCAAAAGGTAAAACACTTGGTTATCCCATTATTTTGGGGTGACCATGGTTAGCTACAGTTGCTACCTTAATTGATTGTAGGTCAGGTGATATGACTATTTCAAATGGTAAGAATTCTAAGAAAATTTCGTTATATCCATCTGCATGACCTTTTATTGATAATCAAGTGAAATTATGAGTTGATAATCCTAATATTAATGAGCAAAATTTGTCTTCTTTGGCTATGATAACATTGCAAGATCATGTATAGGAAATAGATGATATGGTTAATCCTTCATTAAATGAACATCAATCATCATTAGAGAAATCAAGATTAGTTCTGGAACCATCACAGTTAGTTTTAGAACCATCACAGTTAGCTCCAGAATCATCATAGTTAGTTATGGAATCATCACAGTTAGTTCTAGAACCACACCAATTTTCTACAAGTGAAGATAAATTCACTCCAAGGGAATGTGATTTATCTTGGGGAGAGGAAGGATTTGTAGCATCAGCTTTATAGATATCAAGAGATGATGAAGAATTTTTAGAAAATAGTAGTAACGAGGAGTTTGACCTACAACAAGATAAGTATCATAACTCTTCCTATTGTCCTTTGTCCAACATTCTACCTCTAAGAACTTTCAAAGATGGTGCTATATATCATATATTGTTACCACATGCCTATCCACTAAACACCTTAATGGAACCCTTTCAACAAATTAGCTCATCATATCTTGGAACCAAACATGTTGAGATTCAACCAAGAATTTTTTTGAATATTAATAGTTGATTAAATAATGATGAAGAAGTCAAACTATTTTATGTTCTGAGGAATCATACTAAAGCATTTGATTGGGACTATAGAGATGTGAAAGGAATTCATCCAAGTATCTGCACTCATAACATTTATACTAAAAATATTAGCCCAGTTAGGCAGCCTCAGAGAAGGATTAATCTAGCCTTAAGGGATATATTCAAACAAGAAATTGAAAAACTATTACAAGTAGGTTTTATCTACCCTATCTCAGATAGCCAATGGGTGTCTCCTCTTGTAATTATCCCTAAAAAGAATGGGAAATGGAGAATTTGTGTTGACTATAGGGAACTGAATAAAGCCACCTTGAGAGATTATTTTCCCTTACCATTCATAGATCAAGTTTTAGACAACATTTCAAGTAAATAGTATTTTTCCTTCTTTTGATGGATTTAGTGGATACAATCAAATCCAAATTGCTGCTGAGGATCAGGACAAAACTACATTTACTTGTCCATGTGGTACCTTTGCTTACAAGGTATTGCCATTTGGACTATGTAATGTTATAGAAACTTTTCAAAGAGTTGTATTAGCAATTTTTGTAGACCTAACAAATGACTATGTGGAGGTATACATGGATGAATTTATTGTGTATGGAGATACATTTGATGATGCCTTAAAAAATTTGGACAGAGTATTAACATGATGTGAACAACATCACTTGTCTCTTAGTCATGAGAAATGTTTGTTGATGGTCAATGAAGGGATCATATTAGGGCACCATATTTCAAAAAGAGGAATTCAGGTTGACCAAAACAAAATCAAGATTATTTCAGACTTGCCTATTCCTCAAACTCCTACAGATATCAAATTATTCTTAGGACATGCTGGATACTATAGGCATTTTATCAAGGATTTTAGTAAAATTGCAGCCCCCATGTTTAAATTGCTTACCAAGGACTATGAATTTCTTTGGGATGAACAATATCAACATGCTTTTGAAGAAATTAAAGAGAAATTAGTAATTTCCCCAATATTACAAGAAATTAATTGGGAGAAACCTTTTCACATCCAAATTGATGCATCAAATACCTTAATTGGTATAGTTTTGGGACAAAGAGATAAAGAAGGAAGAATGTATGCTATTTAATATCTTAGTAAAAATCTTACTCCCACTAAAAAAAATTACACTACCATTGAAAAATAATTTCTGGCCGTGATCTATGAAATCAATAAATATAGACATTACATTACAGGGTACAAAACATTTGCACATACATATCACTCAGTGATTAAATATTTAATGAATAAACCAGTGGTTAGAGGTAGAATAATTAGATGGTCATTACTTCTACAAGAATTTGATATTACCATTGTGGATAATCCAGGTAAATCTAATGTGGTAGCTGATTTCTTGTCAAGATTGACTAGTATAAGGGAGTAGGATCTAGTCAAGGATAACTTTATAGATGAATGATTATTTGTTATTTCAGCTAACACACCATGGTTTGCTAACATGTCAAATTATCTTGCAACAAGGAAGTTTCCTCCTTTCACTAAAAAGCAAATAAAAAAATTAATTAAAACTAGTGCACATTTTAAATGGTTAAATGGAATGCTATTTAAATGTGGTCCTGATTTGGTTTTACACAGGTGTGTAAGAGAAGATGAAAATTTTGACATCCTCTAAGCATGTCTTGATGAACCAAGTGGAGGACACTATTCAGTGAAAAGAATAGCTCATAAGATACTCGGCACTAGTTACTATTGGCCATCTCTATACAAAGATGTGAAGAGATATATCAGGGGGTGTGATCCTTATCAAAGGATGGGATAGACAACCATTACCAATGAAATATCTCTACAACCACAAGTAGTGATTGAACCATTTGAGAGATGGGGATTGGATTTTGTTGGACCTTTTAATCCTCCTTCACAAGGAAGAGAGCATATTCTAATGTGTACTGATTATGCAACAAAATGGATAGAAGTGTAGGCTTTAACAAATGCCACTAAAGAAGCAATTTATGATTTCCTTTGGCACAAAATTATGGTAAAGTTTAGAGCACCAAGAAGCTTAGTTTTAGACTAGGGACCACAATTTATGTCCAATATGATCTAAGCCTTCACAATGTATTATCATATTAATCATAGGAAGTCATCTCCCTATCACCTGCAAGCAAATGGACAAGTTGAAGTAACAAATAGGGAATTAGAAAACATCCTCACTAAAATAGTTGAAGTTGAAAGAAGAGATTGGGTAAAAAGACTACCTGAAGTTGTCTGGGCTTACAATACAACTTAGAAAACCACAACAAGGTTTTCACCATATGATTTGGTCTATGAGAAAAAGCCGTTGTTACCTATTGAGTTTGAAATACAGACATTAAGGACAACAGCTATGGTGGGAATTGAATTGGATGTAGCTCAAAAGGATTGAATCCTTCAACTCAATGAATTAGATGAATTCATAATGGAATCACTTCACCAAATAGAGACAATCCAAGGTCAAAGGAAGTAATGGCATGATTCATATATCAAAGAAAGACAATTCAAAGTAGGATATTGGGCATTGCTATTTGATTCTAAGTACAAACAATTCAAAGGTAAATTAAGAACCAGATGGTTGGGACCTTATTAGATCAAGTAGATATTTGACAATGGTTCTATCCAATTACTTCCCATTGATGGCAGTAGAAGAATAGTCTTGGTCAATGGACATAGGCTAAAACTTTATAGGTAGCCTCCTACTAAAGATGAATTCTTGAAGCAGATTGAAGCAAGCAAAGAATTTGATCATATGGAAGAACCCATTTCTTCCAAAATGATCACATAACTAGATGAAGAGATCCAAAATAAAGAGAAGAGAATGAAAACTAGTAAATGGCATTCTCTTCCAAAAAAACAAAAAATAAATTAAATAATTAATTAATTAAAAAAAAGAGAAGAGAATGAAAACCAATAAATGGCATTCTCTTTCCCCCCCAAAAAAAGGAAGAGAATGAAAACCAGTAAATGACATTCTCTTCCCAAAAGAAAAAAAAGAAAAAAAGGATCAATTGAAAATCAGTGATGATGTTGATCTTCTCAAATAAATGGCTAATTCAAATAAATTTTTTTGAATTCTAATTATTTTCTAACCATTTTTTAGGGATGATGTGTCTGCATAACGGAGGGATTACATCATCAAGGATGGTAATTATGTTTTTAACTTATTAAAGGTTAAATGAAAGTTTGCATGTGTGACTAGACTTGATTTAGAAAGATTAGTATGATGAGTCATCTATTATACATCATGGTTAAATGTGCAAAATCATGAGAAGGATATTAGTAATGGAATGAGTGGGTGGATAACCATAAAAAAAATATATCATTTTTATGATTGAATCAACTGAATCTGCCATTTCTATAGCTGAGTATAGTAGCTCTGCAATTGAGTATAGTAATTCTACAACTGAATTTGCCAAAATAGCAATTGAATCTGCCAGTTCTGCAGCCATAATCATCATTTCTATCGATATAAGAAGAAATTTTCAAGCTAACCTATGAAATATTCAACAAAAAAGAATGAATCATGGGAATAAAAAAGAAGTCAGAACTAGACACTGATACCCAACTCCTTGTAGATGAAGAAGTAGCAAATATCTTTCAATAGGTAGGATGGCTAGAGTTTCTACAAAAATTTCCCAAACACAATGATGAACTAGTAAGAGAATTTATTACTAATTTAGAGTAAACAAGGACAAAGGTTAGAAATATTTTCATTCCTTTTTCTGTGAAAATTATAAGTGAGATGTCTAGAATACCTATAATGCATCTCCCAAACCCTATTGAAAGAAGGGGAAGCTGAACCCCAATATATTTATAATATAAAGAAAATCATCAAAGGAGTTAAGAGGGTCAGCTTGCCTAAACCCTTTGACAAAATAGCATTCTATATAGTTAAATATTTAACCTACGATGGATAATATGGGACAGTAGGAAAATAAGTCCTAAAAATCCTTATACACCTTAGATATGGAGTCAAAAAACTAGAATATATAGTAAACCTTCCAGGGTTTATTTTTGACTCCATCCATACCATGGCCCAGATGTATTCTTGGGGTGTAGGAACAATTAGACATCATGGGTTAGTGAATTTGATATGCCAACACCATGTCCTTTCTAAGAAAAATGGGGAAGAAATGTTAGACAAGTTTCTTGGCAAATTTGGACAAAAACCTGGTATTCCTAGAAGAATAATAGCAACTCCTCTTATGCCTTTAGTTCATTTGAAAACTAATACTATTGCTGAAGAAAAGAAAAGATTAGGGGAGGAAGAAATATCAAAAAGGAGAAAATATATAAGAAAATTTAAAAATTTAGACCCTATTGTACCTTCTCAAGTCATTTCTTCTTTTGTTGAGGCTATAGAAGAACTGATACCTATCTCTAACAATGATAGTTCACCTAGGCCTGAACAAAAGGAAAAAACCAGAAGACATTCTAAGAGGGGATTTATGTCTACACATTTTGAGGATCCTCAAGAAAGGAAATGTCATAAAAAGTGCAAAGAAAGTTTAGAGGAGCTGGAAGAACAAGACAGACTAGAAACTGAAGCTATTGATATTTTGGGCAGCATGGCCATGACTCCTCCTAAACCAAGTCACATAGAAAAATAAAAAGAAGATGAAAGATTTGATGAGCCATTTTTCCAAGAAATAGTGAGACTACATCACCATCACATGTAGAAAATGAACAAGCATCTTGGATAAGGAAAGGGAAATCCCCTATGGTGGAAGAGGAATGCTTAACTCCCCAAGAACTTTTAGAAAAAGAACAAAACTAGTAGATTAAATAGGCTCTATTTTTGTCCAGATTAGAACTCATTATCAAGTAAAAGGATGAGGAACTAAATTTCCTCAAACTCAAGTTAGAATAGAAATAAATGTTCCTTATAGAATTAACAAAATAGCTCACAGCCAAGAATGAGGAATTAGCAAAAGTTAAAAAGTAACTAATAGAGAATGAGGAAAATGTATAATACAAACCTTTGTGTCAACAGTCTCTACACAAAATGAACTAACTTATTTACCACTCAAGTAGTTATGGGATGACACATATAGAGAACACAATGAACTCAAAACATCCAATAAAGACTTGAAAGGCAAATTGGTGGAAGAAGAGAAAGCAAGGAAGGAATGGGAAGACAAATTTTACAAGGAGGAAAATGATAAGTATAAATGTCTTGTGAAAATACAAATAGTTTGTATGATGAGTGAGAAGTTGCTTACATTCAGAAGAACTTCTCCTATTTATAGCATGTTTTAAGAAGAATAATTCATTCGTTGGCGGTTGGCAAGGATAGCATGTGGCCTTCCACATGAAATAAAAGATGAAGCTGATTTCTTGGCTGCCTACTCCTTAGCTAATACAAAATAGAAAAACTTTTTTTGTGAATTTTACCTTTGTAATTTTATGCTAGAAATAAATATAGGTTTTATGATCAATTTGTATGTAGGAGAAAGCTAGCTTAACATATTTGTCTATGTTCTTCAAAATTAGATTGCATGGAAAGAAAGGGATTCGGAACATTGGTCAAAGGCTAGTTCATCTTGTCTTTGTATGATAATTCATTATGGTAATCCATCCGCCTTTGTTACATATTTCCAATCCCATGCATTTAATGATAAATTCAAGGGACCTTATCTTTTCAGTTTATAGTAAAGCATGGATGTCTTCACCTCCTATGAAATGGCAAATTTTGATAATATCTATGATGCATGTTTAAAAAGATGGGAATTTCTCCTAGTGGCATTGAAAACAAGGGAAGTAATATCCCCTTCAAATTTGATCTAGAGTTTATAAAGGGCAAAAGCTTTATTCATAATAATTCCCCAGATTAATGAAACTCCTCTGAGCATATAGATAGGAATGCGGACAAGGCCACCTCTACTTCTCACCCCCATATCTCCTTGGCAAAATAGAGAACCTCAACATCCCACTCAGTTTGAGGAATGGAAAAGAAAATTAGAAGTAGGAGCAGGGTATAGTACTTCTGAGTCAAAGCATTGGGTCATTCATTTTTAGCCATTTGATCTGAGTAATCAAATGGAATGCAAGATATATAATCTTGAATTTGAAGAATGAAGTTTGTAAAGGGACTTACAAACAAGTAAGTATGGGGGAAATGATGAAGCTAGGATATTCCCAATAAATTTATAATAAATGACCTCATCTTACTCTCTCTTTTTATTAAGTTTGATTTCATTTTGTAACTTTTATTTTGATCTGAGATGAGTTAGGATTTGATTATCCATCTTTTGTTGATTATGATTCTAGCATTTTAAAAGCCCTATAAATCTTAACAAGTGTGTTGGGAAATTCTAGTTTTATAATAAAGCAGGTCATCATTAGGCTAAAGAATAAATATGAAGTGGATTACATTTTTCTTTGAAGCATTGGACTCAATTTAGATTACTTTCATAACCTACAAAATCTATTCTAGAACCATCACAGTTAGTTCTGGAACTTCATACTATTTCAATTTGTTACATTTTTGGACTTAGCTCTAGAACTCTATATTTAGCTCTGGTACTCCTTTAGATAAGTTCTATAACTTTTGTGGCTAGATATGGAACTGATAAGGATCTATTCTAAATGGCTAGTGATCTGTTAAAGATTAATGATCCCATTAAATCAAGAATAGATTCCTAATTTTCTAAACAGAATCAAGACAATTATCACATAGCTGGACATCCAACCACATCTTGATTTAGCATCTATTCTAGGCACAATTCCATTCTATTGTATCTATGAAATAGTTATAGCCACAAAGCATCTATATATATAGACCTGATATAGATAATAATAAAAAAGAGAAGAAAATAGAGAAGATAGTAGAAGAATAGAGAGCAAAAGGATAGCTTAGTATATTTGTAATACAAAACATTTTTTTATCAATGAAATAGCCATTCCTGTTTTGAAAGCAAATTGAATTGTTCAAATCATGTTCTAGGCAGAGCAAGGGACAACTCCTCTAAAGGAACAAGATATTCATTTTTTTAGTATTTATATTTCTATTAGCAAAAGTAAATAGGTAACTCTGTTAAATTTATAAATGCTTCCAACTCTTCAAAATTAAGATTTGTTGTAAATTTGTTTTTGCAGGCATTTTAGATTAAATTTTCACTTCTGCAATGTATGTTTATTTCCAGAAATCAATTACATTCCTGCAATGCATGTTTATTTCCATAAATCAATTTCATTCCTATAATGTATGTTTATTTTTAGCAATCAATTTCATTCCTGCAATGCATGTTTATTTCCAGCAATCAATTTCATACCTGCAACATGTGTTTATTTCTAATAATCAATTTCATTCCTACAACATGTGTTTATTTCCAACAGATTTGCATAGTTTTATTTCAATAAGGTTTTAACCAAGAAATATTTAATACATTAAACCCCCCCCCCAAAAAAAAAGAAAAATATACAGATAACCCCATTTAACTACTAAATCATTACGATTCCTCTTGTTGCATTTATCTTTAGACACAGCCCTAGTTAAATATGACATCAACAAAAAGTTGATTAAATGAAGGGGATAATGACACCCAACACATTCGTAGAATTAAAATGATGAAGTCCTAATAAAAATAGTAGATTTTCCCATCTATGCCATTTTAAAATTCATACTGGAATCTCAAACTACATATCATTATCTTCATGGATAAGCACAGGTTCCAAATAAGGCACAAACCATGAAGAGAATTATAATGAACTTGGAATATAAGGAGATTAGGCCTTGTACATTTCCATAGAAAAATAACCTTAATTCCATTCACAAGTTTAGGTCCACACTACACATCCAAATCTCTATGCAACTTATAGTATACATCTGCACATAAGACATTATAGATAAGGGTGCATGATGGCTCCATTTCCTATATAGGATGAAAAATAAGATACCAAGGATACACCTACACAACCACACATCAAAAGGATGACCTAGGTGGATGGTAATTAACCTCCATGAAACTAATGATGGTTGATCTCAATTGGATATCAATAGAACTAAACCAAAACATAATTAAATGTAGGATAGTTGTCAAGTTGTTAGAACATGGACACATGACCCCTTCTGACAAATATCCCAACTACTTCTCCACATTAGTATTAAATGTTGTAACTACCCTAATAGTGGGTGATATCTTAGTTAATGACCCATGGGCTTCTCATCAATTATAAAATCTTGGGGCTTACATTATAAAAGGGTTGACATCTTTTGAGCACTATAATACTACCAAAATTTTCCCTCTAAGGATCCCTCTCTTAACATAATGAAGTTCTGCCCATTCAATCTTGTTGTATCACCTTAGACCTTGAAATTAATAAGATCTAATTTACTTTGTTAATTCTGTGTTTTATTTGTATTCATGGTTTTTGATCTTTATCTGTGAATGATCCATCCATCTCATTATCATCCTCCTTTCATACCTCTATGTAGAACTAAAAATTATTATAGGTCATATTTTATGTATATGTGGGTCTATCTAGACATTATCTATGGATATTTTGTCCTGTCTATTAACATTTCAATATGTTCCCTTGCCTCTATACAAACATGTATGCATTACATTTGTTTAGAGTTTATGTATTTAATCCTTTAGTCTCATTATGTCATCAAGTAGGCAAGGTGCTCTCTCTATTCTTGGTGCATCACCTTTTACTTTACAATAATTTCTATCTTTTCCCTCCCTTTTACCCTTGTCAAGTCTAGGTTTAGTGTTAGATGTATATTTCATTATACTCTTTTTAGGTGTGTATATTGTTCCTAAACCAAGTGCATTTATAATAGAAGGAAGTCATCATAGTATGGAGATTCATCCCAAGGAGTGCAAGAGTACCACACCTTTGGGTATGATCCCATTATTATAGTGAGATAATGAATAGTTATATGGCATGTGAGTATAAAGTGTTAGGTGCATAAGAGATATGCATCAATGTGATTAAGAGTCTTTTATAGCTAAAAGTGCATATTTTAAGTGATAATAGTTTTTGGCATGCCCAGTGGGAGTCAAGTTTAAAATTTGATAAGATATTGGTGCTACTCTTAGTGATTCAAGTTTTGAAAACACTTGGTAGAGAACCTAGTAAATCCAACCAATCTTGGTTCATGTTATCCACCTAACATATAATGCATCTAGGGATATGTGTGGCTGACTTATGGAATACACACCTTCCTATTAGCTTGTTGCATTTCTAGATGTTCTTAGTATGCTTGTCCTATGAAATAACCATGGATAATTAGAGTATATATAGGATGTACTCATTTGTATTTTATGATCATATTATGAATTCTTTTATTATTGCATTGTTATGGAGGTTTTCCCCTCAAAGTGGTGCAATCATAATATTTAAGTATTCTACTTTTTTTATAATTATTTTTAGGGATCTACTTATTATGATTTTAATTATTCCATATATAATTCTATTATTTTGAATCATCTAATTAATTTCCTTACAAGTGGTATTAGAGAATTGATTTGGGTATGTTTTTACAGTGCAATGTTCATTTAGATCTAGCTTATTGAGCACCAGAAAGGGATAAAAAAACATAACTTGTGATCTAAGAGGAATTGATCATAATTGTGTATTACATTGTTACATTTTTGGGGGGATAAAATCCTCTTAGGTTTTTTACATGTCTTGTCTAACACATTAATATGCAATAAAGGAAAATAAATTCCAAAAACTCCTCACAAGAATGACATAGAATCTAAAACTTTTGATCCATCTATTTTAGAGGTAGTTCAACAACTAAGTTAGAGTTATAGGGCATGGTGAAAAAAGATGATGTCAATATAGTTCAAGGGAAATTATATGTTTTAGATGGGACTTGGATATTGTGAAGGATCAATTACAATAAATATTAGGGTAATTATCCAACTTTCTAGCTTAACCATTACAAAATAATCCTCCACCATTTTAGTTTGGTTCTCCTACTCCAAAAAATACTGACACCAATTTTGGCCCTAAGATGATTTTTCAAAAATTGGACCTGTGCAAGTTTTATGGTAATGATATGCTCACTTAGCTCACTCAAATTAAAATTTTATTTGATCTACATCAAACTCCATGTTTGCAAAAAGTGGTTATGGCCTCTCTATATTTGGAACCTGAGCCATTCATTTGGTATCATTGGTTGTGTGCCCAAAATAAAAATAAGGGTGTCCCAATTTCATGGTCATTATTTTTTTAGGAGTTACAACTCCACTATCACAATAATGTATTTGAAAACTAATTCAATTAGCTATCCAAGTTGTGCCAAAATGGGACCATCAAGGATTACATTCATCGATTTCATAATCTCTCCTTATATGTGGTAGATATAACTAAGGAAAATTTGACTAACCTATTTTTGAGTGACCTTAAAGATAACATCCAATTGGAAGTTCACATGTTTCATCCCAATTCTATAGCTAAGTCCATACCAAGGGCATGCATGGTTGAAGAAAAAGAGCTGATAAAAAAAACCTTTCTCCAATGTTCATGAATGCACCTTCCCAGTAGCATCATTTCATCAACCTATTAGATTGACACATTAGAAATTAGAAAAAAATTATGCAAAAAGTTTGTGTTTTGGTTGTGATATCAAATGGATAAAATATCATTAATGTGATGAAAATAAGTTGTTTTACACTGATAGTGCCAATGAGAAGGAATAAGATGAGGAGGCTTTAGGGGAAGGGTTAGAATAACCTAAGGATAAATGTAAATATTATCAACCTACTATTTTCTATCATGCACTTTTAGGAATTAGTACTCCTCAAACTCTTAAGGTGGTGGGATTCCTAAAGAAATAGAAGGTGACTATGCTAATTGACTCTGGGAATACACATAAGTTCATCAATAGTAAGTTGGTTGCTCATTTTAATTTTTTCATTTACCCAGCTCCAAACTTTTAGGTCATGATTATAGGTGGTGGTATGGTCAACTATTATATAAAATTCCATAGTATTAAGCTTGTTATGGAAGACTATTTGTTAGATTCCCTTATGTTTTTTATTCCCATGGGAGGAGATAACATTATTTTGGGAGTGTAGTGGCTCACCACTTTGGGAAATATTGAGATGAATTTTAAGGAATTATTCATGTGGTTTAATTCATAACTAAGGAATTTTAAACTACATGGATTAAAACTAAATCACCATCACTAGTTAGTTCCCACCAGATGATGAATATTCTCAAAATAGATATAAAAGGTTTTATGGCATGCTTATTTTCTATGGAGGTTCAACAAACCAATGAGTCTACACATCTACATTTGTAAGAGATGTTGGATGACCATTCTATTATTTTTGGTGACATTCCAAAAAGACTTCCTCCAAGTTGTACACATGATCATGCCATAAAACTCATTTTAAGAAGTACACCACCTAATATCAGACCCTATAGGTATCCCTACGCCCAAAAGAGTGAAATTGAAAATATGGTACACAAGATGTTGGAGGCAAGAATAATCTAGAATGGTCAAAGTGAATATTCCTCCCTGATGGTCATGGTATGAAATAAGGATGATAGTTGGAAGATGTGCCTAGACTATAGGGAACTCAATAAATACACCATCAAAGATAAGTTTCTTATTCTATTAATTAATTATTTTATAGATGAATTACATAGTGATATTTATTTTACCAAGCTAGTTATTCACTCTAGATATCATCAGATTCAAATCTGTAATGAGGACATACCTAAAACAACTTTTAGAACTCATGAAGGCCATTAAGAATTTATGGTCATGCCAATGCCTCACAAATGCACCATCTACATTTCAAAGTTTTATGAATACTATTTTTAGGACATTTTTTATAAAATTTATATTAGTTTTTTTAATGATATCCTCATTTATATAAAAAATTAGGATGACCATTTGAAGCATATGAAATAGGTGTTGTCAGTTTTGGAACAACATTAACTTTATGGCAAACCTTCAAAATGTTTTTTTGGTTTCCAAGAGGTGGATTACTTGGGTCATATTATTTCACATGAAAGAGTGAAATTTCATCTTAAGAAAATCCAAGTGATGATGTATTTGTAGGTTCCCAAGGCCTTCAAAAACCTCCATAGATTTTTGGGGCTAACTGGTTACTATCGTAGGTTTGTCAAACATTATGGTAACATTATAACCCAACTCACATGTTTGATGAATAAAGACTCCTAGTGGAGCAATTAAACTACCAAGGCATTTGAATATTTGAAAATGGTTGTGTACAACTCCATTTTTGGCTAGTCTTGATTTTTTAAAAACATTTATTATGGAGTGTGATGCATCAAGATATGGCATGGGGGTTGTACTCATACAAGAAGGCAAACCAATAGGATTTAAAAGTCACCAAATTAAGGGGAAAAAAATATGCTCAAACCAACATATGATTAATATATTATGTCTATTATACATGCAGTAAAGTAATGGAGACCTTATCTGATGGGTCATCACTTTTAGGTAAAGGCTGATCATGATAGCCTCAAATATTTTTTGGAAAAATGATTGTCATCTCAAGAAGAGTAAATGAGTGAATACAATGTTAGGATATGACTTTTGAAATAGTTGTATAATAAAGGAAAAGAGAATTTGGTGGTAGATGCTCTCTCTTCAGTGGGATGAATTAGTTGAGGCATTTGTATGCACCATGATGACATGGTAGGTAGATTAGCTAGAGGAAACAATATTAGAATGGGAGAATGAAAGTTCTACCAAATATTTAATTCATAATCTTTAGCATGGTTATAATGAATCTAAAATAAATAAATGGAATGGGAATGCATTATAGTATAAAGATAGATTATATCTTTGTAAGCATTCTCTCCTCAAACATAAATTTTTTTAGGATCATACTTCTCTACTTGGAGGTCACTCCAAAAATTTGAAAACATATCATAGAACCAAGCAAGACTTCTTTTATGAAGGAACCAAATGGGATGTTCAAAAATATTTGGTTTAATACATGGTATGCTAACACAATAAAGGTGAAACCATAAAGACCCTAGGTATTTTGTAGCCTTTATCCATCCCTAGCCAACATTGGGAAGAGGTTTCCATGGATTTCATTACAGGGTTACCATAGTCTGAGGGTAAAAATGTTATCATGGTAGTTTTTTAACAACTCACCAAGTATGCTCATTTTTTCTCCTTATCATATCCATTTGTTTCCAATACAATAACTTCTACTTTTATTAATACAATTCAAAAATTACATGGCACTCTAAAGATCACTATAAGTGACTAAGATCTCATATTTACTATTAATTTATGGATTGAATTATTTACATTTTTGGGTACCTAGTTAGCTCATAGCTCATCCTATCATCCCCAATTTGATAGATAAATAGAGGTAGTAAAAAAATGTCTTGAATGGTATGTTCATTTTTTTTCTAAAAAATAAGATAAATGGGTTCATTGGCTACAACTTGTTGAGTGGTGGTTTAACACTTATTTTCACACTTCTTCCAGTATGTTTCCCTTTATGGAATTGTATGGGTATCACCCCCCATCCATAACTTAAGTTTTATAATGCATCCTAAGGTTCAAGATATTAAGGAACACATTTAACATCAATAGGAGGTGTTATTCAATTTGTGAGATAATTTAGCAATGGTACAAAATTAATTAAAGTAGCAAACAAATCAACACCACAATGAGTGGCATTTTGACATAGCTAATTGGGTCTTTATCATTTGTATCCATAAAATTAGATGTCTCTTAATTAACATAAAAATGATAATAAGCTATCACCTAAGTATTATGACCCTTAGCAGATCTTATACAAAATTGGTAGTGTGGCTTACAAGCTAGAATTACCCCTAGTCACTCGTACACATCTAGTATTCCATGTATCTTGCTTGAATAAAATAATTAGACACATAGTTTCTAATTAAACTAAGTTATCTAAATTAGATGAAGAACGATGAGTCATTCTAGATCTTGAGGAGATCCTTCACATGCACACTAAGTAACTATGGACTAAAGATATTAAGTAGTATTTGATCAAATGGAAGACCTTGTATTCTAAATATGCAACATGGGAGGATGAAAAATTCTTGCAACAAAATCCTAGTTTGATTTAACATTGAGGATAATGTTTTTTTGAATGGGAGGGGAATGTTATGCCCTTAACCTATAGTGCATCTATGGATATGTGTGGCTGAATTGTGGATTACACAAATTCATATTAACTTGTTGCATTTCTTGATTTTCTTAATATGGTTAGTCTATATAATAAACATGTCTAAGTAGATCATATATAAGAGGTAGTCGTTAGTATTTAGGATCATATTGTGAATTTTATTCTTATTGCATTACTATATAGGTTGCCCCCTCAAAGTGGCTTAGTCATAATGTTCAAGTATTCTTCTCTTTTTCTAATTGTTGTGGATTTTCTTATTTTTCTCTTAATTATACCATATATAATTTTACTATTGTGAATCATCTAAGTAATTTCCTTATATTTCATAATACTAGCCTTCTATCTATATGCTAAGATAGATGAGATCATATTCAAGGGGAACTGAGTTTTATTTTTTTATGATACCTATAGTGTCCATAAGATGGGGAATTACAATATCTTTTTCTCCCATCAGGGGGGCAATCAACACAAAATTACCTTCTCCTAAAACTCAATCTACATCTTTATTTGGATGATTCCTTACACATAGATGAATAGTATTCCCTAGCTCCTTCATGGATGCATAGAGAAATCAACCCTTTGTTTACTTTAATGGAGGTATCCCATTGATTCTTCCATTTTACAATAATATTCCCATAGCTACTCTTAATAGCATCCTCTACTTTACTGTAGAAAATTTAACTATGTTTGTAGAGCACATACAAGACATAAAAAATATTTAATCAATTCACAACATCATTAAAGACAATGTCTTACTGTGAATATTACCTCTTCCTTTAATAGTAGAGTGCTCCAATGGTATTGTAGCTTTTGGATAGTTTATATTCATAATTGGGTTGAGTTAGGTAGGGTATAATATAAACAATTGGAATATAAGAGTAACCACCTATCATTGATGGAATAACTCATAACCATCAACAGGTCTCCACATAAACAAATGTTCAACTTCAATTTTAGATTCTATAGGACTTGGGACTGAGTTCTATCCTTGGTAATTCCTAATCCTAACACTACATTCTTATACTTCTTTAGAGCTCTAAATAATGACATGGTTATAATGATCCAATCAATGGGTGGCACAATATTACCAAATACCTATGAGGTCACCATACATGCATAAAAATTCTTGATGCAAGTAGGGAAATTTTTATGAACACCCCCTATGCCCTTATATCATAATCCCCCATGTACAAGCTCATTTTTTTACCTCCCATTTTAGATTTGGCCCTATTCCTTTTATTGTCAACCTATTAATTGCATCAACTTATGTACCCTCAAGAAATGTACACAATGTTAAATACTTATTGGAAAGCTTTAAAAATGTGGTAGTGGCATTAAAAAGGTAGTAGTTTATTAGATTTGAGGCCTTATCAACCCTTTAACCAATAATATCAATAAAAAAAACCTCCCTACCAACATGTTATGCCACCTCAAAAATAACTCACATATAATAGACCGCCATATGCATCAAATCTTAACACTTCAATAAATTCTAGAGCTCTTGTACCTGTAAAAATTAACATTGCATAGGACTATGAATGGTGATATCTGAGCAAGTACCCACATGATAAAGTCATTTGCATGAATGGATCAATAAATGAGGCATGATACAAAAATTTCCACCTCCTTAGGAGCCTCCATCTATTCCATATCAACCAAGGGATAAACCACGATGTAAATGCAATAAAAAAATAGATCTACCCTTTTAAATTGGTAGGAGGGAAATTTCAACTATGTGAATTAGAATGAAGAACCAAACACAAAAAGCAACCCAGTTAGTTTTAACACAAGATTCAATAAGAGATAAATGATGGAGTAACCTTCTTATTCAAAGACTTAAACTTATATTCCTAAAGTTTATCACACAAATGACCAAGTTAAATAACCTATGAAACCTTTGGTGTGTACAAAACTTATCATGTAGAAATAGAGCTAGTCCTAAACTAGTGCATGGGTAGGATAAGAGACTAGAATTCAAAAGGTAAATGTTAAAGGGACTCAAATTCCCTTTAACATAATCGATTAAATGAATAATATTAGGCTAAATGTTTTTATGTAGGATTATATTTCCATTCAATCCCTAAGGAATTTGTTGTAAGATTCCCTAAGGGGTTTCCAACCTCATGAGCCATCATAGACTATGCCTAATATGCACATAATTCTATGTCAACCTAAGGAATAAATGAAAAAAATTAGAAATCCCCCCCATATTCTACATTTATTTGAACATAGATGAATATATCATATATAATTGTATGATTGATTTGAGTGCAAGCACTTTAGTGATGCCAAATAAAAATGTAGGCATGTTAGGCATATCATATGCTCCTATATCAAAAGGGGTCATACAATTAAATGGGACAATGATTAAAATTATGGGAATCATCAAGGACATGAGTCTCTCTCTACATTTATATCCAATCCTTTTCATTTCATAGGACATCATAGCCATTGACTTACTCCCTTACTTTACTATATGCCTATCCTAAGATTTTACTATGAAGGTGGGAAAATATCTATCTATAGATTAGTCATAAATGCCAATTATAACTAGATATGGGACCAAAATAACCATCAAGGTCAATCTTATTTCAAATAATCACATAAATCCATACACTCCTATCCTATTTGATGTAAACTACACCTTATTTGATCAAGAGGATAATCTAGCTCTTCACAAGACTGCACAACACTTGAAGAGGTCTTATATGACATAATTGATGAATAGGTGTAATACAATTATGAGTGTGATTTATATTAAAATATAGAGGAAATAGGGCTAGGCACATACTACATTCTTGAGGAGGACACCTTATTTCCTAACCTTGTAAAAGTGCAAGAAGACCTGTTAACACTCCAAACTGCACCCTATGAGGAGGTTGTTTAGGACTACCTCTAAGTTTGGGGTAACATGGGATTAGCCCAAGGATGTGGGTGACCTATGGCTAGGATAAAACTATAAATTATGGGAATAGATCATCTGATGCATCCATTTATCTCAAATCACTAAGACATACTAATTATTGGGGTGAAAAGGGATAAAGGGAAAACATTAAAAGGAAACCTATTGTAAATATGGTGATGCACCAATATTGATATATCCACTCTTAATTGATCTCCAAAATAACACTCTATGAATTAAGTAGATGTAAATGACTAAAAGAGGCTTATTAATGAACTTCTAAACATAATTATTTCATGTGAAGGCTATGGTGAATCTCTACAAGTTTATGTCAATGAAAAAGAGGTCTACTTGAGGCACTATCAACTAGCTTACTTTTCAACACAACTACCACACTCTAACACATCACATGACCTACATAGGATGACATTATATAAAATAGGTGAAGGATATGAATCTGAAAATGAGGATAAACATCACATTTTATACAAATCAACAAACCATAAAACACTAATGATATCAAATAAACATGTAGATATTCCTTTTTTATTGATTCAAAGAGGTTCTCAAGATACAATTTGGTATATTTTCATTACATCTAATTGATGAATAGTTATAATGGCCTTAAGGCTTGAATATGTATAACAATAAACAAGAATGAGAAATGAATCAGGCATGGAAAGATAATCAATAGGTCATAAATTACCACAATCCATTCAATTTGTAGTTACAAGTAGCCTCCATGCTCCTCAATGTGTTACCTAGGCTAATTGGTGTCTTGAATTAGCATCTTTGGGGAATTGAAGTCTATTTTTAGCTAAGATTGATCCATGAAGAGCATATGCACACCAATATTGGTCAATTACCTCTCCTTATTAATAGTTACAAAGCATTGAAATGGTTGAATTAGGCCTCCACCATGAAACATTTGATGGTCACATCTTTCTTGCATGTTGACTAGGTTCAAGAAACTACCTAAATCCTCCATAATGGCCATGGATGTTAATCTTGATCACCTTATGTGATTGGTATAGGAATTCCATGATCGTGAATTAACTCCATACTACCCTTCTATGCCCATGATCATTATTTTGAGGTCAACATACCCACATTTATAAAAAATGGGGACCCTTGTGATAAATTATGAAAATTTGTACTTGGAAATTAAAAATTCACTTGATCAAAGTGTTATTAACATGTTTGTATATTATTTTTATTTGAAGATCATCCACACCTTGAATTGGTTTTATTATTTGTTTATGGCTCTAGTTTGACCTTTTCTATGTTTTCTAACATTTTCTCTTCATGTTTCAACTTGCAAGTTTAATGGAACCCTCCTTAAATGAACTATGCCTAGATTTTATAGTCTAATCCCAACTCAAGATTTTAATATCCTTTGGTCTATATAAATTCAAGTTTATTCCATTTTGATCATCATAAAACACTTTCTCAATAAACCCTAACACATGATCATTTGTATCAAATTCAAAATTGGAGGGAACAATTAACATGGGAACATTTTTAAAATTTGATAGAATGAGTTCAATTTTTATACTAAGGCTTAATCATGTTTTTTGATATGACCAAACCTTATTCTAAAAATTATATGCTTTGTCCCCTGTTAGTCCTAAGCCACTTATTCCCTTTTATCTTATCATGGTTTGGATTTATTTTACGTGGGGTTCCTTTGTTATAAACTTAGACTAAAATCTTAGTCCTAAAGTCTTGCTCATGTTTATTAACATAAATAAGACCTTAGTCTTAAGATTTTATCCTAAGTTTTGTATAAATCTGAGTCCTATATTAAAAATTGTTCTTTTTATAAGGATCAATGACTTGCATTTACTTGGGTGAAATCAATTAGATGGCATGAGATGGGCTTAATGAGCCAACGATTCTAATCCATGGGACCAATCTCACTCAACCCCACAAATCAAAATCGATGATCCACATTCACTTAGATCACCAAGATCTAATAGCATGAGATCAAAATGTGTCCCCACCTTTTTATGACATAGACTTAACCTATGTTTTTTACCCTAAGGTTTTAATTGTATTTATTGTATAATAAAAACTTAGGCTAAAACCTTATGTTATGACTATATTATTAGAAGGGACCTTTTGTTATGTTAAAAACTTATGCTATGACTTCATTATTCATGGGGTCATGTTTATCATGTTTTTTAACATAGCTTAAGACTTTGGATTAAATCTTTATTCATATTTATTGATATGAATAAAAACATTAGTCTAAGACTTTGGTATACAAATTATATTCCTGAGCTTACTTAGTTTTTATGATTATAGAGCATAATGAACCAAGAAGTGACAAATGTCAAGCTTATGAGGAGTTAATTCTATTTGATGGTCACATAAATATCTTTGAAAGTCATGTGAATGAAAAAATTATGCTTAACAAGAAAAGGACATGGGGTTAAATTGTGATGGTCTTATGGACATTTTTGATGGTCATGAAAATGTTAAAATTATGCTCATTAGTAAAATTATGTGGGATTAAATTGTGACTATGACACAGATGTCTTTGATGATCATGAGGATGTCATTGACAGTTGTGTCAACATCAAATTTAACCTCATAAATAAATTTTTTAAAGTTTGAGCACCTTTTGAAGATCAACAATCCATGTTGATTCATACCTACTATTTCTAATAATGTGAGGTTAATGAAGACTTTTCAATAGATTTCTGGAGGCTTGTAGGATTGCCATGTGGTATGACCTCAGGGATAAGTACAAATAATGGACAATGGTATTTAACTCTTAAGATTGAGATCAATGAACCATGTTTATCTTTGTAATGAAATATAATGGTTTGAGATAAAAGGCAATATTTTAAAGTGCAAATTGATACAAAAAATGCCACGTAGATGCCACAGTGATGCCACATAGGCAAAAAGCAATGAAACTAAAGATTTTGTGGACTCAAAAGGCAAACATATAAATATAAGGATCCAAAGGAAATCTAAGGCACAAAAATCACTTAAGTGAAAATATTAGTCACCATTAAAGCTCAAAAAAAACCTTTAAAAGATCACTAATTCAAATAAAAACCCTAATTAAGTCCCAATTTGATCATAGTCAAGCCTAAGAGAGTCAAATTGTCATTTGAAAAAGAGTAACTTGATCTAGAATCAAGCTATTAACCACTAGTGATAAATTTATCAAAGTTCACAATTATGGCATCCCAAATACATAGAGAATATGTGTAACTCTATCTAAGTTTAGACATAGAGGGGAAGATCTTCAAGGAAACATAGTTTGATGCAATGGCTCTGAACACAAGGGATAATAAATGGTCCCAGCTATTCTTGACAATCCAAGAGTAACTAGTCATTTCTAGAGAGGAGGAGAAGAACTTGTTTGTGAAAAGGATATCTTATGACATTATTGCCATCCATATGATTGGTATTCATTTCACTATATCCAAACTAGAGGTAAAATATTACATTGATATTATCTCTCCCATATTTAAAGACTGCAAAATGGATAAAGGCATGATAATTTATGAACATATCTTTAGGAAGGTTGCATATATTTATTTTTTGGCCTTTGAGAACTACTATAAATTACCTAAGCACCAAGTAGATATAACTATAATAAATTAATGGGCCAAGAATAATGACATGAAGACCATCCTTGTCCCATGGTTGTATTCTCGAAATCAGGTAGCCTTTGATCTTAGAGGCAATGCCCCAATTAGCCAATTTAGGCCTAAAATTATGATGATCATGACATCAATGAATATATTTTATGGAAACCCCTCAACCACATATGTGGACAAACTATGGGTCCCCCTAGTCTATTTTATGGTTGAGAGAGAACTCATTCCTCTTCTTGGGGAGATTATTAGCACCTGTCTGAGTAGACAATTCTTTGGAATAAAAAAGAAGACCAAGAGTCAGTTTTATATGATGTCATACTTGTTAAATGACCTAATTTCCACCAAAAATATTCTTAGAATCAAATAATGGTCACCTAAGGGAACCCAAATAGTCATCCAATATTATTCTAAATTGCACATTTTCAAGTATAGAGATCACATCAATTCATATGTGATTGTGTCTATCCAGCCTTAGATGAGGCCATCGCAAGGATCCTAATGATGAGGATCAACCCATTAATTAAGGATAATATTAAATGTATGGGAGATATATGGTTCTATCCTAATTGCATAATCATTAGGATTGAAGGATCCCTAAACCCCTCAGGCTACTAATCTATGTGCCAATCAAGCTAGTAGATCAAGAAGTGGCCTATCATATATATAATGGGGTAGATGGATTATGTAAAACAAAGAGGAAGGGATTTCTTCATATCCTACCCATAACCATTAGAATGACTATGTTTTAACAATGGGATAATATAGAGGTTGCCTCTAGACATAGAACCTCCTTCATTTTGCAACTTGATGAACTAAGACACTATGACCCCTATGAAAGAGTTAAGAAACATTTAAAGGTAGAGAGGATAAATATGACATATGATAATTAACCCAGACCTTATGACCCCATGTACACTAATGCCTCTTCATTTCATGAAGTCTTGGGAAGATTAAAGAAATAATATCAAACTAGCACAACCAAAAATAGATACACAAAAGCATAGGGGATTGATTGAGTAGAGACCTGATGAAGTAGCATCATCCTCAACCCAGCCTAAAGAACCAGGATCATAGGTTGAAGCAATTGACATTATAGCATTGGATCCTAAAGAAACAATGGAAGATGCCTTGAAGATATTAGCTAATGCCAATGAATTAGATGAAGAATAAGATCAAGCTAAAGAGATAGAGAAAGAGAATGGGAAAGAAGTAGCATTAGACTAATTCCCTATTGCTACCCCATCAAAGAGAAAAGCTGAGCTAGTTTTGGTTCCAGTAGGAGGTAAGAATCCTAAGTTGACCTTCACTCATCATTTGAGTGAGGTAAACCTTTTTAGTGATGAAAACCTAATTCATGGTCCAACAATTATGGAATGGTTTATATATGGCAAGTTGCAAAATATTCCTACCATGAAACATCCTTGGTCTATTACAAACTCTATCAACATCATTGTGCATGATGAGCTTAAGCCATGGATTATGGCTTGATAAAAAGAAGAAGAGAATAATATCGCTACCCCTATGGATTTAAGTGGAACATGAATAGAGTTCCTATACCTAGAGATAACATAGTCTTCAATTGGTGTCAAATTTAACCCAATAACTACTAATCTATAGAGAGTGATTGAGAAAAGAGCTATGGTGGGAGGAGAAGAGTTCACCTTTTAGAAGGTGAAACTATTTGTTGGACTAACTCTAGTAGGGGGCCAAAATCTTGGTGAGGCCCCCATTTTAATAGAATGTTATTGATATAGCTTAGTCTTAGTTTGAGTAGTTACAAATAATGATCAAAAAAATATTACAACAAAATAAGAATTTGAAGGAAACTATTGTCTTAAAAATTCCAAAATAAATGTTTAAATAGTTTGAGGATACCATGGATGACTTATTCAAAATTTTGAAATTAGTAAGGACCAAAAGGAATTTAATAAGAAAGCAAATCAATATGGCTACAGTCCAAGTTGGACAATGGTAGGCTATAAGTTATTAGGTGAAATATTTGATTAAAGCATTGACTAAAAATTAAGTCCCAAAATTTAGAACACTCAGCCTAACACACCTAAACATGGCTATGGCCATATTAGTGAATAGAAATTAGTGCCTTAAGAAAAAGGTCCAAGTAAATGAAGGACATTATTAGGGACCTCAAATATTAAGAGGACAAAATGTTATACATCTTAGATAGTTTGATCAAGGATCCAACCTCACTTAGTTCTTTGGGCCTTATTATAGATGAGCAATTCAAGCACAAAAATATTGAATTCATGTAAGAAGTGAGAAGCCAAGGGTAGGGTAAAATAGGGGATGACAATTAGAGAATCACGGGCCTACTTCTATCATCCAAGGAAGAAATGGGAGATACCAAGGGCATCAACTAAGAAATAGAGAAGGTTGATGAAGGACCTCATAGACCTAGAGAATCAAGGAAAGGAACTCTTCCTGAAGCCTATTATTGACCTCCAATTTATTAGTGAGAAATATTATAGATTGAATATCCTTCAAGAAAGGTAGGAGACTACATCAAAATAGGGTCTTCAAACTTAGTGAGGAATATTATTTTTTGTAAAAGCATTATAATATTTAAAAATAGAATATTCTTTTCTTTTTGTAAAGGCATGTGAAACTTATAAACACATTACCTATAGGTCAGTCCACTTGGAAAAGTTTAGTGTATTCTAGAACTTTTGTAGAAAGGATAGTTATCCTTACTCCTATGCACTTGTAATTAGATATAATTGACTGACATAATTCATTGAATTCAATAAAATGAGTATTACCACTTGTAAAAAAGGGGGCATTTTGAGCCAAAATAACTTTTGTAAAATTTTGAGCAATTAATACAAGTGAGGAATCCTGTAAAGATTGTCCATATTCTTTTGTGTCATTTGTTATTATGGTTTTTGTCTCACTTGCTTATTCTTATTCCTAGATTTGAATGGTTCTTTTGAATTCTTAGTGTGCATATTTCAATTGCATAGTTTTTAACTTGTGAAAATACTTGGTTTATTGAAAGTTCATAGGTTCATTTCATTTCCTTTACCCTTCTTGCATTTGGGCTAATGTTGTTTGCTTGCAAGGTAAATTTTTAAAATAAACTTAGTTCTTATTTACAATTTTCTCTTTCCTTAGATGTTTGCCTGATGTGTATTATTATTTATCTCATGGTATTTCCTATTATACATTGGTTAAGTTCATTCTTGGAATACATTTGAACTTTTTCATGATGTTTGGGATAAAGATCAACGTCTCTTTTCTACCTTGCCCTTCTTTTTGCTCCTTTTAAACTAGATCTCTCTAGCTTAATTACCATTTTAAATATTAATCTTAGATTAGTCTGTAGATTATATTTGATCATAATTTAATAATATTAGCTAATATTTCTTTGTTATTTACAAATATATATGCCAAGGTGGCTCCCAACCACAAACCTTATAAATATTGTGAAACAGTCTACTTGTTTGGCATTTATTCCACCACTACATAATAGGATTATCACAACCTATAACTCATGCACTAAATTCTAAAATGAGAATTTTTTTTAAACACTCTGATCACCTATGATACAAATTTAGGCATCAACACATTCCTTTTTTATTGATTAAGTAGGCCTATAGACAAGTAGCCTAGTCTCTTGACTTGTTCACCATTTGTATGGATATGAAGGTTGAATTAAACCTTTAAGATAACTAATTAGCTTGATTCCCATTTGAAACAACCTAATATACCAAGACTTAGGCTCTCTAATAATTCACACCTACAATTTTACCTTAGTCAAATGACTAGGTCACCTCCGTTTAGCATAGCTAGACTTCATGTATAACACAAACTTGTATGAACATTTACAGGAAGAATTTTAAGTGATTCATTATTTTGGAAGCTGAAACATGTCTCATAGTACCTCCTCTAATTATTTTCAACCGTTGACCACAAGTTTATCACCTTGGATTTTGTTTAAGACCTTAAAAAACTATAGTTTTTAGGGGTATGTACAATAGTTTGTAAAGACAAGTACTATCGATGGGATCCCATGAGAGTTCACTATAGGCTCTAAGTTTTTATTAGGAAATTATAGTGCATTTGAATGCATTTTTTGGAAGATCTTCTCAATCAATTCCTTATTAGGGTTTTAGTGAGGTTTGAGAGGTTTTGGACTCTTAGCAATGGTTCATAAAGGATAGGACCTTAAAATCTAAACCAATACCACTGATCTCTTATGTAAAATGCCCCTCAACTCTCACAAATTTATCAACTCCCCATGTAACTATTTTGTACAGTTATGAAATTGTCAAGTTGCCCCTCAAGTGAGAGATGTGCATTTTAAGCAGTTTAAAAGCACTTTTAGGCCAAAGTGACCAACTATGACCTCTCCCCTACAAACCAAAGTGGATCACACACCTAAAATAGTATGATAAACATCTCCATGATGGTTTAATGTTATATCTAGTCTTATTTAGTTATCTATTTCAAGATTCAAGTGGCATTGCCTTAAGGAAGGTGCTAAATCAACAGGCTTGAATGAAAGGTTTCTAAGTTTTGACCCCAAGATAGAATTTTGAAGAACTTAGGCACCTTACCTAACATTAAATTCACCCCTTAGGGCCCTTAAATCATCTATATTATCTTGATTAATCCATTTACCTCATTTTATGTGCATACAATCTTTCATTTAGGTACCTAGGCCTATCTACAATTGGTTACTATGCATAGATGACCCTGTAGGTGGAAAATGTGTAACTATTTGAGACATAAGAGTCCCTCTCCCTCCTCAAAAACATATGGGATATGTATATCCTTATCAACTTCTTGCATATAGGGTTAGAGTAGCTGTTTTAGGAATGGTTTGTATAGTAAATACCCCACACGTGCCAACTAGTAGAGAATTTGGGTGCTTAGGGGACCTGAGAAGGCCATTAGAACTATTTCATATCCTAGTTACCTCATTTGGATGTATATTCAAGTGTAATTTATTCATTGGGTCTAAATTAGTGTTTAAAGAGGGTTTTGGAAGTCCACCATCTTAACGATGGTTCATAGAGTATGGACCTCCAAATCAAAACCTATTTCCATGGAAATTTTCCCCAAAAACCCCTTAAATTTTCATAAATAGACCTAGGTCCCATGGAGACTATATGATGAGATATGAATTAAAAATGGTGTGCTTTGAGCTCCTTGCTAGGTAGTTTTTGCAGGTTACAGTGTTAAGTTTTGTTCATAGAGTTAGGCCCTGAATCCAAATATCTCCTTCATGGATCTTTAATTCATGTGGGTTCTTAATTCCCCCTAAAATCACTAGGTATGATCACTTATATAATGAAATATATGATAGTTAAAAGTGGTAACTTGACATGTTTGTTTAGGATAGTGCAACTCAGGAGGGGGAAAAAACAAAATGGACTATCTCTTTGCATTCCCCTACTTCAAACACCTCCTTCAGGACCCATCATACACCCTCTCATGGATTTTTAATCTATTTTGGGGTTTTGGATCTACTTTTAAGGTAGAGGTGGGGTATTGAGATCTAAGGGTGGATTTAAACCTTATAACTTAGACTAGGCTTTAAAACCTCCACTTGTAGGTGAATTGTGGCCAATGTTGGCATAATACACTCCTCTACCTAGTTTATACTTTATACATTTGTCCTTATCTACCTAGACCATAATATCAACCCTTATCTCTCTCAAGCTTACCTTAAACATCACTGTCTATTATATATGATTGTAACAATTAGTGGTGATGACCTAAAAAATCTCTCTCAACTCTTTTTAATGATTAATTTAGGGATAAAATAACATATTTCAAGTTTTGAATATATACTTGAAGCTTTTCCTCCCTATCTCTATTAACAACACTTGTCTACACAATCACATGCTAAGGTATGTGTGTCCTAGGTGTCTAACTCAAACCAGGCAACTTCCTTGCTCAGTGGCACCATCATCTAAAATATTTAGGGGTATAAATATCATCAATTTTCATTTCTCTTTACATATCTACTAACACTACCATTCACATCAGTTTGGCACCCCCACTGATTATGTAACCTTGGCTTATTATATGTGCCTAACTTAGCCCATTCATGCACCCTTTTAGGTTTCTTTGACTTTGGTAACATGATATCTATGTTCTGAATACCATCATAGTATGATTTCCCTCCTTATATTCATATACCATCTCATGCTCAAGGTTGAGGATAGACTATTTACAGTCCTATAGTTAAAAATCTCAGATGTGTTGATTGTTAAGAGGGATTTTAAGCAAGTCCTTGAGTAAAATTGTGTTTTCATATCATGTTTGAGACCCCATTAGTATTACTTGAATCCAAATCCATCTCCTTAAGATATACATATTCATAATCCATGTCCCTTCCTTACATTTGAGACTTATCTACATATAATGGCTTTCAAAGACTTGGAAGGGTGGATCTAAGTTGTCTATTATAGGTGATGAGTATGCTCTTTCAATGGGGCTTATACCTATATGTGTCCATTTTATTATATTATTAATGTATTCTCATGGTTTTATTAAAGATTTATCCTTTCTCTCAACCCTTAAGCATGGGTATAATGGTTCAAACTTGTAAATGGTAGTCAAAATGCTTTATGGCATTGTATCTTGGAACTCAGGTCTCATTATGAGGTAGGTTAATAGTGATGAGATCATCATATGTTAGAGGTTCCTTGAGGTCTTAAAATGGACTATTGAATCATTTTCAAGGTGACCTACAAAGACTTTGGGAATCTCTACTCACATACACAATAGGATAAAACACTTGGAGTTCATCAATCAGACATATGGAGTGACAAATGGAAACTTAGCACTCTATGAATACCTCAACTTCTACTAAACAACCTTAACTTTTGCTAATCAAGTCTTTGGAGGCCTTGGAGAGCTAGTTGATAGTATCTTAAATATGAGATCTATGTTGAGATTTGAACATATTAAAGGAAGGACTTTTCAACATGAATATAAAACTCCTCATTCTAATGTTTTCTAATGACACTTAAACCATTATCATACAACACTCAATTTATGTTTGTACTAGAGATTAACTACCAATACTACTCATTTGAAGGCATCATTTTGAGAGAGTTAGAGGTCCATTTGACCATTTAACTTGAACTAAGGAGATACAAATAACTTTAAGACACCATCATTAAAACTCAAATCAATATTCATTCTTAGACATATGCACTAAATATCCATTTTCATCAATGAAACCCTATTTATAGTCTACAAATAGTGGTAGATTGGGTGTTTCTTACTTCCATAAGCCAAAACATGTCAGGGTGGATAATTCCATGTAAGGACCTTGAATGACTAGAGAATACATGAACAACCATTAGTTACATCAAATAGGCTAATAATGCATTAAAACCATTCCCTTTTTGGCCCCATGCAGATGGGAGAGGCAACTTAATTTCTTAAATTATTAATGTTTGTTCATAAAACATAGATTACTAATATTGAAACCAATTCCCATGATTTTAAGGCCATCGTATCCCTTTCCTTTGGCCAAGATCTTGGACCCTCACTTTCTCTCCCCTGTATGGACTAAACACAAACTTGAAGTGTTATTTATAGCTACCAAAGAGATCAATTTAGAAATGGACCAATTTTGGACCTATTTGAAATATTTTGGGATTGAAAATTATATGAGATACCTGAAATGAACTCTTATGCAATATCTAACATTCTTATGTATAGACCTGACTATGCAGATCTATACAAGCCTGTAAAACACCTATAAAGACCTTATTTTCTACATTTTCTTGAGATTTAGACCTTGGTAAACCATTAGTTGATAAGAGGAGGGAAAATAAAAGTCAAATAACATTTAAAAATAAGTGGCATGGTTTGGGAAGCTAAAAGGAGACACTTCCACATGTGTGGGACCCATTTGGTGAGTGAGAAATGTATTTGACTTCTAACATGGACCCTTTATGCATATGAAACTATCCTAAATGACTTTATGATTGAAATTATACCTATTTAAGACCCTTATAATACAATTATATTCCTAAAATACCCTTTCCATAAGTTTTATAATCAATTTGACTAATATGAGGTGTTTTAAGGGTTATTAATGACTTAGGAGGCTAAATAAGGCTTGAAATAATTTTAGGTAATTGAACCATGGAGAATGACCTTTAATACATCACAAAACTTTAGGTTATGACTCAAATGAGGCTTGGTCACCCTTATACATCTACTAAAAAGGCTCATGTTATAAGAAGTGGCTTAAAATAGGCCTAAAACCATGAAAAATAGAAACCTTAATTTTGTCAAATTACCTTCCCTTGCTGAAGATCCTTAATTTTGTCAAACAATGATTAGACCACATTTTATGACTCAAAAGGTCATGACATCTCTTTCACTCATTTAATAATGACTATGACCACCTAATACATCAACCAAAGACCTCACAATAGGCCATGCCATATGATGGTCTCTACAAGTAATGTTTAGTATATATCATGACACTTTTAACAATGCTAAAATGACTTTCAAGAGGCTTTTAGAAGATCATGACAAATTATATAACATAATGTGCAATATTGGAGAGGTTTAATGGAATTTTTTTTATTTTAGGGGTTGACATTTGGCCTAGGAGGAAAAATTATCATCATCTTTGGTGACTCACAGGGGTTGATCAGCCTACTAGTCAAGGGAACCCACTAACTCTCCATGATAGTCATGATCTAACTAAGATGACAACATGAATTGGATTTCCATTTACTTGGACTATAAAATAGATTAACACCTTATAACACTTATAAGAATGAAATAAAAACCACACACAAAGAAAAAACACCAAAATAAATAACACCTAAAGAGACAACACCTAAAGAACAACACTTAATGCCTAAGAACCAACAAGATAGGACAACCAAGAAACAAAGGTAGCTAACTACACTTGTGTTGACACACTTATTCAAACAAGAGCACAAACACTAGAATTAATTAATCTAAACACACCTTATTTTTACTCCAGGATAAAATGAAATTTTTATTTGATCCCTATGGTACCATGAGGTCAAATTACCATATTATGACTGAAGTCAAATTAGGTCTTGCTCATTAAATGAGAACTTCCACTTGAATTTGGAGATAGTGACATGATCATGGCTTCTTAGTAGGGTAACTAGACTACCTTGCTCCATTTTTAGGTGCATGGGTTAGATAAGTGAGTCAAACAACTAGTCATATTCATCTGATATATGTCTACTTTGCATGAATAATGTCAATTCTACCTTAGTCATGGGATGCTCCTAATCAAGCTAGAGAGTTTGAGGTGTCCCTAATGGTATGATTGTAGTTTTGACATCCAAGAGAGGTGGATATTTCTTCATAACAACCTGAGGCCATTGGAATTTAGTTTCATTTGGTGAGAGTAAAGAGACATATGTATATGAGATGAGGGGATAATAGCCTTGTATTAAGATCTCAAATAAGTCATCTTGACATGAAATATCTCCTTGGGATAGCATGGTTTGAGAGATGTCTTCCCCTTGTTTGATGGTACTATCTTCCTTAATTTGAATTAGATCATGGTATGATTCAAGTAGAGAATAACTTGATTGTATGATGTTAAATTAGTCCATTAGCTGATCCTTATATAATTCAAGTTTGTTTGGGCTCTCTTACTTCATAAGTGTTGAGGTAAGATTAGACATAACACAATTTGATAAATATTTGGGAACCATATCCCCTTGGCCATGTTCATGGAGCTATAAATAACCTTATTCCACATCTAATAAACCCTTGAGATCTATCTCATCTATAGCCATAGTCTAATCATCTTGAAAGACATCAAGGTTATCTTCTTGAATATCTTAATAGGTTTGTTTGCATCCTTTTTGACTCACTAAAATCTCTTGAGGACTTTCATGATGAAGATTATATGCCATGTCATCAAGAAGGTCCTATAAGTCATATTATTCTTGATCAATAGGTATGAATTCTTATTTTGACCCACCTTATTCTTTCATCATATCCCCTTCTACATCTTTAAAGGTTGGTATATGTTTCTCCTCACCAAGATGTGGACTAATGACAACTTCTTTAAATTAACTCAAGTTACCTTCATTAGATACCACCACAACTTGACCATATTCATTTTTCCCTTAATGTCAAGCTCCTTTTTATTTATTATAATGGAGGATCCTTGAAAGGACTCTAGAAGAAAGGTAATGTATGCTTCATTCTTCTCATTCAGTTCCTCACTTATAACAACCAACACCTCATCTTTCTTCTACATATTATCTTAAATTGACCTCAATGATGTAAATACATTAAAATTTTAATGAGGGAGGGATGGGGATTGAGTTGTTTAAAATTTGTCTTTCACTTGAATCTCTTGGTGTAGCTCTAACTCATCTTCTTTTTCCCATGACTCCACCACTTTGATCTAATTTGGAACCTTGGATCTAAGATTCTCTTCCATGGTCTTTATTGTAGCTTGAGAAATGAATGAAGGCACCTTTATCTAAGGTTGCATTATTTTTGTTGTTACCACTGATTGAGATAAGTGCTTATTTACAAATTCAATCTCCCTCTTTAGGTGGTCTTAAAAATTAGGCCTTAACTAATTAGAAATATCTTCAAGCTAGTCAAGAAGGGAAAGACTCTACAAGGTCTAATCTAATCCATGAAACCCAACCCTCTCAACATGCACTTCTTCCCTCCTTTGTAATCTCTCTTGGATAGACTTCTAAGTAGGAAAATCTTGAGGGACTTTTGAGGAACTTGGAAGGTCTTGAAATTCATTTGTTTGAGTCCTTTGAGGAAGGATGGGATACTCTATAGAGGATTGATATGGGATGTATGAGGGCACATGAAGTTGGTAAATCTATATTTTCTTCCCTTCATGGACTACTATCTTCTCTTATGTGGTTTAAATCAGACCACCTACATCTAATATGCCACTAATTGGTATTGACTAAGTATCATTCATGATAGATTCCTACTCCCTCTTAGCTTGTTATAAAAAAATCTCTCATATTCTTAATAAGGTACCTAGGAATATATTGTCCATAACTCGTTTGTGTTTCAATTCCCATCATGTGTCTCTCATAACTAAATATTTTTTTCTTAAGGCTTGAAATGGACTAGTTTAGGACATGGCTATGTTGACTAGGATTATTATGATATTTCCAAGGTTGATCAAGAGGATAGGTGGGTTACCAAGTCTGATTCTAAGGATAGGTAGGCTACCAAGGGGGTTTACAAGGTTAAAAAGGAGAGCAAGGGTGATATTATTGGCAATAAAAAGGGTCATAAGACTGAGGTAAGCCATGATGTTATTGATAGGGATCAATTTAAGATTGGTAAGGCTCCTGATGAGGTAAGTAGAGGCCATAATGTTATTGATAAGAAGGTGTAGGATATAAATCTATTTTATATGTATCCATTACACATCATGATGAAACTAAATAACAAAGTGGATTTCCAACAACAAGATGTTCTTACCCTTAAGTGGATACCTTATGATGACCCTTGACATGAAACCCTGACTACAAATATGCTTCTCCAATGCTTATATTTTCTTGTGCTCACCAATTGAGGATGGAATGTGCTCCAATATTCTTGAATCTAGTCCCACTAGGCATTCCATAACTGTTAACACTCGAAACTACACCACAAGGGGAGGTTGTTCAAGCCTACCTCCAAGTTTGGAGTAACATAGGATTATCCCAAGGCTATGGGTGACATATGGCTTGGATAAACCTTTAGATTATGGGGATAACTCCCCTAGTTCATCTATTTATCTCAAATCACTAATACCTACTAATTGTTAGGGTAAAAAGTGATAGAGCAAAAACATGAAAAGGAAACCTATTTTAAATATGGTGATGCACCAATATTGATCTATCCACTCTTAATTAATCTTCAATCTAACACTATATGAATCAAGTAGATATCATTAATTGAAATAGGATTATTAATTAACTCCTGAACATAAGTGCTTCATGTGAAGGCTATGGTGAAATTTTTCAACTTGAAGGCAATGGAAAAGATATATGATTGAGGTGTTATCAACCAACTTACTCTTCAACACAACTACCACACTCTAACACATCACATGACCAGCATAGGATGACATTATACCAACTAGGTAAAGGAGAGGACCTAAAAATGAGGATGAACATCATGCTTTATAAAAATAAACAAACTATATCATGTTAATACTATAAAATAAATAAGTAGATAGACTTTCTTTATTGATTCAAAGAGGTTCTCAAGATACAATTTGGTAGAATTTCATTACACCCAACCAAGGGATAGCTACAATGTCCTTAAGGCCTATATATATAAAAATGAATAAGAATGTGAAATTAATCAAGCATGAAAAGAGAATGAATAGATAATAAATGACCACAATCCCTTCAATTTGTAGTTACAAGTATCCTCTATACTCTATGCATTGCCTAGGCTAATTGGTGTCTTGAATGAGCATCTTTAGGGCATTAAAGTTTACTTTTAGACAAGGTTTACTGATGAAGAGAATATGCATGCCACTCTTGGTCAATTCCTTCTCCTTATTAACAATTACAAACCATTAAAATGGTTCAATTAGGCTTCTTTCATGAATCATTTAATGGTCACCTTCTTTTTGCATGTTGACTATGTTTTAAAAAATTGCATAAATCCTCCATAATGGCCATGGATGTTGAGACTGATCAACTCATGTAAATTTTATATGATTTTAATGATCATTAATTAACTCACTACTACCCTTATATTATCATGAACATTTCTTTTTTGTTGATTAATTAGGCTTGTAGACAAATAGTTGAGTCTCTTGACTTGTTCACCATTTGGATGGATATGAAGGTTGAATGAAACCTTCAAGATGACTAAGTGATCTTGATTCCCATTTGAAACAACATACTATACCAATACTTAGGTTCTCCTAGTAGTTCACACCTGCAATTCTACCTTACTCAGATGACTAGGTCACCTCGCTTTAGAATAACTAGATTGCCTATTTGGCACAAACTTGTATGAACATTTATAGGTATAATTGTAAGTGTTTAATTATTTGGGAAGGTGAAACATGTCTCATATTACCTTATTAATTTATTAGAAACCAATATTATTAACACCTTATAAAACTATAGTTTTTTTGGGGTCCATATAATAGTTTGTAAAGACCAGTACTATGGATGGGATCCCCTAAGAGTGTCCTATAGAATCCAAGTGTTTATCAAGACATTCTAGTGTATTTATATGCATTTTATACAAGATATTCTCAATCAGGTTCTTATTAGGGCTTTAGGGAGGTTTAAGGGGTTTTGTATTATTCACAATGGTTCATAAAGGTTAAGAACTTAAACTCTAAACCAATCCCACTGATCTTTTATGGAAAAGTCCTCTCAACTCTCCCAAATTACTCAACTCCCCATGTAACTATTTCATATAGAAATGAGCTTTTCAAGTTTCCCCTTGGGTGAGAGATGTAAATTATGAGCAGTCTTAAGGTTCTTTCAATCCAACATGACCAATTGTGACCTCTCCCCTACAAACCAAAGTGGCTCACAAACTTAAAAAATATGATAAAAAATCTCCATGGTAGTTTGAAGTGCTAGCTAATATCCTTTAGTTCTCTATTTCAGACTTCAAGTTGCATTGGTTTGAGGAAGGTGGTAAATAAATAGGCTTATATGTAGGGTTTCTAATTTTTGACCCCAAGCTAGAGTTTTGAAACACTTATCCACCTTCCCTAACATTAAATTCACCCCTTAAGGCCCTTAAAGCATCTATATTGACTTAATCAAACCATTTACCTCCTCTTATGTGCATATAATATTTCATTTAGGCACATAGGCATATCGAAAATTAGTTACCAAGAATGGATGCCCTTTTAGGTGACCAATGTGTAACTATTTCAGACCTCAAGATCCCTTTCCCTCCATAAAAATATATATGATATGCAGATCATGATCAACTTCTTGTATATAGGCTTAGAGTAGCTCTTTTAGGCCTGGTCCATATAGTACACACCCTACACATGCCAACTAGTATATAATTTGGGTGCCTAGGGGACATATAAATACCATTAGATCTATTTCATATCCCAATTACCTAATTTGGATTCATTTGGAGGTGAAATTTATTCATTATGTCCAAACTAGGGTTTAAGGAGGGTTTTGGAGGTCCACCACATTAATGATGGTTCATAGAGTATGGAAATACAAATCAAAGATTATTTCCATGGAAATTTACCCCACATACCCCTTGAAACCTCTTTAATAGCCTTGGGTCACATGCAGACTGTATGGTGAGATATGAATGAAAGATGGTGTGATTTGATCTCCTTGCTAGATAGTTTATAAGGTTATAGTGTTAAGGTTTATTCATAGATTTGGGCCCTTGAATCAAACTCTCTCCTTCACAAATATTTAGTTCATATGGGTTCCCAACTCCCCCTAATAACATTGGGTTGGATCCCTTTTGTGATGAAAAATATGAGTGTTGAAAGTGGAAACTCTTTATGGTTGTTTAGGATAATGGAGCTTAAGAGGGGGATAAAATAAAAATGGAATATTTATTTGAATTCCCCTACTTAAAACACATCCTTTAGGAACAATAGAAACATCACACACCCTCTCATGTATTTTTATTCTATTTTGGGTTTTTGTATCTATTATTAAGGTGGAGGTGGGGTCTTGAGATCTAAGGGGGGATTTAGACCTTGTAGTTCAGAATGGGATTTGGACTTATACTCATTTGTAGGTGAATTTTTGTCCTCAATGTTATCATGTTACCCTCATAATTTTATTTTCCACCTTTTTTTATTTTTCCTTATCTTCCCAATAGCACCATATCAACCTTTCTCTCTCTCAAGCTTGCCTTAAACATCACTATCTAATACAAATGTTTTATAATAATTAGTGGTGATGACCCAAAAAATATCTCTCATCCCTTTGAAATGATGAATTCAAGGCTAAAATAACATATTTAAAGTTTTTAATATAGCTTTGATGATTTTCCTTCCTAACTCTATAAACAACACTTATCTACACATTCACATGTTGAGGTCTATATGCCTTGGGTGTCTAACTCAGACCAAGAAACTTTCTTGCTCATTTGCACCATCATGTAATATATTAAGGGGTATATATTTAATCATAAATTTTTATTTCTCTTTATATATATATATATATATATATATATATATATATATATATATATATATTTATTTATCTTTATATATATATATATATATATATATATATATATATATATTTATTTAGACTTCTATTCACATCATTTTGGCACCCCCACTGACTAGGTGACCTTGTCTTATTATATGTGCCTAACTTAGCACATTTATGCACCCCTTCAAGTTTACTTACCTTTTGTAACATAATATATATCTTATAACCACCATATTAAATCTCATACTCAAGGTTGAAGATAGACTATTTGTAGTCATATAGGTAGATAGCTCAAATGTGTTGACTATCAATATGGATTTTAAGTAATTCCCTAAGTAAACTTGTGTTTTCATGCCATGTTTGAGACCCTAGTGGTATTAATTGAATTTAAATAAATTTCCTTAATACACACATATTTTAAATTCATGGCCCTTACTTACATTTTAGACTTATCTACATATAATGGTTTCAAAATACTTTGAAGGGTGGATCTGATTTGTCTATTATAGGTGATGATTATGCTATTGCAAAAGGGCTTATAATTGTATAGGTCCCTTTTATTATAGTATTAATAGATTATCATGGTTTAATACAATATTTTTACTTGATATAAAACCTTAAACACTAATATAATGTTTCAAACTTGTAAATTGTATTCATAAGGCTTTACTGAGTTTTATCTTAGAACTCATTGCTCATTATGAGGTAAGTTGATAGTGATGAGACCATCAAATGATAGAGGTTACTTGAGGGATTAAAATGGACTATTGAATCATACTAAAGGTGACTTATAATGATCCTAATAGTCTCTACTCACATACTCAATAAGGCATAACACTTGGATTTCATCAATAAGGCATACAAAGTGAGAATTGGAAACCTATGACTATTCGAATATCTTGACTTTTACAAAATAACCTTAACTTCTACTAATTAGGTTTGTGGAGGCCTTAAAAAGATATTTTATGGTTTCTTGGCTATGATATATATGATGAGGTTTTAACATATTAAAGGAATGACTTTTCAACATGAATACAACACTCATTCTTATTCTATTATGTTCTAATGCCCTTTAAGCTATTATCATGCAACATTCAATCTATGTTTGTACTAAAGATTAACTGCCAGTCGTACTCATTTGAATTAATCATTTTGATAAATTTTGAGGTCCACATTACCATTCAAATTTAATTAATTATATCTAAAAAACTTCAAAAAACTATCATTAAACCTCAAAACATTGTTCATTCTTAGATATATGTATTGAATATCCCTTTTCAATACTTATAGTCTATAGATAGTGTATCTTAGGTGTTTCTTGATTCCATAGGCCCATATATGTGAAATAATGGTGTATAATGCCATTTTAGGAACTTTAATTACTTGATAAGACATGAGTAACCATTATTTCCATCAAATAGGCCAATAATGCATTAAAACTATTCACTTTTTTAGTGTTATGTAGATGGGGGAGGCAACCCAGATTGATTAACTTCTTAATGTTTTTTTCATAAAGCATAGAGTAATAATATTGAAACAAATGCCCATTATTTTAAAGCCATAAAATCCCATTCCTTTGGCCAAGATCTTGGACTCTCACTTTCTCTCTCTTATATGGACTAAGCACAAACCTGAAGTGTTATTTGTGGATGCCAAAGAGATCGATGTAGAAGTGCACTAGTTTTGGACCTATTTTTCATATTTTGGGCTTGAAATTTAGTTTATATACTTGACATAAAATATTATGTAATATTTAACCTTCATGTATCCAGACCTAACCATATATATTTGTACAAGCCTACAAAACACCTATAAGGACCTTTTTTATGCATTTTCTCAAGTTTCAAATATTAAAACACAAATAGTGTGTAGGAGGGTGGAAAATATAAGTTTAGTAACATTTAAAAACAAGTGTTATGGTTTGGGAAGATGAAATGACATAGTTACACATGTGTGGGACCCATTTGGTGAATGAGAAATGTATTTAACTTCTAGCATAGACCCTTTATGTATATGAAACCATCCCAAATATCTTTGTGATTGAAATTAAACCTCTTTAGGACCCTTATAATATAATTATATACCTAAACATCCCTTTCCTAAAGTTTTATAATGTAATTTAGATAAATATTAGGTGTTTAAAGGGTTATTGATGAGGTAGGAGGCTACATAAGGCTTGAAACAGGTTTGAGTAAGTAAACCTTAGAATATGACCTTGAATACATCACAAAACTTTAGGTTATGACTCAAATGAGGATTTTTCACCCTTATTCATTTTATAAAAAGTATTTTTTTATAAGAAGTGACTTAAAACATGCCTAAAACCATGATAACTAGAAACCTTAACTTTTTCAAATTACCTTAACCTCTACTAAAGATCCTTAATTTTGTCAAACAATGTTAATACCACCTTCTATGATTAAAAAGGTAATGAAAACTATTAAAAATTAATAAAACAACCAAATACCTCATATTAGGCCATGACATATGATGATCTCTATAAGTAATGTTTAGTAAATATGATGACACTTTTAACAATGATAAAATGAATTTCAAGAGGCTTTTAAAATATCATGACAAGTTATATATTATAATGTGGAATATTTGAGTGGTTTCATGGAATTTTTTTGATTTTAATGGTTGAAATTTGGCCTGGGAGGCCAAATTTTAAATAAGTGCTCAAAGGTATATGGAAGTTATACTTCGATGTCTCTCAAAGAAAAAATGGGGCTAGAGTTGGTGTTGTAATGGTCTCCCCTCAAAAGGAGAAATACTTCCATGAATTTATATTATAGTTGTGATGCACAAACAATGTTTTTGAGTATGTGATATTGATCTAGGGTCTTCAATTGGTGCATAAGAAAGGGATCAGAGTGCTATAATTTTTTTAGGACAATGAACTAGTGTTAATCTAGGTTAGATCATAAAACATGTCTAAAAATAATTTGTTGAGAGCTTACAATCATAGAGCATGGAACATGATCAAAAGGTTTGATGATTTAAATATCCATAAAATAACAAGGGTGAATAATGATGAAACTGATGGAATCACAAATGTGGGTTCATAGTATGACCTCTCACATAGTAAAAAGAGTGAGTCCAAATAGCTCATAAGAATCATAGTCAGACCACTAGTCTTATACAATGAAATTAATTAGTATGTGTTCAAGAGAAATGAATAAATTTTCAACTTATTACAAGATGAACCTAAGTCTTACACCATCAATCAACCTTGACTCTAATCTCAATATGAAGAAAAGATAATTTAACTGAAAGGAAAAAGGCTTCCTAGCGGATAGTCATACTATAAAGTATATTCCATTTCAATAACCAGTTGAAAGGTGAATATAAAAACATGATAGTGAAGGAGGAAATATTCAAGACATTGTACATATTTTATGATGAGCTCTTGAAAATTGGTAACGTATGTTCCCCATACAAAACCAAATAATTCATTGAGCTACGTAAAAGGTATGATGATATCTTCACATGGAGATATAAAGACCTTAGAGGCTTTGATCTAGGCTTAGCCTAAAATATGATCTAACTCAACCCCAATACCAAGATGTTCAAGTAGAAATAAAGGTTGGTTAATCCAAAGATTGAGCCCTTAATGAGAAAAGAGCTCTCAAATCTCATTGAGGCCAAAAAAATATTTCCAATCAAACATTCATCATGGGTGGCCAATTTGGTCTCAATACACAAGAATAATAGAGAGATCCACTTGTGTATAGACTTTAGGGATGTCAACAAAGCTTCCCTAAAATACCATTACCAACTTCATCCAATGGAACAAATTTTGTAAATAGTCACAGGCATGGAAAATATTTACTACTAGAGGGTTATTTGGGCTATAACCAAGTGATTTTGTGGGAGTGTGATTAATTCAAAACTACATTTACCACTAAGTGGGTCACCTTCACATACCAAAGGATGCCCTTTGGTCTAAAAAATTTAGGAGCTACATTATAAAGGGCCATGGATATGGTGTTCAAGGGACTCTTCATCAATATCATCTTAGTTCACCTTGATGAGTTAAATGTTTTCTAAAAGCATGTAATGTATCATTTGGGCCACTTATAACAAGTCTTTGAAAAATGTTGAGATTTTAGGATCTCTCTGAACTTAAGTAATTAGGTATTCATAGTATACAAAGGCAATATTTTAGAACACATTATCTCTAAAGAGGGACTCATAATCGACCCTAAATGATAAAAAACCACTTTATCTCTCTTGCTCCCAATTAAAATGAAGGGTCTCCAAAGATTATTGGGAAAAATAAAATTCATCAAAAGATTTGTGTTGAGTTTCACAACTCTGGTCAAATTACTTATAGTGATGCTCAAGAAGAGTGTTGTGTTTAAATAGATCTAGGAAGGCCAAAGTAGTTTTTAGGCCATTAAGCACACCATTGAAAAATATCTTACATTGATAAACTTGTATTAAATCATGGATGTCATCCTTTATGCATTTGGTAGAGCTAAATGATCTAGTTATTGTTACATAGCAGAACAATAACCAACTAGAGTAGCCTATCACTTTATGTAGACAAGCACTCAATTATTATGAGTGGTGCTATAGATTTTTATGAAAGCACATCCTCATAGTAATAAGAGAGATTAATAAATTTAGTTACATGCTCTCCAATAATAATATATATCTTATGTCTCACACTTGAGTATAAAGGAATTCTTAATTAAAAAAGACATGAGGGAGAAGAAAGTTGGTTTGGTCACAAAGGTGATGGAGTATGGCATAGACATATAAATCACCATGTTGGTACAAGGCAAGGGACTCATCAATAAGCTAGTAGAGAAGATGAATAATGAAGACTACATAATTATTTCACTATGTGAGATTTAACTGAAAGACAAAGACACCCCAATAAGCTAGATTGAGAGCATGAGGATCTTCCTTTATAGTGGAACATATATTCAAGGCTTGAATAAATCCAAGTAGAAACACTTTAGATTAAAATCCATTCCTTATGTGGTTTTCAGTGGTGTAATTTTTAGAAGAGATATCTATAGAATTCTCTTGTGATGCATAGAGCAATAATAGGTGAACAAGATCCTAGAAGAGTTCCATGATGGATTGATAGGAGGTCATTACCCAACAAAGACCAATATAGTGAAAATAATGTGAGCTAGATATAATTCTCCAGCACTATTTAAATATTTGCATGTATGGGTGTGAGTATATAATAAGTGTGCCTTATTTATAGCTAAATATAAATTGGTAGTCCTAGCCCTATGCCCAATACAAGCTAATCAATTTTTTTTACAGTGGGGATTGTGCTTCATCAACATGATAAATATTCCATATATCACTAGACAAAAATGTATACTCATAGTAACCAACTATTTTACAAGGTGGATGGAGGTGATAGTGATCAAGAAAGCTAATGAGGTATCTATTATTTACTTAAATGAAATAATTTTCATAAGATTTGGTGTCCCAATCACTATTATATTAGATAATGTGATTTGTTTTATCAGATCTAAGATCAATGAATGGGTGGTCAAGCATAGCATCCATCTTAGCACCTCTTGACTATTACCCCTAAGGTAATGGTTTGGATGAATAAAATTAAAAGAACTTAGTTCACATCATCAAGTTAAACATGGAAGATAATTAGTTATCTTGACATACCAAGTTCAAGATAGCACTTTAGGTAGATTGAATAATTCCAAAAATAATGTTAGGGAATTCACCCTTCATGTTAGCCTATGGGAAGTAATCAAGG
>JARHVA010002133.1:2272500-2377500 GCA_037957365.1 Torreya grandis | reverse complement strand
ATTTATTTATAAAAATTATTAAAATGAAAATATTTTTATAATTGAAAATTACAAGTTAATTTGTACCTTTGAGTGCCTGTGTGGATTCCATTGCAACTATAATGCCTATGTCTATCTTAGATCTTAGTGACAGAGAAGTATTTACTCTAGTCATCAACTTAAAAAACATTTCTTAGTTTTCTATAAATTATTGAAGATATATGGATTTTTTTCTCCTTTACTGAAACCAAGAGTGTATTTAATAGTAGTGTACTTGAATTTTAAGATCCTTAATAGATAAATTTAACTTAACTATAAGATAAATCTACATAGACTAAAAGTACTCTATATATAATATTAACTCAAAATTTTATCTTTGTATACATAAATGGTGTCATACTAACATGAATATATGCAATAATGGATGGTCCACTATATAGCTCCATATATTTAAACATAGGCTGAGTAAGATCAAAAAATGCAACTATGGACCATGCTGATGGAGGCACTATCTCATCATGAAACATAAAAAATTACATATATATTATTTAATTTATGTGTAAATTAATTTTTAGCTTTTAAATTTGTAAATATAATTTAAATTAAACATGAAATTTATATAAAATACCTTCCATGCATGTAGAGGTTGATGTGTGCACACCAAACATGTGTACCAAAAAATCATCACTCAAGACTATATCATTAAATACCTCTAAAGATCCATCATTTCCATCCAAAGGTCTAGTGTATATAACACCATAATATCTATAGGGGTGGGCTCAAGTATACACACTAAGTATATTATCTCCAAAATTTATCTCTAAAAGCCTACTTGTATGATGAACAAGTGTATTAGTAAGCGCACTAAGATCATGCAGAGTATTGATCTTCACTGCCTAATTAACCATATAGTGAATATCAAGGTGAAGTGGATTTTAGGTAGGGATCCTTTTAATATGTTTAGGTGCACAACATGCACCTAGTCTATCCTATGTAGAGCCTTTCCTTCAGCCCTAAAACTCACCATAGTCAAAATGGTTTTGAGTCTAATTGAGAACAAACTCACATTAGAGTTTCCTAAAAAAATATAATGGGACTTCATAGTTATTACATGGTGGATAATCAAACACCATCTACCATCGATCCTATAAATTATTTTTAATCAAATTGTGTTGGCATGGATGGATTGGGAGATGTTTAAAGACTAGTTGAATGGTGCATTGGTGGATGGGTCTATGAATAAGGCACAAATTTTATATTTTTATCTTTTATTTATTCTTCACCTCATAGGCTAAAAAATTTTCATCATATTAAGGCACAAATTTATCCCTATATGATTTCCATATGTCAATTTGAGTCATTATCAAGTCAAATTGACCTAATATTGACTTTAGGGTATTGGCCATATAGGTTCAGTGGGTGTTGGTGGAAGTGGGGTCCCTCATTCTCCTAATTATTTATTCAAATTAAATTTTATTTTCCACTATCTATGTATCTATATCCTCCTAACTACCTATGGGATCTTGTGGAACTTTAAGATGGATAGGAGGGTTAGGTGTATAGTTACGAATGTTAGGCGGGGGTTTAGGAGGGTTAGGTAAAGGAGGAAGGTTAGAATTTTGGCCACTTGTATTGGAGCAGGATGTTTAAAAAATATAACTTGCAAATTAAATAATGCAAATAATAAAAAATTCTAAATTTTATGTTTATTATGTTTAAGTTTTTATCAATTACTTCCTCTCCATGGAAACATCATCAACTTTTAGAGATTTAAGGATTTCCAATGAAGTTATGGAAAGGTTTTTGGCTATCCACAAGTAAAATGTGATCATGTTATGGTAAAGAGAAAGATAGCAAAGTGAAGATGATATGGAATCACATTTTTTGGGCTCATTTTTATAATAAGGGAATGCATACACATTCCTAACACTAAAAATGCATACAAGTTATAACACATAAATTTTATGGTTCATAAAAACAAGCCTAAATTTCAAACAAAACATATGCATTAGGAACATAATTCATACACATTATGTCTAATACCTATGCATTAGGGACATAATGCATACACATTATGTCTAATACCTACACATTACAGGAAATGTCCATAAAATGATCCCCTAACTTTGTGAACATACTCAAGATTCATATATATACACACAAGTGATGTCAGATGAAGGTTGGTCAAAACTAACATTATTAAGTATCTAATATCATATTTTAATATCTACATATACCAATTATGGTTTATTTATTTCAAAAGTTTAAATTTTTTATTTAGCATTCCACTCACATATCATATACTTAGGGTTTATTTCCTCTTGATTATTATTAGTTTGTAATTTTCCTTATATATCATTATTTTTCATATCAAAATAATGGATACTGTATGCATGGGCTAGGATTAACCTACACTTATCCTATCTCAATATAATTGGACTCACATGAAGGTCAATCAAATATAGCCTATGATACTTAGTTTTTTGTGTAATGACCAATGATTTCTTTATAAATAAAAAATGGTTTCCTACATCATAAGTTTCATGAGAAATATTTCCAAATACTAGGCCTAAGACATAAATATATAAATCTCACTATACCTTTATGAAAATAAGTGCACAAGTAAATTAAATGAAATAAATACATAATTAAAGTAAAATAAAATATGGGGAAGGGTTAAGATGATCATAAAGGGTAAGGTTACATGGTAAACCAAATGTGGGTTGAGTCAACCTATAATGGAATATGGAAAATATAATAAATCATATAGCCACACCAACATATTCAGTGTAAAGATAACCTAGGCAAAGATACACACACATTCACTCACTAAGAAACAAACAACATATATCTAATAATTAAATAAAGGAAACATTTATAGTATTATAAATACTTATCCTAAAGTGGACCCATCTAGCATCAATATCTCCCTTGGCTCAAGTCGAGATTTTAAAGAGATGTTTTGGGTTGATAAATTCAAATTGTTGGATAAAGACATAATATATCCTCAAATATTAACTCTCAATAACTCCTATTGAGATTTAAATACTACCACAAGATAAGGTTTTGAACCAAAAACTTATCCAACTATGACTTAGGTAAAAAAATGAGAAAAAATAGAGAGAATATAGAGTATATTATTTTTTTATAAATAAATATGACACACATATATAATAATCCAATAACAAACACCAAACCTAAACACTAAGCCGATGGTATCAGGTTGACCAATATAGGTAAAAGATGTCAAATAACATAGAATAATATTGGATTGGCTGACACCATCAAAATTATATTGAGCTAGATGATATAATTCAAATGTCATAAGATAGGCTCAAAAATTATATAAATTTGACCAATATAATATATAAAATAGACTAAACAAATGGTATCAACTAGGTTGATGTTGTAAGATATATGGAAATTAAGTTAATTGATCAAGGACAAGATGAAAAAACACTTTGAAGAAGCCAAATTGATATTAGTAATGGTATAATCATGATAAAATATTAATATTTCTTATAAATCACTGTTATCCTTACCCACCCATTTCCCAATGCACCCCTTAAGGTGCACACTTAGGGATATTGATGGTAAAAATTTTGATGCAATAGAAGGCATCAATAAATGATAAAGTTAAAAATATAATGTGTACACATATACCTCACTTGAAACTCGTCATATGTCACAAAAGTGTAACATGGGGTGGTGTTTCATGAAAGAATATAATAACACAAAAATATAATTGAAATGAAATGTGGAAATATCTAAAAGTAAATAAAATGAAAAATATGTATTTTCAATTACCTTGTTGATTGTAGAGAAATATTCATGTTAGAAGGTGATGAAAGATGACCAATGTATGAAATAAGAGTAAGGATTGGAAAATAATATAAATTTATATATCTTTGAAATAATATTATGTTAGCATCTAAAAATTATCCATCTTGACAATATTCTAGGGATTCTTTCTGTTCATGAAAAGGACCTACAAAAATAAATATATGGACAAAATATGAAATATCGTGGTAAATAATTGAAATATTCACAAAATAACTAAACATATGATGATGTATAATTTATTATTTTATATAAAATTCAATAAAATGCATGATAAATAAGAAAAAAATCTATTTGAAATAAAATTACAACTTAAGTAAGTAGATAGAAATCATTGAATAAAAGATGTGAACAATGATGAAAATGGAATTTAAAACTCATTTGAAAAGATGAAACATTAAAAAATTTAATTAAATTAAATATCAAATTAATAAATATCAAAACAAATAAGTAATTAAATAATGTGATCTAATATAAGATAAGCATGTCAAATCAAACATGAAGAAAACATATACATTGTAAATAAAATGTATTTCAAAATATAAGACAAGCATGTAATGTCAAACACAAGGAAAAAAAAAAGACTATAAATAAAAATGTAATAAAAAATGACAATTCAAACATAAATAAAAACATGAAAGTATTCAAAATGTTTAATGTAAGATAAGTGAGGACCACAAAAATCAAACAAGAACACAATGGATAAAGGAAAACAAAAATCTCTAAAGAATGAAAACTCAAACTTAGTGATTGATATAAATTTTGTTGTAAGAAATAAAAATCACCTAAAGGCATTAAAATTATTAAAATTATATTTTTTTGGAAAGCAAAGGTGATGTGTGTTTGTGAGGAAGACCTGGTTAGATTCCCTAAATTTTATAATGCAACTCACAAACTAAAATCTAAGTGGTGTAAATAAGGGAATAATGTGATAAAGATGTGATCAAATAAGATCATATCAGGGATAAAATGATTTAAATAATGAATTTAAGGTGAAAAAAAGTTTATTTTAAAACCTTAGTAGGATTGAGACACTTTAGACAAGTGGGGAAGGCTAAGAATTGTCAACACCAAGGGCTTAGGACACTCCAATTAGTGAACACAAAGCTTTGGAAAATAAGTGAAGTGCATATATCATCCCATTAAGGCTACATTAATGATATTTAAAATCATCCTACCTTCCCACAACATGTTCCTTTATCTCATGACCCCTTACAGAGCTGTCAATATACTACATATATAGGGTACTTATGTGAGAAATTAGGTGGCACTAAAATGTAGGAATATATAATGATGTACTAATATAATACCTCCTGCCCTAGTTTGTTAGCCTAACACATCTCAATGAACCTAAACTATATCATGATCCCAATTGTGAAGTTTTAGCTTTGAATAATATAGGATATGTACCAAACAAAGTTCACATATTTTATATTGATATGAGTTTTGTAATATAATTTGCCTTTGGATCTTATTTTGGTAAAAAAAATTGGCATTTTTCTATTCCTCCTCCATATGGATTAGGAAAACCAAATATGGATGAAATAAATAGATAAGACAAGAGACCTTATACTTGGTACTAAAAGGGATAATGTAAAGACCATGGTACCTAAAGACTCCTATAATTTCCCTACATGTAAGTGTGCAATCTCAATACTAGCCTAGGTGTACGTCAAGTGAAATGAAATAATGGATAAATTTGGATCATAGATGATCCACCCATGTAATGAAAATGATATAATGAGTAATATTCTTAAAACTAATCTCAAGGAGGGAAAATTTTGATATAAAAGAAAAAGAACTATATTATGATAGTCATGTCACTAGGGAGGTCATACTAACCTAGGATCTGACACAAGCACCGGTGAAATTATCATTTATATAAAAATAGGGAAAAATTATATAAGGTCTAAATAATCATAAGGACAATAAGGAATAAATGATAAAAATGTGATAACAAGAAAACCTAAAAGGGATACCTAAGTTATACAATATAAAAAAAGGCCAAAAGTAAGATGATATAAAACTTTAAGGTGATACCTAAGATCCACTAGGGAAATAAATATTGAAAGTAATAACATCAAATAACCAAAAAGGAAGAAATTGTGTAAGTAAAAATAATATAAAACTCAAATGTGATACCTAAGATTCTTAGGTTAATCTAAGGCCAACTGAAAAATACCAAAGAACTAAAAAGGAAATAATGGTGCAAGTAATCATTAAAAAAGAGGTGGAAAGAAAGTAAAATGTAGAAAATAAAACAAACATGAGAAAAAATAATAAGAAAAATATATGATAATGACTATATTTAAGAAGAGCATGTGAAATGTGAATGCATGTGGCTCAAAAAGTTTCTTGAAGCTAAATGTGTTTGTTTTTAATATGTGAAATGTTATTGATTTATACCTCATGATAAGGATTAGAGATCATAAATTCAATAAAAAGAGGATGGGCATGATAATATGCCTCCAAGGTAGGCATAAGATCAAGTATGGGTATTATAAAATGCCCTAAAGGATAAAATATGGGCAATACAAATTGTCCTAATATGTGTAGTAAGAAAATGATAGGATTCATAAGATGCCCAAACATGTGTAATAATAAGAGGATGGGAATCACAAGATGCACTAACCTATGGGATATAGGTGGTTTAGAATTAACCTTAAGATTTAAAGGCCTAGGAATGTTGTTAAAATTTGTGTAAATCAGTGTTATATTAGGAAATTTGGAATCTAAGGCCATGCCATGATCTTGGAGAGGTAATAGAAAATTATGATGAATGGTATCGATCAATCCATTATAGTTATACAATACTATAAATAACTATATCAACTAGGTTGACACAATATGATGAAAGAATAGTGGAATGGTTTACATAATATAGATTGATATGATCTAATGAAATATCATTGAAATTAATTGTATTGGCTACATTGATATAATTTATTAAAATTAATTCAACTATATCAATAGATTATAATCCATGGATGATGTAGTTGGTTGAAATAGATAAAACTGTATCTATACATTCTATGTCATAGAAGATGTAGTCATATGAAGGAAAAATAATTGTAATGACACATTTTGATTTATAGCCAATATAGTGGAATATAGGTGGGTGAAATTGAATGGTATCAGTTTGGTCAATATCCATTATATATATATATATATATATATATATATATATCAAGAGGATGACCCCTATCTATAATCTATATGATATGGGTGGAACCTATGTATAGATATATGGCTATGTAATGAAGGATATTTAAGAGGGCCCCTTATCTCCCATAAGTCCCTATCCCTATCTTTATCCCTATATAGGGGTAACATTAGATAAAAATGGTTTTGGTAGTAATTTAAGATATGTCGAAGTATGATAGTTATGAATGATCATATGGGATAGAGTATTAGAATCACTTATAATGTGGCATGTGGTAGGCATTTGGATTATTATTCTTCATAAACTAATGAATTGACAAATAAATTCTTGAATGTGAGTTGAGGTTTGATGAATCATCCTTTTAAGGGCTTCTAAAGGTAAGGTATGGGGTTAGACATCAATTAAAACATGATCATTATATATATATATATATATATATATATATATATATATATATATATATATTGTTAAATATGGAAAAATCATAAGAGGGATTTTTTAACATGTCATTAATGTCATCAATTGGAACATATCATATCATATTAGGGTCTTAACCACCATCATATTCATCATCATATGTGGTAAAATTATGATATTGATATTCAAATATGTGAGAAGTGGTGTAGGTGGGATAATAATGGTATTCATTATAAATTAGAAGACCGTACTTGTAGTATTCAATTACACAATAAGTGTAATCATTGGGGTCTTCACCTCAGTAATAAATATCATCAAGATCATAAAGGGTAAGATGATAATGGGTATCTTTGCCAATGCTATAAGTTTGAATATTTCTATCACTAGTATCCTCATAGGGATCATCATAAAGGGCAGGAACATATTGATAATTTTCACTCTCACTATAAGTATCATCATAAGTGGGAATAGTTTCATTGGGATCCTCAGCCATGTGGAAAGGTATATGATAATTACACCATGAGAAGTTTATTTAAATGGTGGTAATTAAAATTTGAATTGAAATAGATTGGGTATAGGAAATTAAAGATATCAGACTGACTGATATAGTTAGTTACTAATTTTGAAAAAATAGATAGTATTAATAGAGCCAATATAGTTTTGAATAAAGGTAGTGATAGTTGTGGTTGAGAAAAGTGACTATATTCACTTGATTGATGTAGTTGAAAAGCACACTGAAATATATTGGGTTGAATGTGATAGAGTTAGTTCTCATGTTTTCTACATTCTATAGATAGTTTTTGTCTATTTCCTAGTTTGTTATTTTATGAATTTATCCCACATTTGTTAGTTTGACTTCTTGTTTGTCCTTACGTATATATGTAATGCTTCTCATTTGTAACATATAGAAGTTATTTTATGGATACTATATAATATTTAATTTGTCTTTGAATATCATATTTACATCTATTACAACTCTTTTTATGATGATTTTTATTTTAGTACTTTATATCTTGGGCTTGGAATGATCTTATTGACATTCTTTTCATGATATCAGGCTAGAGGTGTTATATCCATCCATTTATGAGTTTGCTACTATAAGGTTTTGTCCATTTATCAAAATTTCTTCTTGGTTTATTGGAGGTGTTTTGTATGGATATTTGATATTTTCTTTGGCCATTGACATTTTTTTTTGAGAAATTACAAATTATTTTTGAATAAAATTACAACTCTCTTGTAGATCAGTTTTCTCCTCACACAAGTGTCTAATTTAGAAACTTATTTACTACTAGAAAGAGAAATTTGAGATGTTTACAAAAATTGATCATAATAAGGATTTAGAGAATTATAAAATGAGATATGTGGCTCTAAAATTTACCATGTGAATCTAATTTTCTATGATATTTTTAAGAATAATCAAGAAAAATATTAGATCTTGTATTTAAAGTGAAAATTCAGCACATAAGATTGATCTATGTGGAAAAAATTTATTTTCCTTTGCTTAGAATTTCCTTCAAAATAATTTTCCCAAATCTGGTAGAAATAATTTATTTTTTCTCCAAACATTTAATTTTTGTGCAATGTTTACTTATTTAACCCATTTTAATTATGGGAAACTTGTAAAAACTATAAATTTTGAACCGTGACTCAAAATCAAGTACTATTTTTTTTCAAAAGTGTATGTTTATTGATTATCCATTTATTGGATTCATTTATCTTGTAAAGCACACTAAATTATAAAGTTCTAAATTTGGGGGGCCTTACACTTGTTTTGGGTGTTCATTATTTTCATCGGGAGATATTAAATTATCATGAAGGGATTTGTCTTTTTGAGAGGGTTCTTCTTCTTCTTGACTTTATCCTTATTTTTTGGAAATGGATTATTACTTCTTTGATCCCCTTAACACCTCCAAATAAATTATTTATAAGATAAAAATGAAGATTCACTTATAACTAAAAGGATTGTGGATAATGGTGCATGGTGACATTTTCCACTTTATAGATGAGAAAGATCTTGCCTAGATTGAATGCATGAAAGATGAGGCTCTTTGTTTAATTCAGATTCATGTTTTATATATTTTACATTGTTTTCACATTTGCCACATCACCAAAGGAAGTTTTATATGCTTAGAAGGATACAAAGTCTTTTGGTTCTTTTGTAGCCTCTTTACTCCATCTTCTATTCCACTTCCTTCTCCTCTTGTTAGCAAGGATTTAACTTTTGATGATGACACTAATGTTGTTAAAGATTTGATTATTGATAGTGATATTAGTGAGGCAATATTGGCACTTCATTTTTCTCCTCTTATTGAGGATTCACTCTTTACTAGTGACATGAATTAGGATTCCTCTTCATTTTGTGAGGACATGCTTCTTGATGGTGATCTAGATGAGGCATTCTTACCTCCTACACCTCTCACTATTCAACCCTCTTTAGTTGTTAGTGATGAATATTATTTTGATGATGATTTGCTTTAGGTACCTATTAATCCTCATATATTTTATACTCCTATTCATTTCATTGATCTATAGGACATGATTCTTGAGGATGTGGCACCTTCACCATCACTTTTGGAGATCACAGATGAGACACCATCATGACTTCCTAAGGATGAATTTTAATGTTCCATAGTTGTTTTTGATTCATCACCTAATCCTCTTTTTTGTGAGTATATGTGTTTTAATTATGATTTTCATGAGGAACCTATTATTGTTATATATTCTAATTTGGAGCTTGTTGATACTCCTGCTACTGTATTTGTTTTTTTTTCTTACTTTGGATCTACCTACTTATGTTTTTGTCTTCTTTGATAAACATAATCTTAGATTTGGATATTTCATACTTCACTCTATTGGCTATACTCATGGAGGTCTTGCTAGACTCTTATAAGGTATTGTATTCCTATTAGCATCAATATTTATACACATGATGTGTCTTTGGGACATATTTTTTGTAATGCTCAAGAGGAAGGTACATTAATGAGAAGAACATTTTATTTTTGGGACTATCTCACCACCTATGGAGATGGTTCTTTACACCCTTTCCATCCACATAAGATATATAGTACCGATCTTTATGTGGGGTGAAGGAAGTTTTCCTTAAGGGGGATTTCACATGAAGTCATTCCTTCCTTCTTTTCCTTATTTTCTCTCTTTTACATCATTTTTTAGGAGCCTTTGGTTCATATAATTTTTATTCCTTTCTCCATTTCATGGATATATGTTGTACATGAGTACCTTATCAGGCCTAGTTTTTGGGACTCATAGTATAGATATGCCACATTATTTTTTGGTTATTTTTATCCCCTACATTCACTTAAGGTGGGGGGGGGATGTGTTAAAGTTAGTTCTCACGTTTGTTAGGTTATATAGATAGTTTTGGTCTATTTACTAGTTTTTCCTTTTGTGTATTTATCCCACATTGATTAGTTTGACTTACTTTTTGTTTGTCCTTGCATATATATGCAAGGCTTCTCATTTGTAACATATAGAATTTATTTTATGGATATTATATAATATTTAATTTATATTTTCATATCATCTTTGTATCTCTTACAACTCTTCTTGTGATGATTTTGACGTTAATGCTTCAAATATTGGGCTTGGAATGATTTTGTTGATATTATTTTTAGTTCATACTTATGATGCATAATTTAATTTTCTATATTAAACACCAAGTGCTCCAATATTACAATTTAATGTAGAATTGAATATACATATATGAAGGAACCATCCTATATATCTACTACTTGACTAGGATAACATCCTCCCATCATGAGCCAAACATTATAAACAAGCATCACTCTCTTTTTCTACTTTAGGATGTGCATCTCCTATCTTACATATCAACTTGTGAAATGCATTTACCCAATATCTAGGGTTACTTATACATTAATTTATGATGTGAATCTTATAAATTAATACATATTATCTCATCATGGATTAATAATAAATAGGGATAAATCAATAATCTGTATGCTAATTAAATATGTACATCTCTGAACATTAGCATACACTATCATATCTAATCATGGAAAAAAATACACATCCATCTCCAAATTTTGATCCAATATCCTCATTGTTACCTTGATTCTTCAAAGGAGGCTATTTTTAGCCTTATTTATCTATTTTCAAGCCATTTTCTTCTAATTATTCTATTTTTTGGCCTATTTTTCTAAATTACATGCTCCTTTATTATGATCAATAACCAAACCATAAAAATTAAAATTTATCCATTATCCCCTTGAGGGGAAATCATGGGATACCTAAATGTTATTTTGGTCATTTTTCATAGCCCCATTTTTATGCAACTCATGTATAATTTAATAAAAAGTGAGAATGAATTTTCTTTAATTATGGTCATTTTAAGTGCCCTTTTCATTCTTTGAAAAATCATTGCTTCAACTAAATATCTTTCCACTCCTTATAAAACAAGGGGAGAATGTACACATCCATTTCCTATCATTATCATGCCAAGATTGCAAATCTAAATTATTTTTTTCAATAACATATAAACTGGACCAAAATAATCAAAATGTTATAATTTAGTCATGCATGTCACGTACATGCACTAATTCATGTCCATGTATCCCTAATTAGGGAAATGCATTTAATTGAATTGTTATCTTATCTTAATTGAATTTGATTCAAATTGTGACTAAATAAAATGATGTTATGGACCATTTAAATCTTCTAATTTAACCACACACATCACATTCATGTGCCAATTCACATATATACTACCCTAAGTGGGGTATTTCCCTGTATATAATTGACACCTTCCTCTAATTCAAATCCAATCAAATTATGACTAAGTAAATTGTTATTTTTGACCAGTTTGATAAAAAAACCAACCAATTTCCAAGAATTGAAAAAAACCTAAGTATAATAATTTAAACAAATAAAATTATATTAATAGATTAAGTGAGAAATCCATGAAAAATTATTGAATATCTATTATTGAAAATTCATAATTCAAAATATATGGGCCATGATGTCACCCACATCATCAAAATTTTATCATCCATAAGGCATTATGGGATAAATATCAAGATTAAATCTATCCATGTCTTATTAACACTCCATTTTCCAAATATTGATGACCATATTTATTGTTTGTCCCTCTAAAATTGAATGGATTTGTGACCCTCCATCTTGATCTTGAGATGGAGGACCAGAAATTAGTTAGCTCATTTTGGAAAAGCTATAAATACATGATCCATGGCCATAAACTTTAATTTTTTTTGTAATGTTATTATGTAGGAATATATTAAAAAAATCTCTTTTTGGTGTATAAAAACTATGCAAAAATAAAATTATCACTTAACTGATTGATTAAAAGAATAAAAAGGTCACTTAAAATGATCATAATTAGAAGAAAATTTATTCCTAATTCTATTAAATTATACATGATTTATATGAAAAAGGGTTATGAAAATTCCCAATAAAATGTTTGGGTGGCTTATGATGTCTCCTAAATGGGAACATGAAAAAATTTTACTTTTGATGGGTTGGCTCTTGATCAGAAGAAAGGTACACGTGATTGCGCAAAAGAGGCCAAAAGTGAAATAATTAGAAGAAAATGGCTTAAAACATATAAACATCATGATTAATTCCACCCATGCCTTATTAATGATCCATTCTTCCAAATATTGATGGCCATATTTATTATGTCCTTACAAAATTTAATGGATTTGTGACCCTCCATCTTGATCTGGAGATGGAGAGCCAGAAATCAGTTAACTCATTTTGGAAAAAATATAAATACATGAGTCATGGCCATAACCTTTAAGATTTTTTTATGTAATGTTATTATTAGGAATATCTTAAACAAATCTATTTTTTGTGTAGAAAAACTATCCAATAATATCTCTATATATATTCACTCATCCTTTCAAAAATTGATCAAAGAAGTAACCAAAGCCATTAGTTTAAGGAGATATGTATGGAGATGTTTGTGCTACCACATGGACAAAGACTTGGAGCACAAAAATGTTTAATCGACTGATTTTGGAGGAGGGCCACTTGGGGAAGGCATTGCCTATGTTTTCTTTTCTAATCTCTTGACTCTGTTGATCCACACCCCTTGAGGGAGTAGGCCTATCGTGATAGTTTAAGGAGATATGTATGGAGATGTTTGTGCTACCACATGGACAAAGACTTAGAGCACCAAATCTAGGAACAAACATGTTTAATGGACTAATTTTGGAGGAGGGCCACTTGGGGAAGGCATTGTCTATGTTTTCTTGTCTAATCTCTTGACTCCATTGATCCACACCCCTTGAGGGAGTAGGCCTATCATGATAGTTTTTATGACTTTTCATTTATTTGATGTATTAAATTAATGAACTAAATTTCTCTAAAATCTTATTCTACACTAGTTTCCACAATGTGACATAAGTGTCTATAATAGTAGAATAGTTAATATTTGGAATCCGACAACTTTTCCCCTAACTATGCAAAGCCCTAAGTTGATACTCATCCTATAAAATCATTATGATTTTTATAAGAGAAATGTGTTAAATGATAAAGGGGAAAGGATTCCAAATCTATACCTAGACTTCATTAACTCTATGTTCTTTATATCATAATTTGAGAGTTACTTATATATAACTCTAGAATCATCAAGACAATAACATAAGATGTCAGAGAGTAATGAAAAAATAGTGGCTAAGGATCCCTAGGGCTACATCCACCAAATTTCCTAAGATATCAATAAGGATTGATTTCAAGTATTAGGTAGGAGATATAATCATATTGCTACATAAGATGACTGGTAGCCTTGATGCAATGATATTCTAAGATTGGATGTATCAATATATATGGGTTATCCACAAGAACAAAAAATACATCCACTAGGCACAACTCATTAGTGACTCCCTCCATAAATAGTTGATGGAGATCCAAACAATAGGGACATTATACATGACCTCCTATCTACTATATATATTTTCTAAAGGAAGAGCTTTCTTGAGGCTCAACATAACAACTAATAAGGAAAATAAAGTGTTTAACTATTATCTTGACCTCACTCTTGAGGTAAGCAAGTACCACTTTATGAGATTTAATGACGCATTCATTTACTACATCATAGTTATGTTTGATAAGGAAATATAATGGAAGAGATTCTTTGATGCTGACACTTCAAATATTATCAATTGGGGTTCCTATTTCATCTAGTTCCCCACCTACTCCTACATTAGGGCATGCAAATTTAATGGTTTCCCTTATACCCTTCAGATATATGTGAGTTATAAATGGGAATTAATGGATCTAGTGAGGCAATTTATTAAAACTCACAAGTTATTATCTAGCAAACACAAATCAAGAATTCATTTTTCTATTATCATATGTAGGTGCACATTCCCCTCCTTAAAAAAATCCAAGTGCGCATATGTATAAATGACATAAATGACACTGAGGGATTCGAAATAAAAACCATTCTATGATGTTCGTGGAAACATCACTAGCATACTAGTAATTTCCACATATTCCCATGCATCATAATTTGAATACTACTAAGAAGACTTGGATGATAAGGAGGAAGTAAGACTGATGGACTATTCAATAATGACCTTGGATTAGGTCAAATATTTTGACATGGCACTAATCCCTAAGGACTTGTTGGATGATGAGTCCTTAGAAGATAATATCTACCATGATAATAAGATCTACTTGTAACCACTTACAATAATAAGGTGTTATAATCTTAAGTCCTCTCTAATAGATAGAACCACCCACATAATAAATAAAAAACATAACTAACTCAAGAGTAAGGGGGTCCAATTGACTAAAAAGATAATAAGCATCATTGATAACTATTATAAATTAATAAAAAAGGATTTCCACCATCAATAGAGGGTTCCATTGGTAGATTACTCCTAGAGAACCAAATAGGCCAATGATATCCCATAAATAAAGAATAAATAAAATTCCAATAAGGGATAACCAAGTAGATAGGGATCAATAGTAGATCACTTGATAATCATTTAATCATAGGACACAACTTTAGTTGAATCACCTTGAGCTTCAACCCCCATCTCAGTCATAATGTCAATTACCATATCTATAATACATCCCCTACCTATTTCTATTCTAATAGCTTCAACACCTCCTACTCCTATCTCCACTCAGCCTTCACCTCAAATAACTCCACCCTCCATTCCCACAAATTTACATATGGTAATAATTCCATTTCCAATAGTAAAATCAAGTCAATTTGACACTTAGGTCTCCCCTTAATTAGATACTTAGGTTTTCATTCCACTTCCCTCTTCCATAATCTCACTCCCCCTTATATAATTCCCTCCATCTCATCTAACCTTTCATTACATTAATCACCTACACTACCTAGCAATATATAGCTATGAATTTAGTCATTCTAACTACAATCCCACTATCCATCCAACCCCTGGGATAAATACTACTCCATCTTAATCTCCTTTAATTTTTCCCACTTTACCAACCCTAAGTGTCCTTACCAATTTGATTAAATCATTTAAGGCTTCAGACTCCACACTATCATAGGTTCCTCCATTCAAACTCTCTATGTCTACTCCTCAATTAATATCACTTCCATCTCCCACACCCCTAGTAGACACATCCATTTTCATTGTCCCCTACATCTTATACTTCCATAATAACCCCAACCCCTATAAAATAGATATAGAAGGAGGAATATACTGATAAAAATATGGACCCTTAACCCATAGATGGGGAAGAGGTGGCAAAGACATTTTCTAGAAAATCTATGATAATATCAATACAAGATACAACACTTATCACCATGCTCACCATTGTAGCATATTTAACTACAAATTCTTAAGTGATAATGTCATCACAATATGATGCTACCCCTAGTTGGTTAACACATATAGTGGGGAAGAAATGCAAATAGATGATGTCCCCAAATACATTAGATTTCATTCTCTCAGATGCACATAATAAATCTAAGATAACTTCCTAGACCATTTCAATAATATTGTATGACTCAATAGGGGAAATAAATGTAGAGATTGTATTCCCCCTACTAGATAAATAGAAAGAATATCTAGTGGTGGGGGATTACCAGGTCTCAAAAGTTCATCTTGGATGTCTTACGAGTCAAGGGTTGAAACATGATGTTCAATCCAAAATTAAATCCATATTTAAGAAAATGGAAAGTGACAAGGTCACTAAGGATTAGATAAATAATAAGGTTTAACATCTAATGACTACATTCAAGAAATTCATCGAGCCTTTTATTTAACTAGCATAACCTATCTCTCAGATCACAGATTAGGCAACACTTGATGTAGTGATAGAAATTGGTTGCATGGGAAGGACCACTAAGGAATGGGCAGAAGATCTCATCTCAAAAGGAAACAAAGTTATTTAATTAGTAATGGACCATTATAAAACTCTGAGGGAGAGAAGGAACACCTTAAGAGAAAAAATAAATAAGTATCAAGAATAGGTAGAAATATTGAATATTTTCTATCCCAAATTGATAATTGTAGACACAATTGATATGGACATCCTCCTTGAGGAAAAAATATTGAAAAATGATGGAGAGTAAGAGGAATTAGATAGTGAAACTCAATTCTAAATAAAGATACTAATAGATAGTGCCAATAAAGCCATGGCTACATATGACAAGACCAATAACATGTTATATGACATTAAAGAATTATTTAATAAATTGTCATATTAACCAACAAATTATCAAGATCATGTCCTCTCAATGTAGGAATTTTAGGATAAATTCACACATGTGGTCAAAGGAGAATCATCCAGAGATATAACCTTCAACTTGATCTAAATACTTAAAGATACAGAGCTTTAAGAAGGAAACTCTTTGATATAATATCAAATGTGAGATAAGCAACCTCTACTCTTTTGGTCCTGATGAAGACAAAATATTAGATATTTTTAAGGGTTTCGATGCATACATTGAGACACACAAGTTGATAATGATAAAGACTCAGTGGATGTTTTGATTGTATATTAATTCTTTCTATCAAAAAACATTCTTGTATATTGTATTTTCATTTTTGTAAAATTATTATGAAGTTGCAAAAACACAACTTGTAAATTTCAACTATCATTTGGATAGCTCTTTTTGAGAAATATCCATGTATAATTTACACTTTCTATTTTTTATATTGTAAGTTGTAAAAACCAAGCTTGAAAATTACACTTTTCATTTTGACAAGTTTCAAGTTACAAAAGTTGTAAAAGCACACATTGTAAAATGCAACTCTAGTTTTTATAAGATTGTGTGACTTAAAAGTTGTAAAAATCCCAATAAAAATTTACCAATTAGGGTTTTACAAAAATGTAATTTAAGTTATCTAAATTTATCTTTTGTTCTAAAAATTAGAGTTTCACTTTGGTGCCCCCTATTACATGAAGAGACATTGCAACTGAACTGAAGAAAATAAAGGCATTGCATGAAGATTTCCAAGTTCCCTCCACACCTTCACCAGTTGAAGATCATGCCCATATCTTGTATGTTCATTTTTCAACTTGTTCATCTCACCAAGTATGTTATTTAATCTGTATATCATGTTTCTTTTCATGGAGTTTATAAATTTTTCATTTTATTCTACTAGGTGTGGATTTCCTTGATAACTAAATCTCTTTTATGAGATTTTTTTCATAAATATGGGAAATATAACATATCCCATTTATATTTTTTCTTCTAAATACATTATTTTACATTTTGAATAACTTTTCTACATGTTGTAACCTAGAAAATTATAATAAATTGAATTTTTACCTTTTTTGTCTATGAAATCTTTGTGTATGAAAGGTTATCTAAATATTTGTAGATGTTATAATTCTTATTTCAATCATGAAATTTCATTTTTCATATTTTCTACCCTTTTAGAAGATTATTTGATTAAAAATAAAGAATATTGTCCCTTATATGAAAAATACCAAATATTTCCTTTGATTTCACATTTGCATGAGTTTGTGATACTATAAAATTCAATATAGTTATCATTATGTTGTGTTCATTCAATCAAGCTTTAAAATCCAATAAAAATATTTGGTGAAATCACCATTTTTAGTTTTGAAAATTTCATTCTCAAAACTCTTTTCTCTAATCAAACTATAGTTTAGGAGTAAGATTACTAAGAAGCAAAAATTTTATATATGCTAGTAATTTATTAGTTGTACCAAATTTAGTGAAAAGAATATAGACTTGTCTATAGGTTCACCTTAATTAACCAAGGTCCTACAGTTTGGACGTGATCCCATTGTATCATTAATTTTTTTCCTGGCAAGATATGACATCAAGAAATGGTGAAAAATCTATGTGATAACAATTTTTGGCATGCCTGGTGGGACCTAAAAATTACAAATAGATTGGTTATATTCTCATCAAGTATTGTATGAGCCTTGTACACATTCTAAAATCACCTAAGAACTTTACTGACTTATAGATTTAGGAATGCAAGGTTCATGTATGGCAAGCAAGGAAACAAATAAGATCATCTACTAGAGGTAAGAGAGCTAATTTTTTGGAATTATCATTCCATATAAAAAGAGAAAAAGATTGGTTTTACCTTACCTTAGAGTATATACTACAAATTTATTTTCATCTCCTTCAAGTGTTCCCATTAGTTTCATATCTCCCATTATGGCTATAAATTTAAATTGTATCTTTCAATGGAGGCAGCCTACTCTAGTTGGCCTAATATGATTATATACCTACCTTGGATTTAAAAATCCTTCCATATTTTACTAGTGAGACTCCCACCACCCTGATGGAACATATACAAGACATTTCTAATGTTTTTTTTAATCCACAACATCATACAAGATAATGTTTTAATCAAACTCTTAGTTCCATCTTTCAAAGATAAAGCCTTATAATGGTATATAAATCTTCTCCCCATTTTCATCCATGTTTGGGATGACTTAGGCACTGCACTATGCACTCAATTAAAAGACAAGAGTGACCACCTCTACCTAGTTAAACAATTAACTACTATTCAATGGGCTCCTCACAAGCACATGCCTAATTTCAATTTTCATTTTCAAAAGACATGAAATAAATTTCTATTAATAGTTAAGCCAAATCCAAATAATGCTTTCATATATTAATTAAGAGCTCTGAATAGTGATATAGCTATTATGATTTAGTCAATGGGTGGCACCACACTTCCCAACACCTATGAAATTATAATAAGGGCTTAAAATTATTTAATTCAAGCAATAAAAATTTCCCCAAGGCCATTGATGCCTCTATTTCTAGAAATACCTCCTATACCACCTATAATTTCTCTAATTCCCACCATGAGAAACTCACCAAATTTAACTCTCACTCTTTTATATGATTTATATGAGGCAAAGTCACTACTTAAGAGTTTTGGTAATGAGTTAGTAGTAATGAAGAGGCAAAAATATCATAAATATAAGCCTTATTAGCAAGCTAACTAAGTATACCAACCTAATAGGCAATCATACCAAGGTAATTAACATATGTAAGGTTAAAATATGCAATCAAAACCTCCAAACATCCATTCTCTACCTACACCAGGAGCTTTAAAAGTTATTATACCTATTTAGAACAACTTGGCCCAGGAGTATGAGTGGTATTATCCTTGTGATCATCCACATAACTAGAATACTTTTATTAATGGTGTCATCAGTCAATATTTAATCATGTAAGGGATATCAAACATACAAGGACAACAAGAATAATCCATGTCCCAAAAAATATATACATAAGAACCTTCTTAGGGTGAGGCTACTCTTTTAAAATAGCATGAGGATGACTTTTATGGTGTGAATTAGAAGGAGACATTATTCAATGGTGGAGGTCTAGTGGTAGCCAACATACATTCAAATAAAATAACAATAAAAAATGATCATCCCATAGGGTGGAAAAATATATAAATTCTAAATTTATACAAGAACCTACAAAGAATAACATAGTACAAAATCCACCCTTTATGCCCATGGGCCAATCCAAACCAGAAGTGCCAACTCTGAATATTTTAAAAGAAGACATAGCTCCCATAAAGGCACCAAAAAAGGTTGGTAACCATTCTTTCAATATAGTTGAGAAGATGAAAAACAACAATTTTAATGTCACTATGTGGGAAGCACTATCCATCCCAGTGCAAATAGATTTGCTACAAGAAGTTTTGAAAAATTTATAGATAATGGACAAGGTTATAGCCAAGGGACCTAATGTTACAATTAATTTTTGTCAAATACAAACTAAAACTAAAGTGAGAAAAAATGGTAATCCTCTTCCCTTCTATCTTTCACTCATATTAGGGAAACATCTCATTCATAATTGCATAGTAGGTTTAGGGACTAGAAGCTCTATTATGCCAAAAAAAATAGTTGATGACCTTGACATAAAGTATACACCTATCAATAAAGGTGTGGTTCAACTAGATGGGACTACAGTTCAAATAGTAGGGATATTAGAAGGGCTAAATATCATTATCCATTCATGTCCAAGCCTATCAATTTCCCAAGATATCTCAGTTATAGATATTCCCTTTTATTTTGCCAATTTTATTTCATGATATTTCACTATAAAAATGGGAGGTTGTCTATTTAATGATTGGTCTCACATGTTGCTTAGGGTGAGATATGAAACAAGAATAATAATAATAGTTGAGATAGTTACTAGAAACCATATTGAGCCATATAATCCTATCCCTGTAGATATGAACTACACACTATAGGATTAGGAAGAGAAGGATGATCATGAAGTTACAACACCTATAGAATATACTTTAGATAATCATATAGATGAATGGGGATTATCCCTTTAATTTAATCTTTATGACTATGTACAGGAAATAGGGTTGGGTACATATTGCATTTATGAAAATGATGCAATTATCCCAAACCTAGTAAAACCAACTAAAGATCTTCAAAGAATGTGGTAATTATTATTCTATGGTTTGAGAAGCAAGAATGGTTCAGGTGAAAGTATTGTATTGATCTCTCCATAAAAGGAAAGTTATTTATATTCTTTTAGACTTTAGTTTAGATGCAAAAATAATGTAGCCAAATATGAAGCTTTGATTCTAGGATTGTAGTTGGTCAAGGAGAGAGGGATAAAATCCCTATAATTTTTTGGTGATAGTGAGTTTATTGATCACCAAGTGAGATCCAAAAGTATAAATAGGAATAATTTTTTGAGATATTACAAACATAGGGTTTGGGAACTATTAGAAGACTTTACTAATTTAAACATTCAAGTAGTACCAAGAGCACAAAATAAATATATTGATCATATGGCCTTGGTAGGCTCCCAATATAACCTACCTAAATAAATAAAGAAGAAAAATAGCTAGTGTGTAAGGTTGATAGTAAGGCCATTTATTCTTGATATAGTAACCAACTGGCAAGTATTTGATAGTGATCATAAAATTATCAACTTTCCAAAAGAATTAGAATTCTCTGATAGAAACTAGTCAAGACTCAATATGGAGATCAAATCATCCATTTAAATATAAATAAACTACCTATGGTTCTTGTGACTCTATAAAAAATCTTCAACTCAAATGATCAATTGAAAGGTGAAATGAAGAATATCATGTTAAATGAAGAGGACTATGAGCCAGTGATCATCACAAAAGGTAAATCACTAAAGATAGGAAAGGTATGTAATAATTCTAAAAAAAAAAAAAATTAATGATTTATGTCAAGAATTTTATGATAACTTTGCTTGGAATTATCATGATCTTAGGAGGTTTAACCCTAGCTTAGCTCAACATATAATAAAGCTTGATATAAATGCCAAGCCTATTAGATAGAATAAGAGATAGATTAATCTAAAAATAAAACCCCTAATGAAGATTGAGATATCAAAATTAATAGAGGATAACATCATCTTCCCTATCAAATACTCATCTTGGGTTGCTAATTTGGTCCCTATAATAAATAAGAATGATGAAATCAGGCTTTGTGTAGATTTTAGGGATCTAAACAAAACATCTCTAAAGGATCATTATCCATTTCCACCTATGGGGAAAATTATTCAAAATGTATCAAGATATAAAAGGTTTTCCCTTCTAGATAGTTATTCTAGATATAACCAAATCCTAGTATAGGAATCAGACTAGTTCAAGAATACCTTCACCATAAAATGGGGTACATATGCATATAAAGAGATGAAATTTAGTATAAATAATGTTGGTACAACATTCCAAAGAGTCATGGATATGGATTCCAAAGGTTTGACAGATAAAATGATCCTGATATACCTAGATGACATCATTATTTACTCAAATAATGTTTATGCACACTTGGATCACCTTAGCAAATTTTTATAAAGGTGTAGAGAATTTAGAGTTTCCCTCAATCCAAAAAAGTGCATTTTTTTAGTTCATGAGGGTAAACTACCATGACACATTGTTTCAAAATAAGGTCTTGCAATAGCCCTAGAGAGAATCATTGTTATATCAATATTATCACTCCCAATCCATAAGAAAGGATTCCATAATTTCCTTGGAAAAATCAACTTTTTAAGAATATTTATTCCAAATTTTGCCTCTATGGCCAAACCCCTTACTATAATGCTTAAGAAGGGTATCATTTTTAGCTGCACATAAGAAGGAAAAGACAACTTTGAATCTATGAAGCAAGCTATTTCTCAAGATCCTACCCTATTCAACCCTAATTATGAGAAATATTTCATTCTCTATGATTTTGGAGGGGAATGAAACATCTCATCTATTATAACCTAATAGAATAAAGAATAATTAGAATAGCCAATATCTTTCTTTAATCAATACTTGAAAGATTATGAAGAAACTTATAGTTTCATGGAGACTCAAGTATACGTTATGGTTAAATATCTCAAAAAAATTAGTCATATGATATCCAAAAATAAAATTCATGTGATGGTTAGTCACCAATGTGTGAAATAGTTTTTTCTAAGTTGGGAGATAAATGAAAAAAGAGTAGGATAGATCACAAAAGTCATGGAATATGATGTAGACATCAAAATTACAAATATTGTAAGAGGAAAGGGTTCATGTGAACAAATGACTTCTAATATCAACACTTTTAAAGAATTATCTAAAGTATTATATGCTCAAAGTGCATCTCAACCAACAAATCCACCTCTTTTCAATAATTTGATTTGTGACATGACCATCTTCCTGTAGACTAGTGAGTACTCGTATGACTTTTATTAGTCTAAGAAAAGGTATTTTAGACTCTAATCCATTCCTCATGTTCATTTTTATGTAATTTTATTCATAAAAAATGTGAATGGAGTCATGCTAATATGTATCTATCATAATCAAGTCCCGAAGGTGCTTGAAGAGTTTCATGATGGCCCATCGGGTGGAAATTTCTCTATATGAACCATGACCATAAAAATAATGAGAGGGGGATATTATTGTCTTTAAATATTTAAAGATGACCTCCAATGGGTAAGGAACTATGAGAAGTGTTATAACTTCATAGGCAAATAAATATTAATAGCTTTCCCTCTCAGACCAATTCAATTAGACCAACCATTTGCTCAATAGGGATTAGATTTAATTGGTATGATCAATACACCATTGAGTTTAGGACAAAATTGGGTCATTATAGAAATGGAATATTTTTCAAGATGGACTAAAGTAGTTGCACTAAAATATGCCATGGAGGCATCTATCCTAGAATTCATGGATGGCATCATCTCAAGGTTTAGTGTTCCTCACACCATTATATTAGACAATGACAATAATTTTTTGGGAATGCAAGTGAGTGAATGGGATGTAAATAAAAATTTACACCTAAATGCTTCTTCCAATTATTACCCACAAGGTGATGTCTTGGCTGAGTTTACCAATAAAAACATCATAAGAACTATCAAAAGGAAAATGGAGGACAATCAAAGGACATGGCACACAAATTTAAAACTCACATTATGGGATAATAGTATCACTCCTAAGAGCTCCATTAGAAACTCTACACTCATGTTGGTATATGGAATGGAAGCTCGAATCCCACTGTCAATTAAGCTACCATCTATAGAACTCAATCATCAATTGGATTTGATTGAAAACAATGAAATGATAATAAGATAGGCGAATCTCATAGAACTAGAAGAAATAAAGAACCAATAAATGAATTTTTTGTAAGCAAATCAATCTCAAGCAAAGAGGACTTTTGACAAAAAATCATTTGATAAAATATTTAATGAAGGAGACATGGTTCTAAAATGGGATGCAAACAAGGCTAAACCAGACAAGCACACCAATTTTGATGTAATATGGAGTGGTCCATACATTATAAATCAATGAGAAGGAGATAATACATTCCATCTATCCAATCTTGATGGATCAGAACCACCTATCCTAATTAATGGGATATACCTCAAAGCTTGCTTTTGAGAATTGGAATTGGTTCCAATATATATATATATATATATATATATATATATATATATATATATATATATATATATATATATATATATATATATATATATATATATATATATATATATATATATATATATATAAGGGTTAGTTTTAATTTCCAAATAATTTTTTTTATCACAATTCAAATCCTTATGAGTTTTTTTTTCCTTCATTTATTTTATTTTTCCCTATTTTGTTCTTGTTTCAGCAAATCCTAGTTTTTGTTCTTCACTAGTTAAAGTGTGTTAAGCTTAAAATGACTCCATGCCCAATGAACTACAAGGCTAATGGAAAGAAACTAATTATTAGGAAATAAACCCATAAATATCACCAAAAATTTTGATATTTTTTTCCCAAAAATGTCAAAATATTAGGAACCCTAAATAAGACCCATTAATTTTTTTGGAAAAATGCCTTAAATTGACCAAAAACACTCATTTCCCTAAGCTTGCAAAAATTGGAGGTTGCATTACAAATTTTAGTTTGAAAATTTTCAAATTTCTTCCTAAACTCTAGATCTTGCAATATATTAAGCCTATGGAAACTGGAGATCTAAGTGCAATTTTCAATTTGTAAAATTTCAAATTGCATCCATACCTTTACTTCCTGCTAAAGACTAGTCGGTGAAAACTGGAACCCAACTTACAATTTGTAATTTTAAAAATTATAAATTTCAAGTAGAGTTCTGCTTCCCACAAACCAAATTCCCCATAGAAACTAAATATTGGACTAAAATTTACAATTTGAAAAATTGAAAATTACTTCCTAACCTCATCTTCCCATGCAACACTCCAACCAAAAATTAGAACTTTGGTTACAATTTTCAATTGGCAAAGTTACAAATTACAACCTAAGTTTTGCTTCTCACAAATCACCTTCCCTATAGAATCCACAACTCCAAGTACAAATTTCAAAGTTCAAAATTTTAAAAATTTTACCCCAGCTCTAACTTCCTATTTTCAAAGGGTCAACCAAACCAAAACCATGGAGTTTGGATTTCAAAGTGTAATAAATAAAATTGTAAAAATGTTTGAATACTCTAGATCTCCATGAACTACCACCCTCAAAAAATTTATTATAGGGGTTTATATAAATGAAATTAGGGATTTATTAAGTTATTATTTAAATTTAAACTTTGGAGATCCATACCTCAAATTATGAACCCACCTGCAAGCCATACCATGAGACTATACACTCTTTGCCATGTATTATGCCTATAAGACACACCAAAATACCACACACTCTTTACCACACCATTATGCCATTAACCCTAAATGGTATTCCTTTGAATCATCCACATTTTTTTAACCCATCATATCTTGTAATTTGAGCTCATTTTTTAGTTATTTTCATTTCCTATGATCCATTGTAGATTTGGTTTCATTGTTTAAGGTTTCTTGGCATTTATTAGGTGTATTTTGGTTTATATTTGTCTTCGTGTTGTCATAAAAAAGAGTAGAGGTCATTTTATAAGTTCCCTTACATATCCACCATAAAAACCTAGGTTTTTTAAAATCACAAACTAGGTGAATATTCTTGAGATATTCCCAAGAACTAATCACATATTCCTTTGCAAATCCCCTTGTAGTTCCCAAAAAAATTTCCATTTGTAATAATATCTCCATTTTACTATAGGATTTTAACTTATAATTGAAAATTATAACTCCCATAGACATTTCCAATGCTTTAAACAATCCCTATCCCTATTGGAGTTTTCATTAAAAAACACGTGTGTTTTTCACCTATAATATCCATCAAAGATTTGTACCTACTTTTACAACTCTAGATCCCTGTAGAGATTTCAACTTGCATTTACATCTCCAATTTCATGTATAATTTTTAACTACATAGATCAAATCCAAGTCCCATCAAATTTTACACATATGTTTTATACCTACAAATCCTACCAACTCTATAGTTGGTTTTCCCTCAATAATTTCCCTAGAATCCATGTTTAGGAAAGAGATGAAGTTCATGTTTAAAGGACCTAGTGTCACCCTCAGTATGGAATCTAATACAATTTATATTATAGACATATACCTAGGTCACATTGACCTAGGTGATTTTTCGACAAGAATCAAAGCTAAATTTAAGAATGACTAGATCTAGATCATTTATTTTATCAAACTACCCTAAGCAACATCTTCTCCGCTGACTGTACAAAGACCAAATTTGATACTCGTGATATCAAATAATTATGATGATAATAAGAGATGTGTTTAATGATAAAGGGGAAAGGATTCTAAATCTAGACCCAGACTTCACTGACTCTATATTATTGATACTAGAATTTGAGAGTTACTTAGATATAACTCTAGAATCATCAAGAAAATTCTATCAAGACAACATGGGATTTTAAAGAGTAATGAACAAATAGTGGATAAGGACACCTAGGGATGCATCTACTATAATACCTAAGACATTATTAAGGATTGATTTCAAGGACGAGGTAGGAGATATAATCATATTACTGCATAGGATCACTAGTAGCCTTGATGAAAAGAGATTCCAAGATTGGATGTATCAATATATATGGGTTATCCATGAGAATAAACAATACATCCAATAGGCACAACTCATTATTTATTCCCTCCAAAAGTAGTTTATTTGGGTACAAAACACAAGAAAATTCTACATGACCTCCTATCGAGTATATATATTGGCTAAAGGAAGAGCTTTCCCAGGCTCAACATAGTAGCTAGTGAGGCAAATAAAGTGTCTAACTATTACCTTAACCTCACTCTTAAGGTAAGAAAGCAACACTTTAGGAGATTTAATGATGCATTCATTTAATACATCATAGTTATGTTTAACAATAAACTATAAAGGAAGATATTCTCTGATGCTTCCACTCTAGAGATTACCAATTGGGGTTCCAATTTCATCTAGTTCTCCACCTACTCCTACATTAGGGTATGTGGATTTAGTGGTTACCCTTACACCTTTCTAAGATAGTGAGTGATAAATGGTCATTAATGGAGCTAGTGAGGAAACTTATTTAAACTTACAAGCTATTATCTATAAACATAAATTGGGAATTCATTTCCCCATCAGGAAACTTATTAAAACTTACAAGCTATTATTTATAAACATAAATAGGTACAGATTCCTCTCAGCAAAATCCAAGTGTGCAAATACATAAATGAAAAAAATGACCTATAGCGCTTTGGAAATAATACCATTCTATGATGTTCATGGAAACATCACTATCACACTAATAATCTCTTCATATTCCCATGTCCCCTAATTTGAATACTACTAGGAATACTTGGATGATCAGGAGGAAGTAAAACTGAGGGACTATTCAAGAATGACCTTAGATCAAGTAATCTTTTGACATGGCACCAGTCCCCTAAGACTTATTAGATGATGAGTCCCTAGTAGACAAGATCTACCATGAAAATAAGATCTACTTATAACCCCTTCCATTAGTAATGTGGTTTTTTCTTGAGTCCTCTACAATATCTAAACCACCCACATAATAAATAAAACACTTAATTGGCTTAGGAATAAAGGGGTCCAAGTGACTAAAGTGACAATAAGAATTAATGGTAAACTATTAGAAAATAAGGAAAAAGCAATTCCCTCATCAACATAGGTTTCTAATGGTTGAGTACTCTCAGAGCAACTAGATAGGCCAGTGATCTCCCACAAAAGAAAGAAGAAATCAAAGGCCAATAAGGGACAATCAAGTAGCCAAGGAGCAGTATTAGATCAATCGATAATAATTCCATCTAATGACACAACTATAGTTGAAGAACCTTTAGCTTTAACTCCCATCTTAATCATAGTGTCAACTCCCATATTTTTGATACATCCCCCACCTATTTCTATTATTATAAAAACTTTAACACCTCCTCCTCTTATCTCTACTCTACCTTCACCTCCAGTATCTCCACCCTCCATTCCCACTAGTTTACATGTGACAATACATACATTACCAATAATGCAATCAAGTCAATTGGATACTTCCCTCTTCTATAATCTCATTCCCCCTTCCATAATTCCCTCTATCTCATCTATAATTCCTTCCATTCCATTAATCACCAACACTACCTAGTAGTATATAGCCACAAATTTAGTCATTTTGACTGCAATCTTATTGGCCATCCCAACACCTAGGATAAATACTAATCCATTTTCATCTCCTTTCATTTTACCCAATTTACTAACCCTAAGTTTCCCTACCAATTTGATTGACTCATTTAATGATTTAGACTCCACACTACCATAGGTTCCTCCATTCTAATTCCTTGTGTATACTCCTCTATTAATATCACTTCCATCTCCCACACCGCTAATAGACACATCTATTTTAATTTCCCCTACCTATTCCAATTCTAAAGTAAGCCCCACCCCTATATAGGAGATAAATAAGGAGCAAGATAATAATAATACATATGTGTACCCTTAAACCATAGATGGGGAAGGGTGGAAAATACATATGTTAGATAATCAATGACAATATTAGTATAGGATAAAACACTTGTCACTATGCCCACTAGTGTAGCATATTCAACTATAGATTCTCAAGTGATAGTTTCAACACAATAGTATTTTACCCCTAGTTGGTTAGCACAGACAATGGGGAAGAAACATAAGTAGATGGTGTCCCCAAGTACATTGGATTTTGGTCTCTTAAATACACACAAGAAATCCAAGATAGTTTCCTAGACCATTTCAAGAATATTTTATGACTCAATAAGGGAAAGGTATGTAGATATTGTGGTTCCCCACCATACAAATAGAAATAATATCTAGTGGTGGTGGATTACAAGGTCTCAAAAATTCACCTTAGACATCCTATGAAGGAGGTGTTGAAACATGATGTTCAATCTAGCATTAAGTCCCTCTTTGATAAAATGGATAGTGACAAGGTAATTAGGTACAAGCCAAAGAAAAAGGTTGAAAAAATAATGAACTCACTCAAGAAATTCATTGAGCCCACTATTCAACTAGCATAACCTGTCACACAAATCATAGATAAGCCAAAACTTGATATAGTGATATAAATTGGTAGCATTTGAAGGGTCATTAAAGAATGGGTATAAGGGCTCATCTCAAAAGGCAACAAAGTTATTTAATTGGTAATGGACCATTATATAACTTTGATGGAGAGAATAAAACCCTAAGAGAATAAATAAATAAGTATCAAGAAGAGGTATAAAGATTGAATCTTTTCTATCCCAAATTGATGCTATGGACTTAGTTGATATGGACATCCTCCTTGCAAAAAAAATATTGAAAAATGATGGAGAGAAAGAGGAATTATATAGAGCATCTCAATTTTGAATAAAGATACTCACAAATAGTGCTAATAAATATAAGGTTGACTATAACAAGACCACTGACATGCTATATGACATTGACGAATTTTTGAATAAATTGTCATGTTGACTAATAGATTATCAAGATAAGGTCTTCTTGGTGTAGGAAGTTTAGGATAAATTCAAACAAGTGGTCGAAGGAGAATCAACCAAAGATACAAACTTTAGCTTGAGCTTAATCCACCATTTCAACAAGTACTATAACACATTGGATCAAATGGTAAAAGAGACTCAAGGATATATAACTTTAATAAAGTAAATGTTTGATACAATAGTATAATGAGAGATAAGCAACCTCTACTCTTTCAGTCCTGATGAAGATAAAATCTTGGAGATGATCAAGGTTTTCGATGCATACATTGAGAAAACATTGGCCGATAAGGATAAAGAGTCAATGGATTTTTTTATTTTATATTAATTCTTTATATCAAAAAACATTATTTTATATTGAATTTTAATTATTTCAAAAATATTGTTAAGTTGAAAAAACACAACTTGTAATTTACAACTATCATTTTAACATCTTTTTTTGAGAAAGAGCCATGTGTAATTTACACTTTCTATTTTATCAGGGTGTATGTTTTAAAAAGAAAACTTGAAAATTACACTTTTCATTTTGAAAAGTTTTATGTTGAAAATTTTATAAAAGCACACATTTTAAAATGCAATTTTTGTTTTGACAAGATTGTGTGACTTAAAATTTATAAAAGTCCCAATTGAAAATTACAAATTAGGGTTTTTCAAAAAAGTAACTTCAGTTATCTAAAAATTTTGTTCTAAAAATTGGATTTTCACTTTGGCACACTTCATTACATGAAGAGACATTACAGTTGAACTAAATAAAACAAAGGCATTTCATGAAGATTTCTAGGTTCCTTCCATGCCTTCACTAGCTAAAGATTATGTCCAACTCTTGCATGTTCATTTTTAAATGTTTTCATCTCACTAAGGATGCCATTATAGTTGTAGATCATGCCTTTTTTCATAAAATTTCCATATTTTTTATGTTCTTCTCATAGGTGTGGATTTCCTTGTTAACTACATCTCTTTTATGAGATTTTTTGTATAAAGATGGGTAATATAGCATAACACATTTATCATTTTACTACTAGATAAATTATTTTACATTTTGAATAACTTTTCTACATGTTGTAACATAGAGAATGAGAATAAATTGAAGATTTGCCTTTCTCATCTAAGAAATCTTTATCTATGCAAGGTTATTTAAATATTTTTAGATATTTTAATTCTTATTTTAGTCACAAAATTTCATTTGTGCTATTTTTAACCCTTTTGGAATATTTTTTGATTAAAAATAAATATTCTTGTTCCTTGTATGAAAAATACCAAATATTTCCTTTGATTTCACATTTGCATGAGTTTGTGCTCCTACAAAATTCAATATATTTATCATTCTATTGTGTTCATTCAAGAAATCATTAAAATCCACCACAAAATAATTGGTGAAATCACCATTTTAAGTTTTATAAATTTCTTTCTCAAAACTCTTTTCCTCAGTAAAACCCTAGTTTAGGAGCAAGATCACTGAGAAGCAAAATTTCTATATAGGATGGTAATTTATTAGTTATACCAAATTTAGTGAATGGAATCTGACCTTCTTTGAAGGTTCACCTAAATTCACCAAGGTCCTACATCTTGGATGTGATCCCATTGTATCATTATATTTTTTCATAGTGAGATACAACATCAAGAACATGTGAAAAATATATGTGGTTGTACCTTTTAGTTTTAGACATTCCCACTTCTAAAAGTCTCACATTCACTATCTCTTTCTACCTAACTAATTATCTCTTATTCTAACTATTGTCATTATTATTACCAGGCCTTCTATAGTGTGAAAAAATATGTAAAGTTAATTATTATCCTTCACTTCTAGTTTTGGACCTATACCTATTTTATATCTTCCTATACACTTGCATCACAAGTGGACACATGCATCAACATAGATGTGCATTTTCCTACAAAGTTTCTAATGCCCAAAATTCATCAAATTTTTAAAAGGATTGTATCCAAAAGAGGTCAACATAAGTGATTTAATGTGAGATATTTATAAAATGGATTGTTATATATATAAGACCAACCCTAATTCATTTTCACCTAGAAATCACATACAACTCAAAAGTAAATATACCAAGAAGCAATAAATCAAGTATTTAAGTGAGAAATCCTACCATGATTTTCCTTATTTCCATATTATTCATAAGATAAGTATTTATACAAGTCTAAAGAATTCAAATAGTAGCCCATAATCCATATTTTCTAAGTTATAAGCTAAGACACTATATGTCTTTACTTATTGCACATTACACCCTTGTGCACACATAAGATAACACATATGGTATAACTAAATTATTCTTAGGCCCTATTTATAGTATTGGATATGTAGGAAATGCCCATTTATATAGGGGTCTTTGGAGTCAGCTCAATATTGAAATACCATTGACACATTTTTACCATAATCACTCCAAATATGAAGATCTAGGGTTCAATAATTTGAATAAAAATTATATCCTATGAACATGATCTAAATACATCATAATAAATTTGATATAAAACCCATAAGGATCCAATTACTATTCCATACATGATATATATGATAGAGTTAGACACATGCATTGATGAAACTATCCAGATATAATGCAAGCATTTGAGGCCACATAAAGGATATTATTAAAATCTAATGAATATTTTAGGATCATCTTATATTCAAATTCTATCCTTTTCTTTCCTATATCTACATGTGTACACTAAACTAGCTACGTATCATTTGTTCCCAATTCACTGCAAAATTTATCAATAGTTTTACTTTACTATTTTTAGTAATTGTAGTTGTACAAATTCATAATACTATTTATTTGAGTTTTATATTAAATATCCTAATTATTAGATCATTTCCATACCTTTATGTAAATCCTAATATAATCCTCTTAACCCTAGAGATACCATAATTATCTAAATTTAGGTTTAAATAGAATTATAGATCAAATTATTGATTAGATATGCTAGCCAACATTTTACACTTAGTTGATACATATTCATTGTACTAGAGATTTATTAATGTACATATCTTATTTTATTCCATATTTTGTATCATGCATGTGATTTCATCCCTTGAGTTTGATTTCATGCCTTAAATTCTTCTATATGTGACATATTTTTCACTTACCTTCTATTTTACCTTGATATTATTCTATCCCATTGGTTTTTCAATGATTTTTATGTTGTATTGACCCTTTCCCTTTGATTTTTTATTCTTTTATAAAATTTTACATATATTTAATGAATATAAAAACATAAATATTGAGACCTTTCATCTTATTGTGCAATTATCTTTGAGGTAAGCTTCTTCTTGTGTTTATGCGTCCCTTAGCTTACCTATTTTATATTATCTCTTGATTATGTCCTTTGGATTTTCTTTTAAAGTAAGAAGTCTTTTAAAGTAAGAAGTAATTGTTTATTTTTCTTGTGCCCTTTGGACTTCCTATTTTCATTTTTTTTTTACTTTCACAACTTGGTTTCCTTTTCTTCTTCTTATATAAAAATCATAAAAAATACAAACTTAAGAAAATGCAAAAATAAAAATCCACTTTATCAATGGATACATATCATTCAAATTTCCCTATTCTAGAGGTTTTTCACACATGTTTATAATGGAAATTATTTGAGTGGGTAAGATGTAGGATATACATGTTACATTTGATTATGGACTATCAAATGTTTCATGAATACTCCATTTCCCACATCATAGGGGGCATGACCATATTGATTGCATGTCTTACCTAAGGGGCATACCTATATAGAGGATTTTAATGTGATGAATTTATTACTTCCATTAACATATTTATATCAATTATATCATATATTGATATTAGTTACACCTTGCCTATTACATGGATATATATAATGTGTTGTTACATTATTTGCATAGTTACATTATAATTATTACATTACTGATTTTTGTACATGCTGATCAATTACTTACTTATGTATGTTTAGAATGTGTTGTCTTATTACATCCTTGCCCATATAGTATTCTCTAGTTTTTGTGTCCTCATGTTTTGTGATTCATCTATCCTTGTGTGATGTTTTCCTATGTAGCTACATACTTTCATCTAATTTGTGTGGTATAGTATGTTATATTCTAGTATTTTTTCAATGATTTATATCACACATTTACTAGGTATGTTACCATGATCTTACCTATCCATGTTACTATTTGTAATATTCTATGCATAGTTCTTACATTTCCTTTGTCCTTAACATTCATCTATAAGGCCATACTACTTTTGGGTGCTTCATTATTTTGTCCAACCTTACCAGTGTCACATTTATGACACTTAGGGTTATACTAGTTGTCCCTTCCTTCCCTAGCCATTTTGGGGAATCATACCCTTCTCCTTGAGTTCCTACTATGATTAATATTTTATGCATTTAGGTCATTCAATTGGGCATACTACTTACCCCCAAAATTTCTTATTTTGAGAATTACATGATGTTATCTATAGCCACTATAATGGGGCATCTTGTTGTCCCTATCCCCTTTAGTATATCACCCTCTTATGAGGAAGGTTAAATTTAAATTAGGTTTTAGGTGATGATATTTTATGATGGTTACATTATAAAAATATTTATATAATTATATTATGAAATGGTTAATGTGATTTATTTTTGTTTTCATGAATTTTAATGCTTTGACTATATACATTTTATAACACATGATGAATTTCACTCTCTTTTATATGAGTGAACGTATCACATGATTTATACAATCCCTCACCTCAAAATATGAGAATATATCCAAATATTTTAGTTTTCACATTAGAGGAAGATTATTGAGAAAACAAGATTTATCAAACTTGAGTGAAACAAGATCACCAAAATGGTCCATTTATCTACTTCCTTGATCAATAAATGGATTGGATTTTAAGAACCCCTAAATTTTTCTCATCAAAATAGTGTTATGTTTTATTTCAACTAATGATGATTTTGGTACCACTAGGTTTATTCATTCATCTTCTCACCCTTTTAATTTAATTTTTCACATTACCATATTTTTCACAGTACCTCAACATTGACTACTTGTTGGTTATTATTTTTAGTTATATCCACATTTTTTTATAAAAAAATTTGTGGATGGATCCTATGTCAAACATCTATTGATTCATTCTTGCTTCCCTATGTAATTTAAGGTACATGATTTATTTTTTTTATTTTTTTACTTTGATACACAAATGAAATCAGTCACATATGCACAAAAAATTTGGGGCATTATGTAGACACCCAAATTTGGTAAAAATCCCTCTACTATAGCATATTTTACCCATTTTTTCATACATTTTGTCTACTTATCTTTATTTTTATATTTTTAGGATAATTCCTACCCAAAACTAATCTCTCTCCAACCTCCTACCTCCAAAATTTATTCAATATTATATAATTTTAGGTTTTTAACCTTATCTACATACATTTTGAGTTGTTTTCACCCTTCTTTAGCATCTATCTCTCTTGGGATGGATTAATTGATCATAAAATTACCATTGAATTTTCCCTTTGTGGATTTAATTCATCTAAATATTCACCCTTTATTTTTGTGGGTCATTCCACCCTAGATTGATTTCCCACGCCTTTGAATTTTCATATTACTCTTTTATATATTCATTAATTATGTGTGTAATTTCCTAATGAGTCCTATATATAAAAATCATTACTTGTAAATTAATAAGTATAATCAAATGATGAATCATTATATATAATCCTAGTAGATCCTTCAATTTACATATCTATTTCCACACTTCTGTTTTAATAATTCAAATCTTCTTTAGGCTATTATGACATCATCCACTTATACCAAAATAGGGTTAGGTCAATGTTTATTTCATTACATCATCACTTGTATAGAATATTAGGTTGAAAACCTTTCTTAACATTCCATTTACACTTAAAAATAAATATGTGGAGTCTAATTATAGAATGTAAGATACATAGCTATAACTCCCTTGTGGTAACCTAACCCGAACTACTTATCTCATTTATTTTTTACATGTGTGTTGTAGAGAATTATTTAAAAATAATAACACATAATTTGACATATTTTCTCCATTGTATACACATAAATTTTCTATTAAACACTTTGTAACATAAATTTTGGTGTATCTTCACATCCTTGGACTTGTGTGTATACATTTGACTCTTGTTTACACTTCCCCTATCTATTTACACATATTATCTTGGCCACCAAATTTACCATCACACATATTCAATATCACCCTATTGTGATATAATTATTTATAACCCTAATCAAACTATCATCATATCTCATATCTTTAATTTTCCTTCTCAAGATAGTACCATAAATAGTTGGATAGTTAAGGTTTTTTGTAGGTGTCAACCTCAATCAGTAGTGTCTAAGAACATTAAATAGATAGTTTTCAAAATGAAACATCTACATTAGTTTTTCTTATACATGTTTCATATATTAGTTATAGCAAGAAATATCAAATGTTCATCTATAAATACAAATAAATACTAAGGTGTTACTAACTTTGTCATTCACTCTCTACTTAGTAGTCATATTGATAAATAAATTATCACTCAATTGATACATTATCATAAAATCATATACATATAAAAACCTCTTGAAGGAGAAGATTTAGAGCCAATTCTAAATAAAAATGCAAGGTCAAAGTTGCATGTTTTAAAGTGTCATAATCCAAACATCACATTAAATTATATCACATGCACTTATGTGGGATAACTACATGAAAATTTATACCTCTTAAATGTATTTTAATTTATGTAATGCTCAATAATTCAATAGATATTGGTAAGGAATATCAAATCCATATTTCTAACCCCTTTTCCAAGTCATCTTATGTCCAATTTACTATTAGAGTTTTAAATAAAGGAGAGAAGTAATAAGGATCAATGCACATGACCAAGGTAAAATATGCATGTGTAATTATATTGGTATAAGGTATCAAAACTTACAAAGTCAACTAGGATAGTACTGTAAAAAATAAGACAATACAGATCACCACAGTAGTTTGAGATTTCACTAGCAACATCTACAAAAGTTTTAAGGTCACATTTCCTTATCTAAGTAGTTAAAGAGCCAATAAATAATTTTTTTTAGAGATTGTGACATATGAAATGAGACACATAAATTAATAATTATCTAAGTACATATCTTCCCTATTTTCTTTGTCAATCCTAAATTTATTAAGTGTGATATCAATCTATATTTTACATTCATAATTAAATATACTTAACATAATATGAATTTCAATAATTTTATCCTATTTCTATTGAATAAATAAATTATTTTAGTGAATATGATCTTTATTTTGGGCTTAGTAAACACTTGGTATTCCTTTCTTAGGGTTTCAATGTTCCTTTGTAAGGTTTCATATTTCTCTTACATTAGGGTTTTTTAATTACAAGTAAAATAAGGGTTTTGAAAGGGTCCCTACCCTATTAAAAACAACAAATAATAAAAATGAATGGTAAGAACTAAAACCAAGCCAAAATTACAACTAAGCTAAACAACAACCTCAAAAAATATAATGTTATTGATCAATAGCAAAATAACAACCAACAAAACACCAATGATAAAAAAATGGCAAGCAATAAGAACTACAAGTCACCAATAAGAGATATGGCTACCTCCCACTCATCAACCATGATGTTGGTGATATTTTTGGTCATGTATAACTCCACCACTTCCACTTCAAAATTTTAACCTTTTTATTGACCTTTAAAGTTTTTGTTGGATCTTATTCCCATATTCTCTTATTTCTTTATCTAAAAATATTCCTTTAAAACATTTATATTTTTATTATAATTTTTAGTGGTTATCCTAATTATCTCTATAATATTTTTCAATCTATCCTTAATATTATGATTTTTATTTTCTAACTGATCCATATTTTCCTCCAAAACATCAAACTTACTATTCAAATTTTTCCTTATTTCATGTCTCCCCTAAATGTTTAGATGGGTAAATTATTTGGAGGTATCCTCCACTTATTTAAATTTTAATCTGTTACAATGTGTCATTAATAAGAAATTAAATAATTCCCTTATAGAGGTCTAAATCATTAACCAAAGATAATGTTTTCTTGAGTTTTGTCTTTTGTGGTTTCATAAATTCACTTCTTACCCTTTAACTTTTCAATATCTTGAACACACTCTTACTCAATATAATTCATTATCTCTCATAGGGTGTTTTTTTTAGAATATTGTTCACATTATTAATATTGTGTAAGTAATATTTACTGAGAGGTAAATAGTTAGAGGTAAATAGTAAATAGTAGTTTGTTAGTAGTTAGTAACTATATGATTAATATAGTGAGTTAGAATATTATTATGGCTGAGATATATTATTATTTGATAGAACAATATATCATAATTAGGATTTCTTAGTTATAGGAATTTTCATAGGAGATATTATAGGGATTTGGGAAACCCCAGATATAGGATATATGTTCCTATATACTTGTGTGTATTATCCTGAATGTTTATGTAATGAGAGTGCAAGATAATGATAAATATGTTATTGTGTTGAAATTATTTATCTATGTAATCTGATGCATGAATTGAATTTATTTAGCTCTTCACCAATTCTTATCAATGGTATCAGAGTGGGATGGAATTGTAAGAAGTTGTGAGGGGTTGGCATTGATTTCTTTGCCCCTGTGAATGAATATTCTTAGTAATTAAGTGTGTGATGGTCTATGATATGAATAAAATTGTATGCTTCTTGATTTTTATGTGGTTTGATCAATCTTACCTATGCTTATCATTGCCAAGAACTCTAGAGATATAAATTCAAGGCATCACAATATTGATTAGAGTAGTCTTATGTAAATCAGATTGAATCCTTGGTGTTATTATTTACTACGTTGGAGATCAAATTCCTTCATGTGCCATTCCTGTGTACTCTTATTGAGTAGCTATATTTCAGTTAATAGTGCATCTACATATAGCATGGTGACACATTCTCAATCCTTTTATTTACCAACGAATTCTCTGATAAAGACTCACCAAACCTTGAACCTAGCATTGTTTAGTTAAAAGAGTAATGTGTAGTGTCTATCATTATCATGTTATATTTACCAAATTAGCAATGCCCATGGTTTGAACCTTCTGTGGGGATTTTATTTATCAATTTCATTCATTGAATGTTGCCTAAATTGATGAAAATAAATGTAAATATTTTCATCTCAACATTAAATTCAGTTTGGATGCTTTCAATAATCCACTTGGCTCAACATCATTCACCAAGTCTTCATGTTGTGATATCTGCCACTAGACTCAACTGTGGATCATGTAAATAGTTTATTGTTTTTATCATTTATCTCATTTCAATGTATTGGTCTTATCAGTTAAGTTTTGTGTTTTAATATATTTTGAATTAGCTTTGTCTATTAGTAGTAAGTCTTTATAAAATAAAAAATTAAATTGAAACATATGTTTTCATTTGGTCAAAGTCATTAGGTATTATATTGATCAATTATTTGATCAGTTTTTAAAGTAGAAATATACTTAGTGTCATTAGAAGCTTCTCCTAAATCTATTCAAAAAAAAATTAAATTAAATGACAATTTTGAGTCATTATAAGTCAAAAATTCATGTGTCTATTGTATGTTAAATATAGTCATATTATCAAAGTGTAAAAAAATAGTCAAATTTTTAGTTTTGAATCAAAAATTGTAAAATTAAAAAAAAAATCCTTTTAAATACATTTTCACTTATACGTGATGTCTGCATTGCGGGGGGGGATTTCCCTCAAAAAAATCATGAGCTTCATCAAGACATCACCTAAGTGAGTAGTGACATACTAGAGGCTAGAGGCTACACAGAGGTTAGAGGTTATTTAATGACCTCTCATCAAGTATAATCGATGAGGCCACATATTGATTTGGTGGCCATGTGTTTTTTGTTTTATGGTGTGGTTTTTTGTGTGGTAGATACATTTACTTTTTAAGTTGTGTGGTGTGAAAATGTTCATATTATGGAATAGGAACATAAATATATGCTTCATTTTCCATTCATAACTAAATAGACTAAAAGTCAAGGAATACTACTAGTGGTAGTGGGAGTCTTCTTTGTTGTGTGAGATTGAGTGGCATGATCATTCACATTGGCTAAAAGTGTTTTTACACCAATTATTTATTGCCATCAAATCATAATTTCTATAATTATGATTGAAATAATATTGGATAAGGGAATATTCAAATCCATCTCCTAGGTAGAAATAAGGGCCTTCTTAACATAAGTTTCCTTAGCCAGAATAGAACTTTTACCCTTTTTGAGAAGGGTTATCTTCAATAGGGATATAGATATAAATAGACTTGGGATTATTTTAGGTTTTTAAGGCCTAATGGATTTATATATTTCATGGAATAAAAATAAGTAAATCAAATCTTTATTTAAGGGAAGCAAGGTTTTCTAAAGTTCAAAATCAAGCACAAAATTTTCCAAGGATAATAACAAGTAGAATGATATAATAATAAATTATTTATAATTAAATGGTTTATGATTGAAAAGCGATAAGAGAAATAAAATTTCAATCTACTTTTAAAGGCTACATACCTCATAACTTGATGCATAACTTCACTCCATGGTATAGGAAGAGAATATCTTAGATATCCCGTTTGAAATTCAATCTATTTCTCCTTTCCTTTTAGGAAATACTCCATGTCCTCCTCCTTGTCTAATTTTGATTTTTTAATTTTTTATCCCCTTACTATTAATGCCTATAACTTGGGATATACCATCCTTATAAACTATGAAATAAACACCTCTCATAGTGAAATTTAATATTTTCCAAGATTTATCAAAATCTATAGAGATGTGAGGATCAAACCCTTTAAATCTCTCATTGAAGTTACCAAGATGACCTTGATACAAAATTATCCAAATTATAGAATTATTCTTCAAATAATATGAGTTTAATAGATCAAATATCCAACATTTTGCTTCCATTTTGAATAAAATACACTTAAAATAGCTATAACTCCTAAAAATACTTTTTTGTTTTCCTCTATTCTAGTTATTTTAATATCCCACACATTAATCTTTAACAAGCCTCTATTCCAACTCCACTTGATCTCATCATGAATGTTAAGGTGTGGAGCCTAAAAGCTTCACATATGAGCACATTACCAAAGTTGCAGGTTTACACAATCACCGGCGTCGGTCAGGAGAGATCGACGTCGGTCAAGAGCAGTTGAAGAGATGCTGGCGTCAGTAGAGGATCGGCCGATGACAGTCACAGGAAAGCAGGCAGGAACCGGCGTCGGTTACTCGTGCGTCCAGAATGTTATTTCTGAGGACAGAACCGAGTGTTTGCATGATGAGTTTAAGTCTTAGTCTTAAGTTTGCATTTCTATTATTAGTAAGATTATTTTTAGAGCCCTTGTTCAAGAGGATTAACTGTTGGTTGTAAGTGCATGCTCAAGTTTCCTAATTCTATATGTAGGAAAGATCTTCTTAGCTTATTGTAATAGTAGTAGAACATTGTGAATGTTGAAGAATAGTACAGATTTATATCAATCCAAGTTGTTGGAGTTGATTTTACTTGAGAGAGAGAGCTCTTGAGGAATAGAGATCTAGAGAGAGATCTTGTGCATCTGAGAGAGGTGTGGAAGAAAGAAGTTTCTTCAATTGTATTCCTTTTGTAAAGAGTTTAATACAAGTTTTCAGGGTGGTTTCTTGTATCTCTTGTTCTTTGCTATTTATCATTCTAGTTACTTATCTATCTGATTCAATTCTGTGGTTTATTGCTTTCATAAGTGTAATCATATTGTTGGTTGATCCCCAACAAGTGGTATCAGAGCTTAGGTTCACTAACAGGTGGTTCAGATCTATGTAGTGTGTATTGATTACAGGTTGCTCACAGGGGTTTCTGTAGGGATTTCTGTTTGAGTGGGAAAAGCAATGGCAGAAGAAAGTAAATTGAGAATGGAGAAGTTTAATGGCAAGAACTATCAACATTGGAGAATGCAGATAGAGGACTATCTGTATCAGAAAGATCTATACTTACCGTTAGGTGGGACTGCAAAGAAGCCCAAAGACATGGATGATGAAGAATGGGAAGTTCTTGATAGAAAGGCTCTGGGGTCTATAAGACTGAGTCTAGCATCTACTGTGATATCTAATTTATCACAGGCAAAAACAATGGTAGAGTTGATGACTAATTTAGCAAATTTGTATGAAAAACCCTCAGCTTCTAACAAGGTATATCTTATGAAGCAGTTATTTAATTTGCATATGCAAGAAGGTGGATCTGTATCAAATCACCTAAATGATTTCCATGGAATTGTTAATCAATTAAGTTCAGTCAATATTGTGTTTGATGATGAAATTAAAGCTCTTTTAATATTATGTTCTTTGCCTAAAAGCTGGCATGGCTTGGTAATGGCAGTTTCTAATACTGCATCTGCTTCGAATATTTTAAAAGTAGAGGATGTTGTTAGTGTTATATTAAATGAGGAAATTCATAGGAAAAGCATAGAGGAAACATCAGGGAATGCTTTAAATCTTGAGAGCAGGGGAAGGCAAAAAGAGAAGAGCAAGAGGAGATCAAGATCTAAGTCTAAGGTGAGAGGTAGATCCAAATCTAGAAATGGCAAGAGGCCACAATGCTGGAATTATGGAAAGATGGGGCACATAAGCAGAGATTGCTGGTCAAATCCTAAGGAGGACAATCAGCACGAAGGAAAAGAAGAAGCAAAGGTTGCAGGTATTGCACAAAATGCTTTAATATTCTCTTTGCATAATAATATAGAATCTTGGGTTTTAGATTTTGGTGCATCTTTTCATGCCTCCCCTAATAGAGACTATTTCAGTGACTATATCCATGGAGATTTTGGAAAAGTGTATCTAGGGGATGATGAGCCTTGTAAGATTATTGGCAAAGGTAAAGTGCAGCTGAAGATGCAGAATGGAAACACATGGGTGTTGAGAGATGTGATGCATGTTCCTAGCTTGAAGAGAAATTTGATCTCTGTAGAAAAGTTAGGGGATGAGGGTTGTATAGTAACTCTCATAGCAGAATCTTGGAAGGTGACCAAGGGTGCACTTGTTATGGCCAGAGGTAAGAGAGTATGTACTCTCTATTTATGTAATTGTGTTACTAATATTTCTCCTTTTGTATTATCTACTTCAGATGTGGATGCTAAATTGTGGCACTCAAGGCTTGGCCACATGAGTGAGAAGGGGATGTCAATTCTTAAGTCTAAAGGTAAGATTTCAGATTTGAAAAGCATGGATCTAGAATTTTGTGAGCATTGTGTGTTTGGAAAATAGAAAAGGGTTAGTTTTCTCAAGACTGGGTCTACAAAGAAGAGGCATAAGTTGCAGCTTGTTCACATAGACGTGTGGGGACCGGCTCAGGTAGCTTCTATTGGAGGATCACAGTACTATGTTACGTTCATAGATGATGCTACAAGAAAGGTATTGATCTATTGTATTAAGAAGAAATCTGATGTATTTGAGACTTTTAAGATTTGGAAAGCTATGGTTGAGAATGAAACAGGCAGAAGATTGAAGTGCTTGAGATCTGACAATGGTGGTGAGTTCTATAGATTTAAGTTCAACTGGTATTGTTATATGCATGGAATCCATAGGCAAAGGATGGTTCTAAGGACACCTTAGCAGAATGGAATTACTGAAAGGATGAACAGAACAATAATGGAGCGTGCAAGGTGTATGAGATTGCATGCTAGGTTACCCTTAGAGTTTTGGGCAAAAGCTGTTGATACTGTAGTGTACCTGATTAACAGAGGACCCTCTACAGCTCTAGATGGTGGAATCCCAGAAGAGGCATGGACAGGTAAAAAGGTAGATCTCTCATATCTCAAAGTTTTTGGTTGTGAAGCCTTTGTGCACGTAGATAAGGAAAATAGAAAGAAGCTGGATGCTAAGTCTATGAGGTGCACATTTATTGGATATGGCTCAGATGATTTTGGTTTCAGATTTTGGAATCTAGGAACTAACAAGGTAATTAGGAGCCGTGATGTTGTTTTCAATGAAAAAGTGATGTATAGTGATCAGCTGAGGAAGCTGAATCAATCTGGGCAGAGCAATGGAGAATTGGATGAGGTGACGGTCCAAAATGAGCTCACGAGAAAAATAAATAATCACTTTCAGGAAAACACAGAGACCGACATCGACAGGTTAGGAACCAACGTCGACAGAATAGAAACTGATGTCGGTCATATAGAGACTGACGTCAGTAGAACATGAACTGATGTCGGCCAGGAAGAACCGGCGTCGGCCAGTAACAGGTATGTAGGTGACCGAGGTTGGTCACTATCAGAGAATTTGGGTGGACAGCGTGTTATGAATGAGTCTCAAACGCCCATTACGAGGTCAGAAAGGGTAAGTAAGCCTCCAATTAGATATTCTCCTTCACTATTCTATTTATTGCTAACTGATGGTGGAGAACTAGAGAGTTTTGAAGAAGCATTATAGGTGGAGTCCAAGAGTCAGTGGGAGCGTGGCATGGTTGAGGAGATGGAGTCCTTGAGAGAAAACCAAACATGGGATTTGGTTGAGTTGCCAGCTGGTAAGAGGACACTGAAGAATAGATGGACCTACAAGTTGAAGGAAGGTGAGAATGGACAGATGAGATATAAGGCCAGGTTGGTAGTGAAATGATTTGCACAAAAGCCAGGTATTGATTTTGGTGAGATTCTTTCTCCTGTTGTTAAAATGACTTCTATATAGGTTGTATTGTCTTTGGTTGCTATTGAGGATTTGCATCTTGAGCAGCTAGATGTTAAGACAACATTTCTTCATGGAGATTTGGATGAGGAAATATACATGGAATAGCCGGAAGGATTTGAGGTCAAGGGTAAGGAGAAGTTGGTGTGCAGATTGAAGAAAAGCTTGTATGGCCTCAAGCAAGCTCCTAGACAGTGGTATTTGAAATTTGACAAGTTTATGACTGAGCATAGCTACATTAGGTGTCAATCTGACCATTGTGTGTATTTTAAGAGATTGGATAATGGTAGATATATTATTCTATTGTTTTATGTAGATGATATGCTGGTTACAGGATCACACATGCAGGATATCTCTGAGCTTAAGGTGAAATTAGCTCAAACATTTGCTATGAAAGATTTGGGAGCAGCAAAGAAAATCCTTGGCATGAGCATTAAGAGAGACAGGAAAAATCACAGGTTGATATTGTCTCAAGAGGATTATGTGGACAAGGTGTTGAAACGGTTCAATATGCAGGATGTTAAATCGGTAAGCACACCTTTGGTTGGACATTTTAAGTTGAGTAAAGAACAATGTCCTAATTCACATGATGAGGTAGAGTACATGAGTAAGGTTCCATATTCTTCCGCAGTAGGGAGTTTAATGTATGCAATGGTGTGTACTAGACCGGATATTACCCAAGCAGTGGGAGTTGTAAGTAAGTCTATGGCCAATCTAGGGAAGGAACACTAGAAAGTAGTTCAGTGGATCCTTAGATATCTGAGAGGAACCAGCAGTAGGCACTTGTGCTATGGAGGTTCAGATACTTCTCTACATGGTTATGTAGATTTAGATATGGTAGGTGATTTGGATGGCAGAAAGAGCACCACAGGTTATATTTTCACTATTGGTGGAACGGCGGTTAGCTGGATATCTAAGTTGCAAAAGGTTGTTGCCTTGTCAACTACAGAAGCAGAGTATATTGCAGCCACAGAAGCTAGCAAAGAGATGATATGGATGACACGGTTCATGGAAGATCTTGGAAGGGAGCATGGGAGTTGCAGATTGTATAGTGACAGTCAGAGTGCAATCCATTTGGCTAAGAATTCAACCCTTTCATTCAAGAACCAAGCACATACAGCTTAGGTACCACTTCATATGGTAGGTATTGGAGGATGATGAGTTGAAGGTGGAGAAGATCCATATAGATAGGAATCCTGCTGATATGTTAACCAAGCTGATTACAAAGGAAAAGTTGAACTTTCATTCAACTTCTATTGGTCTTCATGATTGAGTTGAAGATGGATGAGCTAGAAGATGTTGCTATACAGGTAATGGTGCAGTTGTTTGTCTCCAAGTGGGAGATTGTTAAGGTGTGGAGCCTAAAACCTTCACATATGAGCACAATACCAAAGTTGTAGGTTTACACAGTCAACGGCGTCGGTTAGGAGAGACCGACGTCGGTCAGGAGCAGTTGAAGAGACGCCGGTGTCGGCAGAGGATCGACTGACGACAGTCACAGGCAAGCAGGCAGGAACCGGCGTCAATTACCTGTGCATCTAAAATTCTATTTTTGAGGATAGAACTGAGTGTTTTCATGATGAGTTTAAGTCTTAGTCTTAATTTCACATTTCTATTATTAGTAAGATTGTTTTTAGAGCCCTTGTTCAAGAGGCTTAACTGTTGGTTGTAAGTGCATGCTCAAGTTTCCTAATTCTATATGTAGGAAAGATCTTCTTAGCTTATTGTAATAGTAGTAGACCATTGTGAATGTTGAAGAACAGTACAGAGTTGTATCAATCCAAGTTGTTGGAGTTGATTGTACTTGAGAGAGAGAGCTCTTGAGGAGTAGAGATCTAGAGAGAGATCTTGTGCATCTGAGAGAGGTGTGGAAGAAAGAAGTTTCTTCAATTGTATTCCTTTTGTAAAGAGTTTAATACAAGTTTTTAGGGTGGTTTCTTGTATCTCTTATTCTTTTCTATTTATCATTCTAGTTACTTATCTATCTAATTCAATTCCGCGGTTTATTGCTTTCATAAGTGTAATCATATTGTTGGTTGATCCCCAACAATGAATAATGATGATCACATAAGTAGAGATAATAATGTTAAAGGTGTCATATTTAATGGAAAGGTGTGTAAAAAATGAAATGATTAAGTTAGCATGATTACAAGCCTTCTTGAGAATACTCACACTATCCCATTTTTAATAAGGAAATAAAGTTTTAAAAATATTGAAACTAGTTTCCATACCTTTCACATTATTAATAATAATGCTTGAGATCCTACCAAATATTCCTATATTGAAATGAAAGTTTTCATTAGGAGAGAAGACCCCCAAATTTGAGATATCCTTTACCCTATCTATCCAACACATGGATAATACTAATAGATTAAAATATGGATTGAACTTAAATTTTTTGAGAAACTTTGGTTGTAAGATCTTGGACATCCCTTCATTATAAAAAATATATTATATAAACCTCATTATTATCAAAATAATCATATACCTTATTTATTTTTATATAAACATGATTAATAAAGACCTTCAAATGATTGAATAATAAATCCTTAAATTTTTAGTCATCCAACTTGAGGAGTGTATATTGGGAGATAATTTATTGTATTCAAATAATGCCCTTCTATAATGAGGTGATAAACCAAAAATCTTTTGCCACTTGAACACCCTAAATGGATACTTTAGTTTCTTCCAAGTGATTTTTTTGAACTCCCAATTTTATAGCATAGGTTGTTAATTGTATGCATTCAAAAATTCAACATGTCTATAAATCAATCCTAGCTCAGAGAAGATAGAGCATACCTACACTTATGATTGGGAATACATTTTTTAAGCAAGGACAAGACCAATATGGGGATATGATAGAACTAATTAGGGAATCACTTGACACATTACACCATGATATTAAAGGTTTAAAATCCTAAAGTCTAACACAATCATGACACAACCCTAAAATATTCCTAGGTTTAATTTTCACTCTATTCTAATAACAATAAATTAAATGTAATCTAGTTCTCACCAAAGCTTGTAGCCCAAAGTAGGGTTTATAAAAAAAACAAACTAAACTAAACATATTCATGTATATGTATACAAAATCCTAATATTTGGAAGAAATAAGCACAACTACATTATCTATCTACTCTTACAAAGGATAAATAAATTTAGGAATACTTACCTTGAAGATGAACCCATCAAGCCTTAATATCTCCCTTGGCCAAGGTGCTTTGCAAGAGATTATTGTTTTATGTAAGGATAAAAAATATAAATCACCTATAGGCTACAAAACCTATCTATACATCCAAAATACTTCTCCACAATACAAGATCCGTGTCTCCAAAGAAAGTATGGAACCCTAAGCTTTAATCCTTAAGTAGAATGGTCAATAAGTAGATGTTCATTCACACTTATTATTCTTCACTTATATTATTAAAAATGGCTTTAAATGAGCTTATATATATAGGTGGATCTTTCCCTAAACCCTCTTAGAAACATTGGCTATATAGAGTCAACCTAGTCAACCCTATATATTTTTAAGATAATTCACTAGGTCTGAGCTTGGTCAAATGAAGGGCTAATAAACTTAAAGAGTGAAAAATACCCATAGATTTTATAGGGTCAACCCACATTGTAAAATACTATAATGGGTAAGGCTAATAATAATAAGCTTAGGGTAAATGGTTTTTAGAATATGAGTGTGTAAATGGCAAGTGGCAAAAGGGACAACAATATTATGAAGCACCAATGGTCTGCCTACCTTTTTCCCAGTGTACCACTTAAGGAATGCACTTAAAGAGATTTATAATAAATGGGTTCTTTCAATATATAAATTCTTATTAATCAATAAAATTTAAAAAAAATTATGTATATACATATGTCCCACTCGAAGCTCATAACGTGTCATGTAAGTGCAACACAGGATGGTGGTTCAGGATAAAACATGATAACACACAATGTGGATGCTAAGTAAAAGTGTAGTAAGAAATATATAAGAAAAATGAAAAGATAAAATCTGAAAAACACATATCTTTACTTACCTTATTGCTATAACTAAAGAATTAGATTACAAGAGATGTGAAGGCATCTGATGTGAAGAACACTAGGTGAACTTGTAGAAGTTACTGCAAAAAATAGCCAATATCAAAAAATTTGGAAGATAATCATATGATAGTGAAAAAATTTCTCTACATTATCATGAATCCAATACATTTTATGATTTTGAAAATGGATGATTAAAAAAATATATAAGAAAAATAAGGAATCTGCAGGAAAATAATTAAATAATTTGAATTGTTAAAAAGCATTTTTAAATAGGGGAAAGAGAAGTCATTTTATTATTTTGACTTGTGAATGAAAATAAAAAGATATCTAGATATTAGAAAAGATAGGATGGAAAGGAGATGATAGGGTAGACAAGGAGAGGTTCCAAGAATGGTAGCAAGTGCACTATAGGTATGTAACTATGAATTTTAAGCTAGTTTTTTAGTATTGTGTTGAATTAAGTGAATTTTTAGAAAAAAAATGTAATTTTAGCATTTTTAGATGTTAGAATGGAAAAAAATTAAATTATATAATTATAACATAGAAAAATAGGAAATGGGTTTAGAGGAATTAGGAAGAAAATGGAAAAATGCAATTGTTTAGGAAAATGTAAGGGGTCAACAGTTCAAAACAATTGGGTCAACCTAGTTAACCTAGTAGGTTGAAAATAGGAAAAATCCACACTATCAACCCCATAGGTGTGTGTCAACCTTGTAAATTTTACAAACTAACAACCTAGTATAATTTTATAACTGATCCAAAAAGTTTGGAATGATAATGCAGTACTAAGGAGGGGAAAATAAGAGGGTTGACTTAGATTTTTTAGTCAACTAGACCAAAAATAAGGAACTAATTTGACCAAACAACCAAAATTATACAAAAATGTATTAAAATGGTTAAAATAAGGCTATAATGGCCCAAAATGACCAAGTAAGGGCAAAAAGGACCAAATATGCTAGAAATAGGTAATAATGAATGAAATAAAGCAATTTAAGCTTATTTTTTATTAAAATTGTAAAAAGAATGTATTTTGACTATACATGACATGGAGGATATAATACATCTTTTATTATTTATTGGTTTTAGATATGACCCCATTTCTATAGATTAGTAGATGTCTCTTAGCTACCAAATCTATTAGAGCATCTAACCATAGGTGATAGATCTAGGCTAGTAGTTGTAGGCTTAGGAGGAATAACTGACATGTGTAGGATTCCTCTAAGTTTAGATATATTAGTCATGTTCCTTAAATGTTGGGAATGATTGACTAATACCTTTAGATTGAAGTTAGTTGGGGATGTGGTAGAGGTAGCTATCACTTTGGAGGATGTGCATGCCATCTTAGGGCTAACAATAACATAAGCACTAGTGACTGAAAGCATAATAGATAGCCTAGAGTAGAGGATAACCTTGTATATGTGGGATACATGCTTGGATATGATATTAGGAGGTAGGTGAGTTAGTATGTTTGACATGTATGCGTCATAGATTATAAATATTCAAAAGGATATGATAGGACTTGTGACATAGTGAGTGTTATGGCATAAGTTAGATGGTAAGGTACCACTATTCATGGTAGCTTTGAGTAGGAGGATTCTAGAGGAGGGTATACTATATGATCTAGGGTCTGTCATCTAGGTCCAACTCATACATGATCTTTATAAGGTGTTATTTAGAGGGTAAAAATCTATAAGACTGATCATATTGTTGATGGCTTGGATCTATGAGAGGTTTTGCATGTGTCAGCTAGTTGGGTTGCCCCATGTGATTAATGATAGGTTACCTTGAGTGTAGAGATGGAAGGAAGACTAGGTAGCATAGGTTGTTCCCTAAATGCTAGTGTTATAGACTATGAGACATGTAAACATAGTGTGGTATCCATATGGAGACATAATGACTACATGGTTGAGTTAGTACATAGTTGCACCAACTATAGTGAGGATAGAGGTTATTGGACACTATAATTGGTGGAGATATCCATATCTAGTGTCATGGTTTTTAGGACAAATGGGCTTACCTCATCTAGTGGCACTAATTTTGATGCATGAGTAGTGGGTTTGGCATGTGATAGATCCATGAGGGAGGAGGGGACTAGGGCCACTAGTGATGAGGCCAATGCTTAGAACACATCATGATTAGACATGTATTGAGTGAGCATAATAAGGAACCAAGAAAGAGGAGAGGGATGTAGAGGTATTGGTACTAGAGATACCAAAACTAGCTCTATAATGAGATGAAATATGACCACTAAGGACATGGTGTCGATGGAGGTAGGAAGAGCAAGAGAGAGTAGAGACTATCACCATCCTTGAGGACCTAATAGGTGATCTATAGGAGAGTTTAATAATAAAAAGGCCACTTAGGCATAGGCTAAGGTAGATGTGAGCCATGATAGTTGAATTTGAGCTAAGGAGGTGACCTATAGATGAGGTGCTAATAGTCCATGTAGATAGAGAGGTTGTGCTAGGTGATTTCATAGATGGTGAGACCATAGTGGATAATAAATAGATAGGTAATAAAGATGATTAAATTGTTACTTAATTTTTTAATCTAAAATAAAGACTATAGGTAGATAGATATTTTGAGATATGATAGTAATCTAATATCTATCATGGTGTGATTTTGTAGGTATAGCTAAGGATGAGGAGGAGAGATGGGGGTACTTTATAATTAAATTACTCCATGACATATTGGACAATATTCTAAAATAATATGACCCTACTACATTATAGGACTCCAGTGTATCATCTACCCCAACTTAGGTGAGCTAGTTTAGATTAGTAGGGGAGGTAGCTAGGTAGATATGAGAATAAAGGAAGAGGATACATATACAAACATAGATGGGTGTAGGAAAGATATGAGCATGGTAGGCTATGGTAGAGGAGATATGTATGCATCTAGCTACAGTGATGTATATGACACAAGCACATATGATGATGTAGACCCAATTGATGTAGGCCCATACATCAACCCAGACTAAGTTAGTGTAGGCATAGGTGTAGATAGTGCATCTATAGGGATAGGTAGAGGTATTGTGATCTTGTATGGCCTCCTTACAACATATTATTTGGAGGAGTCAAACCAAGGCCTTGTTAGGTAGTATGGCTAGGCCACAAGATAAATAGGATGAGGCCCAACCATAGAGCTAGAGCATTGTATATATGGTTGTATTTTTTGTATCAAAATTCATGATATATATATATATATATATATATATATATATCATTTTTTCATATTGATGTTTATTGTGTATGTTATCATTATTATGGTTGTGTTTTTGGATGCTTTGGATATATTTCTTTCTAGTAAATGTATTTAAATATTGTTATATATGCTATAGGAAATATATGAGATGTGGTTTCTTTTCTAGCATTATGTAGAACACATGCATGGATTAAAAAATAGTAAAAAAGGACTTAGTAAAATATAATCAATCAAAAATGTACTACACATTATTTAAAGATAGGAAATGTGTAATAAAAAGAAAATGACTAAGTATAAAGAACCAAGAGATGGTAAAACAAGATGGTAGAAAGGAATTTGTTCTTAGACCAAATTAAAATATTTTTACACCAAATTAAAACAAGTAAAATCATACTAAATAATGTTGGGAATTATGAAAACAATGTTATAAAATGGAAGGTATGTAAAAGGGCACAAATGGTATAAAAACAAAATTGGCAAAAGATTGGTCTTAAATTGATCACACTAATTCAAGATGGGAAGTATGAAAAATTCAAGAAATGGTTGTAATATTACATACACTCAAAAAATAATAATATAAAAGAGAAATAAAAATGAATTAATCATAAAACATACTAAATCAAGTTGGGAAGCATGTCAATTACATGTAACTTCATAATCAATCACATCCTATCTCATATTTGACACATGTAATTTTATTTGACTATATTATTGGAAAATTTTGTGAGAAATGTCGGGTCCTATCCATATTCTTACATTTCAACTCACAAATACAAAACCAATGGGGTGGAAAATTTAGGTAACAAATGATGTTGGTAATAAGAAGGTAAAATTTTGGTAATTTGTGAATATGGCTAGGTCATATCCATGGTTTTACAATGCAACTCATAAATGAGATCCCAAGGTGAGTGATCAATAGACAAACCAATATTTGTCAAGAGGAAACATGAAGGATATATGGGAATGAAAAAGGGAGTGTAAAAATCAAGACTTAAGCATCTTATGAGAAGATCTTAGGAGATAAGAGGCATACTAAAGACATGAGAAGACATTAAGTGATTAGTGACCATCAATATACAAAGGAACCCTATTCTCTATAAGTAAAAAGATTTATAGCCATATAAGAATGATACTAGGATCAACTAATTAATGTATATTGGTAAAATAAAATTAAAATGGACCTACCTTCCTATGACATGTTCCCTATTCTTTAGGACCCCTTACATAGTCATCGATCTACTATGAAGATTAGGTACTTGCATGAGAAAGTAGGTATCACTAAAAGATTTTTTTATTCTCCTCTTCTAATCCACTAGCTTACCACACCCCAAAAGACCTTGACTCTATCATGAGTCCAAATATGGAGTTTGAGTTTCAAATATAAGAAGGAGATGTGCTTTGAATCATGTTTTTTGTGTGATTTTACTTTTAAGAATATTTTTTCCTTTTATATCATTTCCTTTTGTAAAATGATTTGGATTTTAACTTTTTATTGATTTTGAAGATTCCTCATCCATAAAAATTTAGAATGACCAATCATGAGAGATGTAGTGATACACACGAATGATCTTTAGGCTAAGGCTAAAGGAATCTATGTAACCAAAGATAAAGACTGACTTGGACACTTAGACTTAACAATGAAATAACATGTGATCTCAAGTCTCAACCATGTATATGCTTAGTTTGAGAAAAAGGAAGAAGGGAAAAAAGAGATATAAAGTTGACCAGTGAAAGGAAAGTATAATGTGAAGAATTATTTTCTAACTGATCACATGGTAAAAGGAGATAAGGACCAAAGGGAACAAGGTTTATATAACCAAGTCACAATGAGAATTATCTATGAAAAATAGAGAGAATAAATCAAATAATCATGAATACACAAGAAGAGAGTTTTGATAAAAACTCAAGAAATAAAGAGAAATTAATGATATATAAAGACAATCATATGCAAATATAAATGACAAGATAAGCAAGATATAGTACCAGATAGTAAAGAATCACTATATAAGAAAACTAAGAATTTGACACAGTGTCAAATGATATAACAGATAGATAATAATGAAATTGGATAACACATCCAATAAAAATTTAAATTTAAAGACACCATTCATGTGCTCATAAATAATTATAAATCTACCCACACACATTATCCAAGACATCAAATAAATCTCTATGAAGCTAGATACAAACTGCTACTAATGTTTCATCAATATTTGTTGAAAACTAGGGAAAAAATTTTCATCTAATCTCCTTAACTAAAAATTAGGAGTGCATAAAGGATGATGCTAAGGAAAATTATTAAATGGATGCTTAAGATAATGCCTAGGAGTGGGCTCTATGGGATAATCAGGAATCACCAGTGGGGAAGGATACATAGGTGAGGGATTCAGAGGTGGCAAAGGATCCATAGGTGAAAGAAGATCCATAGGTGAAGGAATCATGGGTGGAGACATATAAGGTGGTGAATGAACCATAGGTGGGATGGAACCAATATATTTTTATCCATGGGATAAAAATGAGGAACCTTCTTTGTTAGAAAAACTTATGGGAGGAAAAGAAAAAGGTCTAGGAATAGCTACAAGGTGATCCTTAAAGTGTTATTGAAGGATGTGGCAATGATCAGTGTCATGGGTGACACATTGGTTCCATAGATAATATACCTCACCATTCTTAGGTATATATTCAATTTGAACCTTTTGGGGAGGCATGGATTTATCTAAGGAAAGATAATAAGGATGCATAGTATCAAGATATTACCCTAACTTGTGACAATGGGTAGAAGAATGATTATCTATCTCATGGAAGAAACAAATATGTTTATGAGTATTTTTAATATAATTACTCATTTAATGTGGTATAATATAAGTGGAATAAGTTTTAGAACACTAATCAGCCCATTTGGTAGATAGACGAGTCATCTTAGGTAAGGGAATAAAACCATCAATAAGGGAACGAGCTCAACTATAGGAGGAATAAGAATGGGCTCAAATATAGCAATAAAATGAATGTAATTTGATAAGGGCTCAACTAAGGGAGTGGTAGGATCTACAAAATGTCTAATTAGGGTTGTACTAATCTTAGGAGTAAACCAAATATGGTGATTAAGGAATCTACAAAATGGTAAGGTTTGGTCATAGCATGATCCATGAGTATAATCATATGAGGCTCCTTAGAAACTAGAGGTTTTATCACCATCTCTACCCTATGATAAAGAGGAAAAATACTAAAATTAAGAACTATAAATGAAGGAATATGGTAAGATACATGAAATTACTTAATTAAAGAAGAATGATAATGAATAATATTGACATCATGAGCTTGTGTAAAACTACCTAAGAATGGATCATCTAAGGAATAACCATCATCATAACTTAGGGTCTAAAGATTAATGACACAAATAGGGATAACATTGTCATCTGAGGAAGTGTGGTGAATATAATTCCAAGTCTTGGTTAAGACTATAGGAATATCATTATAAGGAGGCTTATGAGAACGAGGCTATAAAGAAGTAAGAAGTTGTAAGATGAGATGAGGTGAAAGATCAAAAGTTTTAATCTTTAATTTAATCTCATTGAGCTCATCATAATTATAATCTAAGAGGTTAAGAGGAATGTTCCTAATGATTTTGGGATTTACATTGTAGCTTTGGTTTGAATTGATGGGAAAATTAAGATGTTACGACTCACAGAATGGAATGTTGGGAAAAGGTTCAAGAGTAGGAATCTTAAAGAAACCATGGTCTTGAAATTGTTCAAAATTATAAGGGTTAGTGTTACCCTGAATCCTATAAATGGTTCCATTATGAGGGAATTTAATGCATTGGCAAGCAGAAGAAGTAACAACTCACATACAATGAGTCCATGGCCAACTAAGTAAGATGTTATAATAAATGCAAAAGTTAAAGATCATCACCTTCACACAAATTGTGATAGGTGGGATGGTAATGGGAAGCCACACACAACCTAGATAAGGCATTTACCTTCTATCATATCTTTGGTAGGTGACGTGTAGATTTGAGATTGTATTTTGAGTAACTAAGGGTATTAATGAAATCAAGAGAGGTAACATAGGTGCTAGAACCATTGTCAATCAATGCAAAATTAAGTTGGATATCACCTATTTGAACACTAATGAATAAGGGAGGATCATCTACATGAATAAAAATCATGTTGGGAATTATAGAAGCTAAAGGACATTTTAAGGAAAGAGAAGTGTTTAGAGTTTCATCAACATTTATAGAAATCTCTTCACATTATTTTAATATACTATCCTCATATATAGATAAGGTTACCTCCAAAACTACGAGGGGGGATTAAGGACATTCATCTCAAATAATAGTTTTATAATATGGTTTATATGATGAGGAGAAGTCCTCATAAGCTCAAGGAATTAAATTTGGGATGGAGATTAGTTAGTTCTATGATGGGATCCTATTCATCATAACCTATAAGAAGGTTGTTAGATATATGTGCATAATGATTAAGGAGGTCCTTGAAAGTAGGAACCAAAGCACATTGTAATTTATGTTGATAAGAAGAATAATATTTATAATAAGGTTGAAAATCATGTTGTGATGATGAAGTAGTTGATTGAAGTGGATTTTGAGAATTGGTAGAAGAAATGTTAGTATAAATTTGATTGTCATTAGTGTTAGAATATGATGGAAGAGTTGTTGAAATAGAAAATGAAGTGTTATCCAAGGGATAATTATAAATTGAATCATCAAAATTAATAAGGTCATCTTGACCTAACTTATTTAAATGAGTTGGAGAAGAATCCTAGATAATGTGATATGTTCTATATGAAGGATGAGTGTAGATAGGTTGAGAATTGATAAAATAAACCTCCCTTCACATATTAGTCATGTTAACCACATTATCTTTAGAATTTGGTTCAAAAATTATTTATACATTATTGGTGGAAGGGGAGGATTTGTCTTGATTATCTTAAATAAGTTGATGATTAGGAATAGGATCTTTATAGATAACTAAATGAGCATTGGCTTGATTTAAGGCTTGAGTTTTATCATGTGATTTATAATCCTTCAAATAAATTTCATAAGCTTATTAATTTTTTTGAATGATAGAATCATGATCAAAATTAGGACCAAGAATAAAATCCATATCTAAATTACAAAGTTGTCTACATGTCTCATAATAATGACCCCAACTAGTATGAAACCAACAAAACTTGTTAGGATCATATCAACATTTCATAGGATAGGTAAGGTCAATATATCATGGAAGAGGCATAGGTAGATGCTTAATAAACTCATTTGAGGATAGAGGTTTATGAACATTAATGTTTTTTGGTGAAGATAAATTAGTATTGGTATATTATTAAGGAGGAGCTAGTTCTGGAGGAGTAAGAATGATAGTTTGAACCTTGTGAATGGTGTCATAAGCATCTATAACACCATCATTGGTAATATTGTGATTTTTATTCTTAAGTAAGAGATGAGGAACCATAGAAGGTTGGAGTAGCTTGATTTGGTGCATAAGGAAATATTATCATTTAGCTTGGTCAATAACCTCCTCCAATGTATGTGGAGAGAGAGTGTGGACCCTATATTTAAGTTTAGGAAAAAGGGAATTGGTAAAGAAATGGAAAAGATTGTCATCAACCATGTTATGTTCAAATTTGTTTGACAAAGTTTTCCATCTTTTAAAAAAGCCTTGATCAGTTTCATTTTTGAGTTATTTACAATTTATGAAGTGGGCTAAAGTGTTTTCAGGAAGATCACTAGTTTGGAATTATTTAACTAAAGCATTAACTAAATCTTCCAAACTAATAATGGAATGATTTCTAATTTGGTTGTACCAATCCAAGGCATCACCTATGAAAGTTTTGGCTAAGATTTTGGTAGTAGTAAAGGTGTTCAATTTAACTCAATCCTTATAAAGATTTCTAAATATTTTAAGATGAAGGGTGGGATCAGTTGATCCATTATAATAAATTATAGGTGTGATACCTCCAATATTAATTTATCAATTTGAGTAGTAAGAGGTTCATTTTGGAGATGCTTGATGGCTTTGTTGACTAAAAGAGGTTAGGGAAGGAGATTTCCTTTTGAATCTTGGAGAGGAGGAGGGGGAACATTTTGGTTATGTATTCCCCAAGCTATTGGTTAAGGATGAGATCGAAGATGAAGAAGGTGGTTTTGCATTCTCATCATTTGATTTGTGTTATGAGATTGAAAGGTATTCATTTAATTGAGTGTTTGTAAAAATAGCTAATGTGTTTGACTAGTTTTTTTTAGAAGCATTAGAGGTGGTATTAGTGGCTTGGGTACCATTATTAGTGTTGGGAGGATCTTGAGAGGAATTATGAGAATGTGAAGCACTAGTGGAAAAATTTGCTTGTGTAGCAAAAGATGGACTAATGAATGGTTGAGAAGAAGAAGCACTAGTAGCATCATTATCTTGGGTAGAAAAATATGCACTAGTGAAAGGATTAAGGATAGTGAATCTTATGAGAGTCCCATTAGATGTATAACCTACCATGTTAGTGGACATAGTATCCATGGAGGTGGAAGAAGTTAGAGAAGAAGAGGTTAGTGTATGAAAAGGGGTCATAATTGAAGGAATAGGTTACGCGTCAAATAAATGGTACCCTCAAATCTAGTTGAGGATGTAGGAGTAGGTGAATGAGGCTCTTCAACTTGACCACCAATCATAATATTTTAAATGGTAAAAGGATCATTTCCTCAATGTTGAGGAAATTCAAAGATAAAGAAGATCATTTTGGGGGTATACTCTAATTTAAGTTGGTTTTCTAATGAGAATAGTGGATTACATTGTGAATAGGTATTAGGAGGGGTGCCATAGTTCATTTTTCAAGTGGAAATATGAACATTACTAACATCCAAAAGAGGAACCCTACTCTATCTATGGGAGGCCCTATGTGGGTTGGTAAGATTCATCATGTCTGCTAGCTACAACTCATTATTATCATCAAACAAAAATTCCATGATGAAGGGAAAAAAAGAGAGATCAGAAAGCAAGGAAATAGGAAATGAAAAAATAGAACAAGGTTGACTAAGTTGACCTAGCACAAAAATAGGGTCTGCAAATGGTACAAGGCTGACTAGGTCAATCTAGTATAATGAATAGAAATTTGAAAAGAGAAGATAGGGTCTGTAAACTATACAGGGTCAACTGGGTTCATCCATTATAATGAATAGAGGCTAGAAAAAGGTATGGGGTATGTAAACTATACAAGGTTGACTGGGTTGATCTAATAAAGCGAATAGGGGCTAGAAAAGGGTACAAGTTTGACTGGGTCAACCTAGTATAGTAAAAATGGAAATTTATAAACTAATGATAGATTTGTGTACTAAAATAAGATAAATTTTGAAATAAATTTGAAAATAAATAGCTAAAAGTAAATAAACAGTCATTTGGATCAATGTTGGCTAATATAATTGAGTCACACATCATAAAACCTTACACCAATGTTGGCTAATGCAAGTTTTTAAAATACAAAATACAATTGAGCAAAGAGAAAGAAATAAACTTAGAATCTAAATAGCTAACTAATTGGTCAACTTGAATATTTATTATATTATTAAGATATGATTTTAAATGTGATGGGAAGTTGGCTTGTAAGTAAGGAACTAGAATGTCAATCTACGGATTATTTCAGTTAGTTTGAGTTGAAAGGGACTATAGTGGAAATGATATAAGCTTATTATTCAATCCTACCCCATCACTTCACACATCATAGAAATAAGGGTATTAGGTACTTATCCAAAATATATGAAATTAGAAATGCATCATGTCTATAAATCAATCATGGCTAGGAGAAGATAGAGCATACCTACACTTCTAATTGTGAATATATTTTTTTAAGTAGGGTCATAAATAATATGGGGATCTATTAGACCTATTTATGGGATCAATGTTTACAATAAAACATGCTAGGAAGGGTTCCAAAGCCTATAATCTAACACAATCATGCAATAACCCTAAAAGAGTCTTAGGTTTAATGTTCACTCTATTATAATAAAAAGAAAGTAAATCTAATATAGTTCCCACCAAATATTGTGTCATAAAGTATGGGTTAGAAACCAAAAAAAATAAACTAAACATGTATAAAATATATATACTCACATAAACATATACATAATCCTAATACATGGAAGAAAAAATAATACCTACATTATATATCTACTCTTACAAAGGAGAAATAAAGTTGGGAATACTTACCTTGAAGACGAACCCACCAAGACTCAATCTTTCCCTTTTACAAAGTGCTTCACAAGAGATTGGTGTGGTATGTATGGATAACAAAGACAAATCATCTCTAGGCTACACAACCTATCTATGCATCTAAAAGACTTCTCCATAAGACAAGATTTATATCTCTAAAGAAAGTATGGAACCCTAAGCTTTAATCCATGAGTAGAATGGTCAATAAGAAGATGTTTATTTTCACTTATTCTTCTTCACTTCTCTTCTCACAAATGGTTGGAAATGAACTTGTATATATAGGTGAATCTTTCCCTAAATCCTCTTGAAAATGTTGGATATATAGGGTCAACACAATTGACCTTGTATGTTTTTAGGGACAATTCACTAGGTTTGTGCTAGGTTAGCCAAAGGGATAACAAACTAAAAGAGTGAAAAATACCCCTAGACTGAATAGGGTTGACCCAATTGACCTAGTATATTTGGTCATCCAAAAGGGAATTAAGGCAAGAAAAGAAGGATAAATCATGGAAAAATACTGGAATAGGTAAGGCTGAGAAGAATAAGCTTAGGGTTAATGGTTTTTAAGAGATGAGTGTGTAGATGGAAAGTGGTAAAAGGGAAAACAATCTTATGAAGCACCAATGGTCTACCCACCCATTTCCTAGTGCACCCCTTAAGGCATTCACTTAGAGAGATTGAGACTCGATAGGTTCTTTCAAGATACAAAGTGTTAATAATCAATAAAAGTTTATAAATATTATGTGTATATGTTAATAATACTCCTTTATTATTTCTTATAATACCACCTCCTCCTACCTTCTCTAGATTATTTTTAGAAGTTCCATTGAATTTTATCTTTACCCACCATAGATAAGGGGATAACCATTTAACTAGCCTCCTTAAATCTTTATTTGTATCAATATATTGTTGGGGATCAACCAACAATATGATTACACTTATGAAAGCAATAAACCACAGAATTAAATCAGATAGATAAGTAACTAGAATGATAAATAGAAAATAACAAGAGATACAAAAAACCACCTTGAAAACTTGTATTAAACTCTTTACAAAAGGAATACAATTGAAGAAACTTCTTTCTTCCACACCTCTCTCAGATGTACAAGATCTCTCTCTAGATCTCTTTCCCTCAAGAGCTCTCTCTCTCTCAAGTACAATCAACTCCAACAACCTAGATTGATTCACCTATATAATTCTGTACTATTCTTCAACATTCACATACAATGAACTACTACTACCACAATAAGCTAAGAAGATCTTTCCTACATATAGAATTAGGAAACTTGAGCATGCACTTACAACCAACAGTTAAGCCTCTTGAACAAGGGCTCTAAAAATAGTCTTGTTAATAATAGAGACGTAGACTTAAGACTACAACTTAATCTCATCATGAAAACACTTGGTTCTATCCTCAGAAATCACTTTTTGGATGCATAGGTAACTGACACCAGTTCCTGCCTACTTGCACCTGACTGACATCGGCCGATCCCTACCGACACCGGCATCTCTTCAACTGCTCTTGACCGATGTCAGTCGCTCCTGACCGACACCGGTGACTATCTAAACCTGCAACTATTAAAATGCACTCATTTGTGAAGCTTTTAGGATCCACACCTTAACAATCTCCCACTTGGAGATAAACAGCTGCACTAGTACCTGTACAACAACATCTTCTAGCTCCTCCATCTTCAACTCAATCATGAAGACCAATAGAAGTTGAATGAAGATTCAAATTCTCCTTTGTAACCGGCTTGGTTAACATATTATTAGGATTCTTATCTGTATGGATCTTCTCTAGCTTCAACTCACCATCTTCCAATACCTGTCTTATGAAGTGGTACCTAAGCTGTATATGCTTGGTTCTTGAATGAAAGGCCAAATTCTTAGCCAAATGAATGGCACTCTGACGATCACTGTATAGTCTGCAACTCTCTTGCTCCTTTCCAAGATCTTCCATGAACCGTGTCATCCATATCATCTCTTTGCTAGCCTTTGTGGCTGCAATATACTCTACTTCTGTAGTTGACAAGGCAACAACCTTTTACAACTTTGATATCCAGCTAACCGTCGTTCCACCAACAGTGAAAACATATCCTATGGTGCTCCTCCTGCCATCCAAATCACCTACCATATCTAAATCTACATAGCCATGTAGAGAAGTATCTAAACCTCCATAGCACAAATGCCTACTACTGGTTCCTCTCAGATATATAAGGATCCACTGAACTACTTTCTAGTGTTCCTTTCCTGGATTGGCCATATACTTACTTACAACTCCCACTGCTTGGGCAATATCCGGTCTAGTACACACCATTGCATACATTAAACTCCCTAATATGGAAGAATATGGAACCTTACTCATGTACTCTACCTCATCATGTGAATTAGGACATTGTTCTTTACTTAACTTAAAATGTCCAGCCAAAGGTGTGCTTACTAGTTTAACATCCTGCATATTAAATCGTTTCAACACCTTGTTCACATAATCCTCTTGAGACAAAATCAACCAATGATTTTTCCTGTCTCTCTTAATGCTCATGCCAAAGATTTTCTTTGTTGCTCCCAAATCCTTCATGGCAAATGTTTGAGCTAATTTCACTTTAAGCTTAGAGATATCCTGCATGTGTGATCCTACAACCAACATATCATCTACATACAACAATAGAATAATATATCTACCATTATCCAATCTCTTAAAATACACACAATGGTCATATTGACACTTACTATAGCCATGCTCAGTCATAAACCTATCAAATTTCAATTACCACTATCTAGGAGCTTGCTTGAGGCCATACAAGCTTTTCTTCAATCTGCACACTAACTTCTCCTTACCCTTGACCTTAAATCCTTCCGATTGTTCCATGTATATTTCTTCATCCAAATCACCATGAAGAAATTTTGTCTTAACATCTAGCTACTCAAGATGCAAATCCTCAATAGCAACCAAAGACAATACAACCCATATAGAAGTCATTTTAACAACAGGAGAAAAAATCTCACCAAAATCAATACCTAGCTTTTGTGCAAATCCTTTTACTACCAACCTAGCCTTATATCTCATCTGTCCATTCTCACCTTCCTTCAACCTGTAGGTCCATCTGTTCTTTAGTGTCCTCTTACCAGCTGGCAACTCAACCAAATCCCATGTTTGGTTCTCTCTCAAGGACTCCATCTCCTCAACCATGCCATGCTCCCACTGACTCTTGGACTCCACCTATAATGCTTCTTCAAAACTCTCTGGTTCTCCACCATCAGTTATCAATAAATAGAATAATGAAGGAGAATATCTAATTGGAGGCTTACTTACCCTTTCTGACCTACTGATGGGTGTCTGAGACTCGTTCACAACACGCTATCTACCCAAATTCTCTGACAGTGACCGACCTCGGTCACCTCCAAACCTATTACTAGCCGATGCTAGTTCTTCCTGACTGATGTCGGTTCCTATCCTATCAACATTGGTCCCTGTACTGCCAACATCAGTTTCTATTCTGCCAATGTCAGTTCCTGACCTGTCGACATTGGTCTCTGTGTTTTCCTGCAAGTGATTATTTATTTTTCTCGTGAGCTCATTTTGGACCATCACCTCGTCTAATTCTCCGCTGCTCTACCTAGATTGATTCAGCTTCTTCAGCTAATCACTATACATCACTTTTTCATTGAAAACAACATCATGGCTCCTAACTACCTTGTTAGTTCCTAGATTCCAAAATATGAAACCAAAATCATCTGAGCCATAGCCAATAAACGTGCACCTCATAGACTTAGCATCCAGCTTCTTTCTATTTTCCTTATCTACGTGCACAAAGGCTTCACAACCAAAAACTTTGAGATATGAGAGATCTACCTTTTTACCTGTCCATGCCTCTTCTGGAATTCCACCATCCAGAGCTATAGACGGTCCTCTATTAATCAGGTATATTGCAGTATCCACCACTTCTGTCCAAAAATCTAAGGGCAAATTAGCATGCAATCGCATACATCTTGTGCACTCCATGATTTTTCTGTTCATCCTTTCAGCAATACCATTCTGCTGAGGTGTCTTTGGAACCATCCTTTACCTGTGGATTCTATGCATATAACAATACTAATTAAACTTGTAGCTGCAGAACTCACCACCATTGTCAGATCTCAGGCACTTCAATCTTCTACCTATTTCATTCTCAACCATAGCTTTCCAAATCTTAAAAGTCTCAAATACATCAAATTTATTCTTAATACAATAGATCCATACCTTTCTTGTAGCATCATCTATGAACGTAACATAGTACTGTGATCCTCCAATAGAAGCTACTTGAGCTGGTCCCCACACCTCTGTGTGAACAAGATGTAACTTATGCCTCTTCTTTGTTGACCCAGTCTTAAGAAAACTCACTCTCTTCTATTTTCCAAACACACAATGCTCAAAAAAATCTAGAGCTATGTTTTTCAAATCTGAAAGCTTACCTTTAGACTTAAGAATTGACATCCCCTTCTCACTCATTTGGCCAAGCCTTGAGTGCCATAGTTTAGCATCCACATCTAAAGTAGATAATACAGAAGGAGAAATATTAGTAACACAATTACATAAATAGAGAGTACCTACTCTCTTACCTCTAGCCATAACAAGTGCACCCTTGGTCACCTTCCAAGATTTAGCTGTGAGAGTTACTGTACAACCCTCATCCCTTAACTTTCTTATAGAAATAAAATTCCTCCTCAAGCTAGGAACATGCATAACATCTCTCAACACCCATGTGTTGCCATTCTACATTTTCAACTACACTTTACCTTTGCCAATTATTTTACAAGGCTCATCATCCCCTAGATACACTATTCCAAAATCTCCATGGATATAGTCACTGAATATACTTTATTAGGGGTAGCATGAAAAGATGCACTAGAATCTAATACCCAAGATTCTATATTATTATGCAAAGAGAATATTAAAGCATCTTGTGCAATACCTGCAACCTTTGATTCTTCCTTTCCTTCGTGTTGATTGTCCTCCTTAGGCTTTGACCAGCAATCTCTGCTTATGTGCCCCATCTTTCCATAGTTCTAGCATTGTGCCCTCCTGCCATTTTTGGATTTGGATCTACCTCTCACCTTAGACTTAGATCTTGATCTCCTCTTGCTCTTCTCTTTTTCCCTTCCCCTGCTCTCAAAACTTAAAGTGTTCCCTGATGTTTCCTCTATGCTTTTCCTATGAATTTCTTCATTCAAGATAACACTAACAACATCCTCTACTTTTAAAATATTTGAAGCAGATGGAGTATTACTAATTGCCATTACTAAGCTATGCTAGCTTTCAGGCAAAGAACATAATATTAAAAGAGCTTTAATTTCATCATCAAATACAATATTGACTAAACTTAATTGATTAACAATTCCATGGAAATCATTCAGGTGATTAGATACAGATCCACCTTCTTGCATACACAAATTAAATAACTGCTTCATAAGATATACCTTATTAGAAGCTGAGGGTTTTTCATAGAAATTTGCTAAAGTAGTCATCAACTCTACCGTAGACTTTGCTTGTGATAAATTAGATATCACAATAGATGCTAGACTCAGTCTTATAGACCCCAAAGCCTTTCTATCAAGAACTTCCCATTCTTCATCATCCATGTCTGTGGGCTTCTTTGCAATCCCACCTAACGGTAAGTATAGATCTTTCTGATACAGATAGTCCTCTATCTGCATTCTCCAATGTTGATAATTTTTGCCATTGAACTTCTCTATTCTCAGTTTACTTTCTTCTGCCATTGCTTCTCCCACTCAAACATAAATCCCTACAGAAACCCCTGTGAGTAACCTATAATCAATACACACTACACAGATCTGAATAACCTATTAGTGAACCTAAGCTCTGATACCACTTATGGATATCAAGGTCTAAACCTATGACCAAGCTCTGATACCACTTGTTGGGGATCAACCAACAATATGATTACACTTATGAAAGCAATAAACCGTGGAATTAAATCAGATAGATAAGTAACTAGAATGATAAATAGCAAAGAACAAGAGATACAAGAAACCACCCTGAAAACTTGTATTAAACTCTTTACAGAAGGAATACAATTGAAGAAACTTCTTTCTTCCTTACCTCTCTCAGATGTACAAAATCTCTCTCTAGATCTCTTTCCCTCAAGAGCTTTCTCTCTCAAGTACAATCAACTCTAACAACCTAGATTGATTTACCTATACAATTCTATACTGTTCTTCAACATTTACATACAATGAACTACTACTGCCACAATAAGCTAAGAAGATCTTTCCTACATATAGAATTAGGAAACTTGAGCATGCACTTACAACCAATAGTTAAGCCTCTTGAACAAGGGCTCTAAAAATAGTCTTGCTAATAATAGAGATGCGGACTTAAGACTACAACTTAATCTCATCATTCAAACACTCGATTTTGTCCTCAAAAATCACTTTCTGGATGCACAGGTAAGCAACGCCGATTCCTGCCTATTTGTACCTGACCAATGTCGGCTGATCCCTGCCGACATTGGCATCTCTTCAACTACTCCTGACCGACGTCGGTCGCTCCTGACCGATGCCGGTGACTGTGTAAACCTGTAACTGTTAAAATGCGCTCATTTGTGAAGCTTTTAGGCTCCACACCTTAACATATATAGTATACCCTCTTTAGATAAGTTCTAGTTAACTTCTATATTGAGTTCAAATTCTCTTATCTTTTCTTTGTTCTTCACCTTAAATTTAAATTTTCAATAATAGAATGATTTTTTCTTGAATCCACCCCCCTCCCCCATATTTTTCTTAATATCTTGAAATATTCTTAGATTTTTCCCATAAAATACCCCAAAAAATATGTGGGATAGTCAGTTTTCACAACCTTTTCAAGAAATCACATAAAAATGGGAGTACTATAAAAATAAGACTTCTAAAATAGAGGAAGACTACAACTTCCATTCTTATAATTTGCTAAGAAAATGGGCACTCTAAGATAATATCAACAATGGATTAAACACTTTTTTCACATAAAACACACCTATTTTGTATCACAGGTCCTCTCTTATCTAATTTATCAATTGTGAGGATATTTTTTTGGATATTAAGTCACAATAAAAATATTGTCTTTGGGATAAGGTCCTAGTCTTGAAATTTATTCCATAGTAAACCATTTGGATCATCTTTTAGAGCTATCTCATAGTCTGATTTAACACTAAGTTACCATACAAAGATTCATCCCAAACTAATTTATATTATTTATCCAGCTAATTAATATGAAACCCTTTTATAATTTCATTGAGCTTGGAGATAATAATACTTTCATCTTGATTTGGGTATTCTAAGGAAATAGTTTTCAATATTTTTTAGAGACAATTTCCTCATAATAATCTACTTCTCTTTCTTCTATATTTATTTTTCATAAGGTTACTATTTTTTTCCCAAGGAGATAAAGAAATCAAATTATAATTTATCCAAGAGTCATACCAAAATAGATCTCATTATCTAAATCCCACATTCTACTTACTTCCATTGCATAGAAGCTTTCAATTGCTGGCCAAAAAATTCTAAAAATAAGAGACTATTGGAAAAGATTCAATTGAAAACAACATTTCAATATATGGTTTGTCTAACTATTTATCCTTAATAATATATATCCATTGGTTAGTTTCTTTCAATAATCTCCATCCTTCAATTTGATTTTGTGAATGCCAATTCCTCCATTTTCTATAGCTTGTCTTTTATATTCCTAGGCATCTTAAATATAGACATAAATTACACTATAAGACTTTAGAGTTTACTCTTACTTAATTAAAGCTTGCTTGCCTAGATAAGGATATAACCTTTCCATCTAACCAAACTATGCTATAACCTATCTAATATGGTATTATGAATAGTATAAAACATATTTATAAAGTAGAGTCACATTCTTAGATAAGCAGATGGAAGCTCCTTGATTTGACACCCCAAGATTCTAAAATTTTTGTGTTATCTAACCATATGAGGGTTAATGAAGAAAATGTAAATATCATCCAAGTTAATTTTTTTTTTGAGGAATATTTAGTCCTTTAAAATTCCATTCAACTCATTTAATTCTTTCATATAGGCTTAAAAAAAAAAAAGTGTGCCTTCAACAAATTTTTGGTGATAAATTAGTTTAACCAATAAATCAATCCTTACCCCTTAATATTTATTTTCCTTATAGTTAAAGATAAATTTATACCCATAGATTCTACCATAATGATAAAGATAAAGGAAGATATAAGATCTCAATTTTTTTACCCTATTTCATTGGTGAAAAATCCTTTAGGAGATCCATTGATCAAAACCAATAACATGGGATTAGAAATATAATTCTTAATAAAATTCCTAAATTTGATGTGAACCCCAATTTTCTATATAACCTTATCAATAAATATCTTAGATACTTTTTCATATGGTTTATCATATCTAACTTTAGTAGTATTCCTTATTTTTATAATCTTGTAAATTGAGTTTATAGTTTCATCAACAATAATAATACCATCTTGGATTTATCTCCCATGGACAAAGCCACATTGTTTTAGAGATAAAATATAAGGAATTAGAGGTTATATGTGGAGGGCCAATATTTTAGTAAAAATATTAAAAATAATAGTACATAAACTAATTGGCTTGAAATATTTAAAATATTTACCTCCTTGTTTATTAGAAACAAGAACAAGGAAGGTATTATTTGCCTCCCTATTTTTTTTATAAGTTATAAACTCATCCACAACTACAATCACATCAAACTATATTATATCCAGAAAATGCTTTAAAAAATTTGTAATGTCCATTAGACCTAGGATAATTGTCACTGTCCATGGGAAAAAAAACAAAATTAACTTACTTCAGAGACATAGTATCCACAAACATTTTATTATCCTCTTGGTTTAATATTGAAGGATTAACATCTAAAATACATTTTTTCACCTCTTGATTACATTTTAATATTCCAAATAGAATATTTATATAATAGCATCTCGCCTTTTCCTTGATAACTATATTATCATCACTCAAACTCTCATATTATCCAGATATCTCCATAATTCTATTAAAACTTATATTTTTGAGATTATATATGTAAAATAACTTGTACTTATATATCCCTTATTTATACACAAAGAACTTTATTTTTGTCTACTCTTTCGTTGTTATAGAACAATATTCACAAAGAATATATTTTTCCTTATTAAACAAGTTTTGATTCATTCCATTCATAAAAATATTATTTTTCAAATCTACCATATCCTTTGTGATTATATTCTTTTTTTCAAAGATATTCCAAAAAATATGTTTACTCCACTTATTTATATTAATCTTAACATTTAACATTCTTGAGTTTTTCAGATATTTTAAACATAGTTATCTATTTAATTTCCATGCTACACCACTCTTTTATTCTTTCCTCAAAGCCCAAGTGTTGAAACCACATGTTCTCAAATATAAACTAAGTGTTTGGTTTCTTAACTATCATTTCCAAATTCAACGTTATTACATTATGGTCCAATCAAATTCTTTATAAGATAAATAGTTATTATGCTTAAGGAACCAATCAATAAAAATAAAGACCCTATCTATTCTAACTTGTATAAGATTATTACCAAATATTTTATTTGTCTAAGTGTATATTTGTCCTCTTAAATCCACATCAAGAAGTACATTATCTAAAATAAAACCTACTAGATCCTCTATACTATCAATATAATATTGACTTCTTGCTTTATTTTCAAGAGGTGATATGGGAATATTAAAGTCTCCAACTATCATCCATTTAAAATTTTTGCATGTGAAATATTTAAAATCTTCCTAAAGGTCCCTTATTCATGTATGAGATTTGGGAGCATAAATATTATATTATTTCCACATACACGTGTCTCATTGATTAGTAAATAGAATTGCCAACTGATTATTATTTTTGAATAAATATTTCATTAGCATATCTAAGGATCCCAAAAAGTTTTAAGTCCCCTTGAAGCTTTAGAAAAACTAACACTAATAATGGAGGCCTTATTCCATAGATTATTTTTAATCTCTATAATAATACTTTATAACATCATTGTGTCTTGAATGGATAAAAAACTCTGTCTATGGCTATTTCTAAGATCTCAAAGCATCCTTTGTTTGTTAGGGTTTTCAATCCCTCTTACATTCCAAGAAATAATTTTCATGTATGTATCTTAGTTGAGCCTTTAGATCCACTTAAATCCAGGGTAATTTGATACCCATTCACTACTTCTTTAGTTGTTTTTTATTATGGACCTCATTATGGTTTGGACTTTCCCTCTTATTTTCTACTCCTAGATTAGCTGATTTATTAGAATTTCTTGTTAATATAACATAATATTTTTCCAAGTTGACTTTCAAACCCTTAAAATGGGGGGTTATACGTAATCCATCTACATTTTTGAAAAAACATGGGACTATATTTTCCATATCCTAATCATACTCCCTCACCTTTCTACCTTTCTATTATGCACTTTATAGAGCATTATTATGATACGTCAACTCTATTTTATGTAAGGAAAGAGGTGATTCAAAAGGATTGAGAAGATTATCTTTAGGGAGAATTTCTCCTTTTTCCATGTCTTATAGAGATAATTCCTATGAAATTTTCTAAGAATATATCATATTATTGACTCCTTCTATTGACTTATCCACCTATTTATCCTCATTTAGTTCCTTCATCTAATCATCTTGTTTCTGATTAAGACCCTATTTATCTACTTTTTCATTTATTCTTTTTATTTTTGACTTAATCCATCCTTAGTCTCCTTATTTTATAGATTTTATTCTTTTTTTACAAATCAAGGAAGTATCTTTATATTTCATAGTTTAGATCTAGTATTTGAACTTATAATTTAATTTAATGGAATGTGGTCAAGGCCTTTCCATAAAGGAATTAACACATAATATATCATAAATTATATTTGTTGTATATTTAGTAATTACATCAAAGGTAATGAGTTTCCCAAATGTCTTTGTTATTCTCTGGATATTTATTCTTCCTAGTATTCAAGTGGGAGGCCTGGTAATCTAACCCAAATAAGCATAATATTTATATTTTATTTGTATGTGTCAAATATTAGATTCCATTTTATTAAGAAAAGGCTATATTTTACTGAGAACCATGGTCCTGCCACCAATGTTCTAGCATAATCTTCATGATTAGAGAATTGAATCAAAAAATTCCTTTAGCCATTACACATATTTCAATATGTCACTTTGGTTTCCATTTCCTATCCTCCTTTTTATAAATTAATTTATATTTGGTATTGGTCCTAAAAACTTAATATTAATGCATTGTATATTTTTAAGGAGAAATTTACCACTTGATTAGGGATTTTCAGCTGAAACCCATTTTTTTTAAACATAAGCTCTAATAAGAAGACATTCTAGGTATTCTAAATTATTTTTTCCTGCCCTATTTTCCCATGTTCTCTGAATCTAGATACATTGATACCCACCCAAGTATGACACCTTGCTAGGAACATCAGATTTTGGTGGCACCTTCCTTTACCCATCCTCATCATTATATTTGTGACTATAGATTCATACCTAACCAGATCCATTACCATCTTACTTTTCCTTCTAAAAACTCATTTTTAAATCCATGTTAATAATCATCTTGTATTATGATTTGATATCCATGGTTTATTTATTATTTCCACTTATTCCCCTAAGAAAAACATTGGCATAACTATAATGGATGTTAATATAAATTATATTTTGTAATTCAATCTATGATTGTTATGTTTGTACATTTATTTCCTAAAATATTCAATATGTCTTTATTTCATTTAATGCAATGGATTAAATTTATTTTCAATAAATTTAAGTATGATATTAAAAATGATAAACTATTCCATCTTCATATTAACACATATTTTATGAATATTAAGTCTAAGATGCTTTTGATTACTAATCAACAACAAAGGGCATCTGACTCTTGTTGTTCCTCCCTTAGACCTTAACATACTGATAGATACCATCCCTCCCCCATTATTCACCCTAGGTTTTTATTGGATTTTATGGTCCATGATATCACAACATGAAGAGGTAGGGTGAATCATCCTATCGAAACCAAGTAGAGTTAGTCCAAATTTCCCTCTTGATCCCCCTCCACCTCCTAGGGTACCAACCAATGTGACTATAGAGTATGATTCCCTTGATCAATTTAAGAATAATCCATCTAATATATCCATATTATAATTGATCCACTATTTATATTTATAATTTTTATACAACACTATGTGTTACAACTATATCAAATAATACTAAACTAGCTTATTTTGAATCTATTGTCAATACATTGAAGAAAAATGAAGATACAATTTCCTTAGAGAAAGAATACTTACCTAATCAATATATTATAGATCAGAATATCCCACTTATTAATAAAGTGAATCTTAAACAAGGGATTTAAGCATGTTTTAGTAGACAAAGATTCATGATTGTATATTTACAATGTCACATTTTTATAAAAATTGGGTATCAAGATGTACTTGTAGATACTAAAATATTGTGTTAGATACTTGGTAATGTAATTTTTGACCTACCTTAATCCTAAATGACTTATACATATATGTCTCTTATTCTTCATTCTCTCACATCCACATGCTTTCCATGAGTTTGATTCACTATAATTGATATCAGTCACTTATAAGAATTCCCCAAACATATGCCAAAATAGTCAATTATCATACTAAGACATATCCAAATTATCAAATCAGAAATCCTATCTCCCATATGTAAATTACAAACTCAAATGATATCATCCATTCATTATTGTCCAAGCCTTATGTTCTCATCATGTGCCTAATAATGTTTACATTTCAAATTGGAATAATTCTTATGGGTTGACCCATCCATATAATATGTTAGTGGAATTATAAATTACCCAAGGAGTCTCATATAAATACACAATATGTCTAATCATATTACCCATCTAGAAATTATCTATCAAGTATACTCAAACACTTACACATTTAAAGATACTATCATATTATTCCCAATTTACTAATTATTCAAAAGGATCATGTCATTTCCAATTTGTAATCACCTTATAACTAAGCAAAAGTTATCATTTTATAAGAAATTAAATCTAGATTATAGGTTTCATACATTTAAGGAGCATATTTTAGACATTCACCTAATAGGGATAACTACATGTAGTTTTAATTCCATATTTGGATTATTGTATATGTATGAATTTATTGACCATTTAATGGAGAGTAGTTGGGTTTAGATAAACCAACATTTCTTCCCATTTTTTATGCCTAAAATAGTGTCAATGTTAGACCAAGGATTTCAAGTGAAGGATAAAAATTTATGGATATCGTGCACATAATCAAACCTTATAATCGCACACATATATAATATAAAAAGTCGTAACAACCTACATCAAAATATAAAATCAATATTTATAGAGATAAAACTATCAAAATTGGAACATAGAGATGGATTTTATTAACCAAAGGTTGATGGTAGTGACCAGGTAAGCCCAAAACTCCTAATCTTGACCTAAACAACTCATAGTCCAAATTATTTTCTTTGCTACCACATGTAGATAGGCTCGGTCCCAAATAGGATAGAATAACATCAAGTATTTAATCCTCTTTAGTAAAATCCACATTTAAAAAATGTATTTTTTAAATTAGCCTCAGTATTTTACATTCATATTTATGCTTCATTGTAATCTAAATTAATACTCATTAGTTTATATCCTATTTATTATTGGCATTAATATAAAATAGTGTAAAACATGTTGGTGTATTTCTTGAACATTTCCAAATCCTAGTTTTCCTATAGGGTTTCATCCTTATTTCTAGGATTTTAAATATTTATAAATAATTCTAATCTTTAGACCCAATTTTTTATTTTTCTTTGTGTACAATTACATGTTGCTATAATAGATGAGCATAGTTTTAGTTTTTTACTCAGGATATGATTTTAATCATTTCATGTTTTTTCCTTTGACATGTAAAATATGTAGAAATATATATAATTCCATGGATTAAATCTTTATAAATTAATAAAGCTAAAATTAATAAGGTGTTGGTCTTCATTAGCATATATTTTTATAACCTCCAATATGATTTGATTCCTTCTACCATTAGGCACCAAAGGGTATGCATGAATATTTTTATTCCTCTTACCCCTAGGCCTCAAGATGCTCTCATTTTCCATCCCATACCAATTATTCACTCAAGGATTATATTGGGTTTTATAGTCCATTTTGTCATTGGTATAAGAGATAATATTCCCCACCATGTGAATCAAAATGAATGTAGTAAACATGTTCCTCCTCAACAACCTCCACATCCCACGAATCAAAATAATCAACTTGAGGGGTATGAAATCATTTATCAACTAAATAAAACCCATGCTAATATATGTATCCTAAAATTACTAGAGAGACAAATTGTTTAAAAGGACATCTTTTATGAGGAATTGCATGAGACAACTCTCCTTAATGATATAAAACATGCATACTTTTATTCTCTCATGAATAAATTAAAGGATAGTGATAAACCAATTTCCTTTGAAAAATTAATATTTTCCCACAAAAAAATTAATAGATAAAAATATAACATAATATATTCAAGATCAAATCTAAGCTAAAGTATTCAAACATGTATTGATAGATAGTGGATCAAGATTGAATATTTGTAGCATAAATTTCTTAAAACAATTAGGTGTCTACAGGAATACTATTAAAAAATCAGATCAAAGGGTGAAAGGATTTTATGATATTTCATGTTATATACTTGGATAAATATCATTTGATAGGACAATAGGACCCAAAACATTGCCTATGTTATTTTAGGTCATGCCTAATAATATACATTATAATTTTCTCTTGGTTAACCCTTGGATAATTTATATGTAAGTACTACCATTTACACTTCATAGGTGTGTGAAATTTATGCATGAAGGATATGTGCATAAATTCCCAATAGATAATTATCCCTTAAATTATTTTAAAATGACACAATTAAATAATGGGAGTAATTCATAATTATATTTTATGAATTAATATATAGTGCCTCCATCCCATCCTATACCACTTTATCAAATCCATTTATATGAGGTTGGAGAATAAAGTGAATTAAATTACATTGAACCAATTATTCACATTAATAAATACATGAAGAAAGCATCGCAAGATAATATCAAGCAAAAGGAAATCATTCTAAATCTCCACCTTTTGGTCAATTTATAAAATCCCAATTTCGAAGTCATAGATATGTTTGATGATATGAAAAATATTATATAGGATAATTTTTGCAATATAAATTTCAATCTTATTGATCCATATGGGTGCTTATTTCATAATATGTTTTTTCCTATTGGATTTGGAGAATATAAAGATAATTCATATGCAAAGAATAATGATAATTCAAAGGTTTTTACTCAACCAAAATCTATGAGTCATAAAGGAAAAAAATCATTTCAAGACAATCAACATAATTAGAATACAAAAATTTATTTCATTATTATCTCACAACAATAGATGATAAAATTCAAGCTTTATGTTAAAGGGTTCCATCACTTAAGGATAAGATTGCACATGTTAACAATCCTAAGCATTATAGTGTCAGTTTCACCTTTTCCTCTCCATCAAATAGTTTTTTGCCTCAAAATGTTTCATTTCATGTATGGGATCAAAAATGGAATACATCTCTCACCTAGGGTCAAATATACAAACCATTACCATAGTAAAATACATTGATGCATTGCTCGAATAAAATATTGGTTTATTATACACAAATAGATCATAAAATGAGAAATCCTCTATATGTACAAATATTCATCAAATAAAATGAATTAGCCTTGCATATATAGGCAAGGAGGATCAATCCTAACTAATAAATCATTCTAAGTGATCAATTCTAACTAAGAGATAAAGTTAGAAATCAAACCTAGGACTAAGAGATATATATCCCTAAAGGATATAAATAACTAGAAATTATCCCCATTAAATCTAAGAGATAAATTTTTAATATCTCATAATATATAAAACAACATAAATTAAATGTCGACACATAATTTGGTGGCAATAATAAAGTACCTAAGTGAACATAAGCTAAGGTAAATAACCAACTCTAATACCGCCCCCCTCAAGTGAAGTTAGGGGCCAAACACAGAGTGGCATATCCACAATATGAGTCCTATCAACAAGGGAAAATTAGGAACTCATATATACTATATCTATGAATTTATTATAAGGAGTTAAAATAGATAAAAAAAAATTAAATTGAAAAAAACTTAAGTTTCCCAAATGTCTGAAATTGTAGATGGGGCAAAGTGTTCCAAATCTAGAGTTAATTCAAAGATAAATGTTGATAACTCTATTTGCCATTTAATTCCCAAAGTGTTATGAATGTTTTTGTTAATAATACCATATAAAAAGATGTGTTAATTTAAATTATGGTATCATAATGTTTTTCAAAGTCATTTTTAAATGTTGTTGATAAAATTATTCCCACTGCCTAGTTTGATTTTGCCTTGTTAGTTCAAAACTAGTTTCTTCAACCCCAATTCATATTATTGATTTGATTAATTTACTTTCTTGTACTCCATCCCATTATTTTTATACAAATTCTCTTTTTTCCTAGTTTATCAAATCTATTCCTATATTTTGTCCCATTAGCCAATTCTTTTGAGGAATGTCTTGGGAATTCAATTGATCTTAAAAGTGACAATGAAGGTCTCCAAAAATATTGGATAGCTGAAAAATCTTAAAATGTTGGTCAAACATGTGAAAATTCTAAAAATTTCTTATAAATTCACAATATTGAAGGATAAATAACATATATAATGGACTTTAAAATATAATTTCTCTAATATCATATTGGAATAATGAACACTATTCAACATTATCTTAAGAAACTTCCATAATCCAAATAAACCTTCCACAAATGCACAAAGAAAATAATTAAAGATATATATATATATATATATATATATATATATATATATATATATATATATATATATATATATAATCCCCTATATTTATAACGAGGGGTAAAACTAAATATAGATAATGAGAAGTGGAATTGCAACATCATAAAGGTGGATTTACATATTATGAAAAGTGGAGTTACACAACATAATAATTGGAGTTGAAACATCATAAAAGTGGATTTACACACCATAAATGGTGCATGATAATGTGTATGAATCACTTGACTAATTATCACAAGATATTATATGCAACTTTATTTTTCACATTTACTAATAATAACTAATTCACTCTATTTAAGTAGAACTTAACCTTTTCCTAGTGTGTACATGAATAAAATATAGACTTGTAGATAATGATAATATATATACTAATGTAAACACACTAATATTTATTAGGTAATAATACCTTGATAAATTATTATTGAATAAATTCTAATCATATCCTAAGTTGCAATCATGTGTAAAGGTGCTAGTTTAAATATGTGTTTTAGTTGGTCAAAGGGATTATATTATCTTATCTTGGATTAAGTGGGGCATGAATTAAGGGTTTATATATTTATTCCTACTACTACCATAAAATTCTATTAAAAAATAAAAGGGATAGGGAAAAAAAGTCATATCTTTTTATACTTATGGTTCAATAATTTATTGTGTTTGTTTTAAAAAATAAATTATGGTGCTAAAAATTTTGGTGGTATATTGTTGGATTGAATTAAAATTAGAGGATATTTTTCATTCTAACAAGGAATATTTTTATTTTATAGTGTTTTATAAGTATTATAAATTATATAATCACTTGTAGTTGACTTCTTATTTCAAGGATTCATTTTTTTGAATCCATAAGGGATTTATAAAGGCAAAAAATAGATAGATTGTTCAACATCATCTTCAAAATCTAAATTTGAAGTATAGATAGAGGAGGATGGGTAAGATTCATTTTTTCATGGTCAAACCAATGACATTTTATTTCCTTCATTTACAAATTTCAAATATTTTACATTTGCAATGGGCTCATTAGAAGGGAATGATGGTAGGAATTTATTACTACATTTTTAGATAGTTCAACACAAGTGGTTTGATACATTAAATTATAATGTTAAAATATCACGAGATTTGCTTTATGATAGTTTTATTGAATAATTTGGTGCATAACATAAATAATTATATCTCATGATAGACATCACAAAGTGGGCTCAGGAAATAAATGAGAAGATATAAGATTACCATGATTTTTTTTAGATTTAAGAAGGAAACATGACACCCATATTTAAAAACAAGGATTAGAAGAAGGCCTAATTACTAGTTTATAAAAATTACTATGCAATCACTTCACAAGGGATGAATCCATAAATTAGGTAAAATGTGAATTATTACCTACTGAAGAAACTTAAGCAAAAAAAGGAAATTGCTAGGAGAAAAGAATAAAGTATGGAGGAGAAACTAAAATAAGCTTATAAAATTTTCAAGAGGTTATACTAGTACCTTTGGCCCATACACAAAAAATTTAACAGTGAACACTTCTCCCTCTCTTGCTATATCAAGCAAGTTTGTTGATCTAATTAATAAAATATGTCTATGGCTATAAAAAAATATTTAATGGAAGGATTTAGGTTCCCAATGCTACCAAAGGTAAATAGGGATCCAAAAATACTTTTTTCAATGTTGTTTGGGTTCTTTTTGATCCAAAATATACTCAAATAAGGGAAACACACTAATAAGGTCAATTTGACTTTGGTTTATCTTATTAAATAATTAAAAGAATGGAAGCAAGTCAAGAATTTACATATGACATGATATTTGGTTAATTGTATTTGTTATACATCATAATTTAGTGCAAGTTTATGGAGTCCTTGGTCCCCATTATAAAATAATAAAATTCATGTCATTTTTAGCATTCTATATAATCATTTGCATTGCCCTAGTTATGCCAAAATTTTCCATGAATTTTTCCATGTTGTCTTTGAAGCCATCCATGACATTAAGTGCCCCATTATATTTGAAACCATAAGGCAAACCATTTATAGATATGGAAACTAGTTTTATTTATAAGATAACATAGTTTTGAGAATATAATGAGCCCTTCAAAACCCTCATGTATTACCCATGTATGTATCAAAATGCCTCATTTTTATTGAAATCTATTACCAATTATATATAGGAATTAACTTGCTCTTGAAGTAAAAAAAAATAGGATATGATACCCAAATTACCAATGTCTTTAGGGTGACAATGTTTTTAAAAAAAAATTATTATGTGAAGAATAAGAGAGGATGAAGTGATCCCTTATGATTTTAAAGAAACTAAATATTAGCCTTAGGATCCTCTCTAGAGAGTTTAGAATTATTTGGTTTCAATATAACATAAGGTAAATATTATATATAAATACTAGACCCACCTAGAGCATGATGTTTTTATGTATTTAGATACCAATAAACAATCCATAATTAGGTTGGATGAGGTTGGAAAGGCAAGTTATTATAAGGAGCAAAAGTAAATAGAAAAAATGAATTGAAATAAACTCAAGTTGCCCAAACACCTTAAATTTTAGATGGGGTGGAGTGATCCAAATCCAAAGTTAAATTCAAAGACAAATATTGTACCCTCTTATCTTATTTAAATTTCGAAAGAGTGTATTATAAATCTTGGTAATAATCCACTTGCAGATAATGTGTTAAGTGACATTCTATTATTACAAGGTCTTACCAAGGAAGTTGTCAATGTTATTGATAAAATCATTCCCTCTACCTCATTTGATTTTACCCCCGATAGTTCAAAATCAATTCCTTAAAACCTATTTCCTATTATTGATTTACTTTATTTAGTTTCTTGTATTCCATCCCATTATTTTACTACATCACCTAATGTTTTTCCCAGTTCATCTAATCTATTCTCATAGTTTTCACCATCGAACAATACTTATTAGGAGATGGTTAGGAGTTAAATATATCTTCAAAGTGTTGAGGAAGGTCTTGCTAGGATTTTTATAAAAAAATGAGACAAAATTAAATTTTTATGAAGGAAAAGGGAGAATGTAGACATCATTGTGATTAAGAAACCCAATTTAGACTTTAATTACAAAAATAAAAAGATAAATCGAGTCACTAGGAGTAAGAGAAAGAGAAGAGGAGAATAAATTATGACTATAAAGACATGTTTTGGTAGATTTGAATAAAATAAATAAGCTAAAAACCATCTCCATGATCAATAATTTCAAGATGTGGTTATTGATAGAGTTATAAAGTACCGTGAGGAATAAAATTACTTAATAAGAGGAAGAATTGAGATAAATTAATGTAAGATTAGAAGATTTGATTGGTGTAAAATTATCCATTTGGAAAGTGTATTTTGGTATAAATTATACCTTGATTGAATTACTTTTAGTTTTCTTAAGTTTTCAAGAGTATTTGTCCCAAGTAAGGTCAGTATAAAAAATATTGAAGGGAAATATATATAAATTAATAGAAGTTATGAAAATAGTTGAGACTATTGATGAAGCCCATAACATGAGCACTTTAGTGGAATTCAAAAAATTTAAATTAGAAATGGTTCTCAATTTAGAGAATCACAATTTAGAGGGCTTAAAGGGAATACGAATAAGATATGAATAAATTATTGAGACATTCATATCCTTTGAAATTACAACCTAGTATTTAATTTTTATATTTCTAATCCCTTATTTTTAGGATAAATAAGGAAAGTGGATATATCAAAAATCATTCAAAGGCATAGTAGATAAGGTATTAAATACAATAAAAATTGAATTCACTAGTTGATAATAGATCCAATATTACATTATGTCCCTCTTTAAAATGTCCAAGGATATTTAGGAAAAATTTGCCAAAATAAAAAAAAGGTTATTATGGATGGGAGTGGATGGCACTCATAAATTCCCTCTAGTGGCATGGGATAAGGTTTACCTACCAAAATCCTTTGGCAAGTTGGGTATTATAAATATCTCCTCCATGAACAATGTGTTAGTCACAAAACTATGTTAGATATTCCTCAAATAACTGACTCCTTAGGAAAACAATTTTTGTGCCAAATACCTTGGGTATAGATCTTTTGTTTCCTTCTTAACTAAGGCTACCTTTATCAAAAGGTTGAGAATTTGGAATTTCTTTTCCAAGGATAGGGAGACTTTACTAAAGGGATGCAAGTAGAAGCTGGGTAATGGTCACAATATTAGATTTTGGAAGGATCCTTGGATTTTAAATCATTCCCTAGAGACTCTTGATCTATGGCATCATATGTCTCATCCCATTTTTCATTTTTTATAGATATGGTGTTAGATTATATACGTGTTTGTAATGGTAGGAAAATACAGAAACATTTGACCCTTGATAATGTTGATGTTACTTCAACTACCATTGTTTTAGATCTTAATTTCATACTCAAGGTTAATTATATCACAAAACTTCATCAAGAGGATGAACTAGTTTGGACTGATATAATAGATGAAAAATATCATGTCAATTCTAGTTATATAAAGCTTCAAAATTTATTAGAGAGGGATAATATTTTGGGTTAGGTATGGAACAAGAATCTTTTTCCTAAAATCAAAATCTTCATGTGGTTGAGTGTTTAAAATATAATTCTCACAATGGATAATCTAAGTAAAAGAGGCCTTATTATGGTTAACAAATGCGTATTATGTGAAGATGCTTTGAAATCTGTTAATCACATCTCTTATTTTGTGTACACTTTCCACATTTTGGGATCTCTACTATAAAGATTCAAGGTTTCTTGGGTTTTCCATTCATCTATTACGGATGTTTTGAAAGCCTGGTCATGTCCCTTTGTCAACCAATAAATTAAGGAGCTTTGACATATGGATTTCCCTCATCTTCTATGGGGAATTTGGAAGGAATGCAATAATAGAATATTTTAGGACAAGAAAATATCTTTCTTCAAAGTGTCTTATAATATATTTTTCCTCTTATCTAAAAATTTAAAAAATATAAGATGGGTAAAAATGATTCCATTCTTTCCATTTGAGGTAAAATATTGTCAAGGGGTGGTAGCTCAACCTTGGGAATAGGCATATGGTGGATCCTAAGATTTCCTTGAGGAGAATTGTGAGATGGTTGGCTCCCTAACCTGGTCAGGTAAAATTAAATTTTGACAGGTACTCTAAAGGTAACCTTAGATTTTTAGGAGGTAGAGGGATTATTCAAGATAATCAAGGAGAGCTTATCACTGCTTATGAAGGAAGCATGTGATTCCAAAAAAATCATTTATCAGAATCATTAACAACCTTGTGGGGGGTTCACGTGGATCTTGAGTTGGGTTGTAAAAATATCTACATTGAAGGGGAATCTCAATATCATAAACTATATCAATAATAAAAATGTGGTTACCTAGTCTATATTACATATTATAGAGCAAATAATTTAGTTAATTAATGGCCTTCAAAAGGTTATCTTTCAACATACTTATAAGGAAGTCAATATAATGGATGAATCCTTTGATAATAGAGGGATAGAGGCCAATGAGTTAAAAATTTGGAACAATTTTAAGGCTCAACCCAATCATATTAATGATATCATTATCAAGGATAAATGTAACATCATGACTCTAGTTATGAAGGTGTGGAATCTATGATCAGGATTGGTAAGATATGTCATGATTTAATAAGGGTGAATACCTTTTGTAAAGTAATAATAAGGCATTTAATAATAAAAATAATGAGTATAATATTTCCCATCATTACCCAATCAAAAACCTCTTTAATCATTTGAAGGTCATTATTATTTATGATTTGAATCACTTTGGTTTCCCTTAAATCATAACTTTGGGAAAGTATGCTAATAGGTGTTCTACCATGGGAGGATATTTGAACAGAGGAGAACCCATGAATTTTGATCATATTAGAAAAAAGCTAGAGATTTAGAAAATCATCAACATAGGGGGTATTACCAATTTCATTTATTGTATATGTGGATATGATATGTATCTCTCACATGAATTTTCTAAGAATTGGGTTGACAATGTAGTCAACATCCATACATTTCAGTAAAAATCACTGAGGAGCTAATCTCTAAGGTAATATGGATCAAGACCAAAAAGAATAAATATATACTATTAACTACTAAACTTGAGAATGAAAAGGAGAAATTTTTGGTTGGTGATGAAAGTCTCATAGTTGATCAAGATGGATTTAAAATGGAGGATTTCCCAACTCCTTTTTATGAAGTGGTTAAGCAAGTAATTAAGTATGTTACCCTTGATGGATGTTACAAGGTATTAAATTAATATCATCTTCCATTCTTGAATTATCTCCTTCATAATATCTTTTTTAGCATTCCTTTCTATATTCTTCATTCCTTAGAGCATTCTATAAAAGAGGTTGAATTGGGTAAGAAAATATAGTTATTACATCAAGCAGTCATTTTTCTTATATACAAGTTTTTTCAAGCCCAGAACCTTATTCCTCATTATTATATTGATAAGAATAATCATATGAATGCCTCTCTTATTATTCCTTCTAAATGAATTATAAGAAGAAGTTTTAAACCTAAACCTAAGAAGGTTGAGGCATTGATTTTGCCTCATAGTAGGGTCAACTACAAGGAATAGTGCACATTCAATGATCATCCCTTTTATGCCCAAATTCAGTGATTGATCTAGAGGAGAGTGAATAACATACTATCAAGGAATATGATACCTCCATCAAGACTCATTTGCTTTTCATCAAGGAATGTGAAAAATAAGATGCGATAGGCAGTAGGGGTACTGATGAAAAAGTTGGTGTAAAGACTGGTGATCCTCAATCTAATGTTCAACCCAAATTTGATTTTAATTTTATGAAGTAAATGACCAATAATAAAATTATACTAGAACATCTGGAGGATGAGATGAACTTACATAAATCTTTCCATTGATGGTTTATGAAGGGTCACACTCCACTAAAATAGGTCATTAATAATTTCAATAAGATGGGTGGGATTTTTTGCAAAAGGGAGAAAGAAGTATAAATGGCTACTCAAATTGAGCTTCTTAATGATAGAATTAATATTATGGAAATGGATAAAAAAGATCTCAAGGATAAGCTAAATCTTGTTGTAAGTTTTAGTAAGGTTATGGTTAACAATGCAATGCAAAGTATGGAAGGTTTGTCTATATTTTTTAATAATGAAAAACATAATGAGGATGGTACCAAGCCCAAAAATAAGCTTAAATGGGTCACTACTATAAATGAGAAGGAAAATATAGTAGGTCAATTAAATAATAATTTTTAGGGTAAGACTGAGGAGTGTTCCATGATGATTGAGGAATGGAAGAAAACCCATAGCTAATTTTCTCTACTTTATGATGAAGGTTGTGTGTCAACTATTTCTCTGCTATGTTTATGTTATTTCTTTCTTATGGATTTGTCTTTAATTATTATTTTTGTTAACCCTTTTTTTATGTTCATGGTCACGGTGGTGGTTCTTTTGTATAGTTAAGGTCCCTCTAAAACCCTCTTTTATCTTCAATAAAAATAGATCCAATATTAATATATACAAAGTTATGTCATTTCTAGATCTCAAAAGGTTGAACATGCACACATGATAATAGAATATTATACACAATATTTTATGATATTATAGATACTAAAATATAATCTTCAATAGTTGATAATGATAAGCTTGACACAAATTTACCATGCATGACTTAAACACTTAAACAAGGCCCTAAGTTACCATCCTTTCACTACTGCATTCTATCTTATGATTCAACCATTCCATTATGCTATTATAAACCTATATTAACCTCATTTTATATTTAAAATCTATTAAATATCATACAAAGGCATATTCAAACTCTCAATTCAACCCATTTGTACATTGGTTAGTTCTACCAATTAGGGTCATTATCACTACTTAATAATACCCTACACTATTCAAAACTGACCCACTCCAAAAAATGACTATTTTTTAAAACCAAACCCATCCTTAATTTTCTCCCATATCATATTGTGTATCTATCATAATAAATTTCTCAATTGGATCCATATATAAACAAATTATAGTCTCATTTGAAAGTGATTGTGCACTTATTTGTTATAAATCTATACACTACTACACACTGAGAAAATCTGCCTTATTCTTCATAATTTACATACTTATCACTAGGATTAGTCACAATCCAAGTCTAAGACACTAAAAATATAAGTTAAAATAGTATTTTTAATGTTTCAATATTTATCATTAACTACATACACATAATGAAGGAACATAATTACATAATCATACTAGGTGGGAGAAATACATTGGCTTGATTTCCCTCTTTAGAGTATTAGATATGTAGGTAAAAACCAATCAATATGTGGGGGTGATTGGGTTTTATCTTATTACACTTCCATTTTTTTAGGTTTCTATCCCTCACAAGAACATCTAAGGTTTCAAGGCACATGAGGTTAATTTCTATAATTATTTATGTCATTGGGGTTTAGGATCATAAACATAAATCAAGTAAATATAATCACACATGACTAAATAATAACTATTCTATAATTTCACATAGATTAGTAATAATAAACATGTTAGTATCTACCAATGATAATGACTCTATCCTATGGAACTAATATAGTGTAGACAAAAAATCAATCCTAAAACCAAATGAACCAAAACCTGATTATCCTTGATTTTCACTTCTAGAATATATTCATAGTCAAAAAATCAACCAAAAAAAATAATTACCATGATATATTTATTACTTTACATATCTAGCATATGCCCTCATCAAATTAGATGAATAAATCTCAGACTTTTACTTAATTTCATATCTATTGATCTGAATTAAATTTAAAAATACTATCTTAATTAGATTAATATAAACCATTACTAAAAATTAGGGTAAAAAATATTAGGGAACCCATACATATATTTAATAGTGTATTAATACACATATCCAAATTAAGGTTTCATCTTTCTAGGGTTTCAAATTTCAACTTTAGGGTTTTATTTTTAGGCATGGTTTTTTATTTTTCTCTAGTAATACACATTAATTATGACCATGTTTAATGAATATTATTGGTTAACACCACTAATGAAATTAATATTTTTATATTATTCTACTTGGAAATTGTATCTTATTTGGATAATTATGTATGAAAATGGATAATACAAATTAAATCCAAATTCACTAATAAGGCTAAAGTTACCAATGAATAATCATGAGCCTTCCTATAATCCTATTATTTAATATCCAATCTAAGATGCCTATTGTTACTAATATATGACAAGGTTTTTTTATTATTCCCTTTTTTCTTCATACTATACATTGTACAATATATCCTATTCACCTTATTGATGGACTTATCATGAACATTGAGACTAGTGATACAAGTACTATAAATCAACAATATGCCTTAGAAGATGGAAATTCATTGAATATATTAATATTAATACACATCACATTGATTCCATTATATATGTAGACAAATATGAGCATAAAAATTTAGATCAAGCTTATATATTAGGTATATAGACCACTAATATTGGTGTGACTCCCATGCCCACACCTTCAATGACCTATGTCACATCTACCTAAAATCTAAGGGAAACATAAGGCCTTAAAAAAATGCTAATGTCTATCCCTATGTATGAAAACTTAACTACTCCCATGATGGATACACAAATTCAATTTACAACCTAATCTACTCCACATTCCCTTGAGTAATTTATTACAACTTTACATACCAAGTTGTTGAAATTAGAGCATGGTGCATCAAGAGCTATCCACGTAATGGATTCACACACCTTGATCCATAACCCATTAGCACCTAAGATACAATATTACCATTTACCAATAATATTTGTGTCTCCAAATCTCATATTATATGAAGGTTTATGTGATCCTAAGCAACATATTCAATCATTACATGCAACTTGATTAGACTATGTATACAACAAAAAACTATCGACCAAGTTATTTACAAGAAGTATTAAGGCTATGCATTGAAATGGTTTTATGATATCCATAATAAATATATAATAGCATTCATCCCCTTGGCCACTAAATTCCTAACAAACTTTGAAATCAAAATTAATGATAAGTTACTCTATGCTATGTTAAAGCAAGGATCTAATGAACCAATTAATGACTATGTGATTCAATACAAGACCATGTTATTTAAGATGACCAATCCTATGGATGATAATGAATTTCAAGATATATTCAAACAAGGTGTACTATTACCTCTCCATAAATCAATTATATTTAACATATTGAAATTATTTGATGAGTTATGCCATACATAAAGGGACATACAAGTCAAGTTAATTACTTTGAACAAACTTAAGTATAAATGACCTTCTATGACTAATTCAATAATGAGGTTTCAAATAAAATTAAACTATAAGGTTAAATAATGATAATAATGAGGTGAATACTATATTAAATGCAATGTCATATCCCATAAGTTAGCTACAATTGACATTTACACCAAATAGGTAGTTTTCATGATCACCATCACCTCCTCATGTGATACTAAATAAGTTGTTCTAATGTAACCTATCACACTTATTACTCCATAAGAACTTGATCCAATTATGAATATTATGGTAATTCATATTAATAATATCTTCAAATTTCAAAGAATTCAAAGACTATATTTATCAAGATAATACAAAAGATACATGATCTCATAGATTATAATATTATCAATTTAGGCACTCTACAAAGGAATTTTGATCAAAATACAATAGAAATAAAAAATTTAAGATATTTAGATACCATTTTCCTAAACATAATTTAACATAAACTAATTCCGTTTCAAAGGTAAATTATGCATACAACATGTATCTTCCATTAAAAACATATGATCATCCACTAGATATTATCATTGGCACACTTAGCGATACTCCACATGATGACATTTGATGACACCGAGATAGTCAAAGATGATACAATTTTTCATGCCTTATTCATTTTATCCTATATTTAATAACTATATATATATATATATATATATATAGAGAGAGAGAGAGAGAGAAAGATTGTGTGTGTGTGTGTGTGTGTGTGTGTGTGTGTGTGTGTGTGTGTGTGTGTGTGTGTGTGTGTGTGTGTGTGTGTGTGTGTGTGTTATGATTAAAAATAGATCAAGTGAGAACATTTTGCATGAAGGCACTTCTTGAATATCTTAGATAGACATGAAAATATTTAGAAGAGATAATGAAATTAGTTAAAGGATATTATGGACAAATACATAGTACCTTAGGACATATACTATTACATTCTCACATGGGATAAACCATATTAGCCACACCATTCCTAGCATTACATAGTAATGAGATCTTCAACATCTTGTTAGTATGCCCATAAATGTAAAGAATTTATGCAATTCTATATATAATACATTGATTCCTAAATTATGATTAAAATAACATATTATTCATAGTTCCATTTGTAAAATATGGGTTTCTTCTATAGTCAACAATATATCCTGCTCTTCCCCCACGCCACCATTATCAGTCGATACATCTATTCAAGGCCATTATTTAGAAAGGGTCAATACACATATTCAAGATTATTATTTAGATATGGTTGATACACCTATTTAGGATCAACATAAAAATTTAATTGCTACACATATACATGATCCATCCATACAAATAGCTATTCCACATAAATTACATCAAAGAGTTTTAGAAAGGCCATAAAGGGCACCATATTGTACAATACATACTTAGTTATTACTATAGGTAGTTCAATATGTTACATAGTGAACAAAAGTAGCAAGACACCCTCTTAATAAACACCATAGATTTAATGGCATTCTAGAGCCATTTATCATACCTTGATATCTATGAACATTAAGAATAATAGACATGGTACACCACATGATTCCCTATTATATTATAATCCATTACAAATTGATACTTCCTAACCATGATAAATTATCCCTCCACCACCCAATACAATCACTTCCCATGGCCTTCCAATTAAGTGGATCATTGATTAGTTTTTCATAGTCTCAAATATTCTAAAAATACAATAAAATAAAATAATTAAAATAAAAATCAAACATTAAAAATTCAATATTAGAACTTGAGCATGTCATGATTTTAGTTTGCATTATTTACATATGTTATTTATCACATGTTTAGTATATGGCATATTATTTACATATACACATGTATTTTATGGTGTATGAGTCATATGCATGACATACATCTTACACATGGACATATATATGTTGGTTTTATCTCTACCCAATGGCCATGTCAATACTATGGTCATCTTGTTCCACAAGCTTCACTACTATAGGTTATATTTTTATATGATATTTTTACCAAGTTGATCCACCTATATTTATTTCAAATACCTTTCTAGTTACTCATTTATTATATAGTGATACATATTATGCCATTGTATTATGATGTGACAGTAGTATATATAAATGGTGTAGACTAGTTCCTTATTCTATGTTCCATTGATGTTGTTTCTATTTTAGATTATGTGTTAATTTTTGTGTGACTATTGTGTGTGGTCCTTGGAATTTATTTATGTGACCTACTTGATGTCCCTTGTTTTCAAAAAAATTATATCCTCCTACATATATACTTGGCCTTATTTTTTATGACATTTTATGTCCCTTGTATATGACCCTTAGCCTACGTGTGACACTTATAATTTCATTTATTGATCTTAATAACATTGAGGTGTGCCATGATATATATCATGCATCATTATTTTTTATTATTACTTAGAGATAATTATGGTGTATGCTTTATTGTTATATTTATCTAGACATGACTTGATTGACACATATACTACTATGATGGCATATTATCCATAAGATAAAATGATATTACATGATGATATATTTACACATGAAATAATATAATGAAATATTATTTTGAGATGACACACTTAGATGATGCATCCTATTAGGAATATAGAACATAGATAAATATTAATGAATTAAAGACATAAATAAAATGGAGAAAACAAAACACAATAGAGATAGATTTAATGTGGTTCACCCAACATGGGCTACATCTACATAGAAAAATCTGTCCTTATTACTATTCAGTCCAACAAATGAAGGGAAAAACCTATAATACATCCACTGTAATATCCTCTTCACTCACACATACAGTATGCCACCATGATTACAATGCCCTCATATAAAAGTAGGGTTACATATTAGGGTAAAAAATACACAAACATAATTTTTACTATTATATGTGACCTAATAGTGAATGGTCTAGATTTACTACAAAATTATAATATTTTACAATGCATTTTTAACAAAATTTTACTTAAGGGGTGCTTCCCTAGAACCCCCACTAGGGGGGCTCCAAGTATGGTCACCACCCCCTAGAACCCCATGGAAACCCGAATGGGGGGGGGGGGACATTACCCCCACACAACCCCCTATTAGGAACTAAACATTATAATAATATTATAATCCACCATCCAACAATCTCCCACTTGGAGACTCATTGTTGTAACTGCATTGCTACAACTCTTCCTTAGAATTTTCTTTAAACTTTGACCCTAACATGTTTCTCATCTTCTTTGTTATCTTTGAAAACCTATTGAATCTAAAAAACTATCTAGCTTCTCTAGAGTGACTACCTTTATTATCATATCTATAAGATTCTAACTCATATGGATATTTTCTAACTTCGGTTAACCATCCTCTAAAATTAAATGAATGAAGTGATACCTGAGTTATATATGTTTGGTTTTTGAGTGGAATGCTAAGTTTTTTGCTAAATGAATCACATTCTATCTATAATTATACAACCTATGAACTTCTTGATTTTGTCTCAACTCTTACATGAATCATTGCATCTATATCATCTCCTTGCTTGCTTCTATAGATGTAACATATTCTACCTATGTAGTTTATAAAGCAATTATCTTTAGCAATTTTGAAATCCAACTAACTATTGTGTCACCAATAGTGAATACATAACATATGGTGATCCTTATACCATATAAATCTCCATCCATGTCTACATCAACATATCCTTATAAGGTAACATCTAACCCTTCATAGCACAAATGGCTATCAGTGGTCCCTCTCAAGAAACTAAGAATCCACTTGATAGCATCCCAATGCTCTTTTCCTAGATTATTCATAAACCTATTGACAACTCCCACTATATGAGTAATGTTTGGTCTAGTTCACACCATAACATACATTAAATTCTAACTATTAAATCATAGGATACTTTGGACATGTAATTTATTTCTTTTGTACATTTTAGTACATTGGTCCTTGATTAATCTAAAGTGCCCTCCCAAAGGTGTACTCACTAGTTTTGCATCTTTCATATTGAACCTAAATAATACATTCTTAATGTATTCTTCTTGAGACAATGTCAATTTTCTATTTTTATTGTCTCTTGTTATTCTCATACTAAGGATTTACTTTACATCACCTAAATCCTTCATTCCAAATGAATCTTCTAGTTTTATTTTGATCACATTTATATCATGCATGTTAGACCCTACAACAAGCATGTCATCTACATAAAATAAAAAGATAATATAGTTATCATTATCTAGTCTCTTAAAGTAAACACAATGGTTAGAATGACATCTACTATAACCTTGTTATATAATAAGCATGCCAAATTTTAAATACCACTATCTTGGAGCTTGATTTAAGCCATACAAACTCTTCTTCAACCAGCACACCATTTTCTCCTGACCTTTGACTTTGTATCCCTATGGCTACTCCATATATATTTCCTCCTCCAAGTCACCATGAAGGAATGTCAGATTCATATCTAACTAGTCAAGGTGAAAATATTATAATACTATCAAACTTTAAATACTTCTTATATAATTCATTTTAACTACTAGAGAAAATATTTCATCAAAATTTATACCTTTCTTTTGTGCAAACCCCTTTATAGCATGTCTATCTTTGTACCTCTTTTTGCCTCCATCTTCTTCCTTCAACCTATAAACCCATTTATTTTGCAATGCTCTTTTACCTATAGGAAATTGAACCAAATCTGAATTTTGGTTATGTACCAATGATTCCATCTCTTTTTTCAATCCTTGCTCCCACTTATTTCTAGTTTCTACCTTCATTACTTCTTCATAGCTTTCTGGCTCATCACCATCAGTTAATAATAAATAATAAAGTGAAGGATATTATCATTCAGGGAGTCTACTTACCCTAGTAGATATTATAAATACACTTTAAAGAGTTTGAGGTACTTGTATTTATTGCACATTCTAATTTGAATTTCATTTCTAGTGATTTCATCAAGTACTACGTATTCAGTATTTGTCTTTTCTTATTTCTTTCCCTACAACTAATATTTTTACATAACATTCACATTAAAGATCACATCTCTACTCCTAATGATTTTATGATTTTCAAAATCCCATAAATACTAACCAAAATCATTAACTCCTTATATAATAAAATTACATTTCTTTTTGCTTCAAGATTGGTTTTATTTTATTTATCAATATGGACAAATGCTTCACAACTAAAATTCTTTAAAAAGGAGTAATCTACATTTTTTCCTATACATGCTTCTTATATAATTCCACCATCCAAAGGACTTGAAGGCCCTTTATTTATTAAGTAAATATCAGTGTTTATAGCATCTACCTAAAACTATAAGGGCAACCCTACATGTAATCACATGCTCCTTGCATGCTACATGATTGTCATGTTCATGCTTTTTGACATACCATTTTGTTGTGGTGTTTTTAGAATCATCTTTTCTCTATGAATCCCATGGGATGAAAAATAATTATCAAATTCCTTATTGAATTATTCACCTCTATTATCTGATCTAACACAATTCAACTTATTTTTTATCTCATTCTCAACCAAATATTTCCATTTCTTAATAGTATCAAAAACATCAATTTTTTTTATTATGAAATAAACCCAAGTTTTTATAGTTACATCATTAATAGAAGTAACATAATAATAATAACCACTAAAGGATGGTACCTGAGTTAGTCCCTATACATCTATATGAATAATCTCTAATTGTTCATCCTTCTTTGTCTTCCCAAATCTGAGAAATTTAACTCTCTTCTATTTTCCATACATATAGTTATCACAAAAATCCAAATCCACCTTCTTTAAATCTAGAAATAAATTCTTTGAGTGGAAAACTTACATCCCCTTCTCACTCATGTGCCCTTATCTATGGTGCTATTATTTTATATCTACTTTTATAGAAGATAAAACAATATAAGAGTCAACATTATCATTAGATAAATATAATGTACCTACCTTCTCTCCTTTTTCTATTACTAGTGACCTTTTGAAAAATTTATACAAATATAACTATGCAGCCCTCACTTCCTAAATGCCTTGATGAAATTAGATTTATTCTCAAACTAGTAACATGCCTCACCTCGTTCAACAACCATTTATTTCTATTCCATTATTTTATATGTATCTTACCCTTTCTTACAATTTTACAGGGTTCACTATCACCCAAATAACCTATCCAAAATCACCTTAAACATATTCTTGAAAATATTTATTATGGGGTGTAGCATGAAATGAATCCCTTGAATCTAAAACCTAAGAATAATTAATATTATCTAAATAAAGGATTAAAGTATATTATAACACATCCCCTGCTACATTTACTTCCTAAATTTTATCTTATTGTCCATGTCCTTGTTTTCTTTTTTGGAACCAACAATCTTTCTTCAAGTGTCCTTCCTTCCTACAAATCTAGCACAAAAACATTCATATGGATTTGGATCTACCCTTCTTAGACTTATCATAATTCCCTAGTCCCTTTCCTATATCCTTTTGTCTTCCCCTATGCTCTATAGTAAAAGCATTACTTGATGTCTCACATGTGCTTTCCCATCACATTTCCTCACTAAGAATAACACCAATAACATCATCAAACTTTAAAGTGTTTAAACTAGAGATAAAATTACTCATATCCATGACTAAACCATTACAAAATTTTGGAAATGAGCATAGAATCAAAAGAGCCCTAACTTCGTCATCAAAATTTACTCTTACAAAGCTTAACTAATTTGTGACCATGTTAAATTTATTTAAATGATTAGCAATAGACCCACCTTATGACATTTATAGATTACATAAATTCTTCATAAAAAATACCTTGTTAGAGGCTAGGTATTTTTCATCCACTATAAACAATGCTTTTATCACATCCACTATTGTCTTTTCTTTTTAAATATTGAAGGCTACCAATTCTACCAAGTATAGTTTTATTATTCCTAGTGCCTTTCTATCAAAAACCTCCTAATATTTATCCTTCATAGTCATTTACTTCTTTTCTATTCCACCCAATGGTAGGAAAAGATCCTTATGATATATATGGTCATCCATTTACATATTCCATAGCTGGTAGTTTTGGCCATTAAATTTCTTGACCTTAAAATTTCCTTCTATCATTGTTCTCACTCAAACTAGGAACCCTCTTTTCCTATGAGTTTATCTATCAAATAATCCTTTTGATATAATACCAATTTTTAGTAATATAGAATGTAGAGAAATATTAATGAATTAAAGATGGAAATAAAATGTAAAATACACAACATAATAGAGACATAGGTTTAACATGGTTCACCCAATATGGAATAATCCACATAGAAATAACCATCCCTTCTTATTATTTAGTCTAATAAATAAATGGAAAAACCTACAATACATCCACTATAATATCGCCTTCACTCACACACAATAAGTTTCTATGATTACAATGCACTCATATCAAAGGAGGGTTACATATTAGGTAAAAAAATTCACAAACATAATTTATACTATTATATCTATGACCTAATAGTGAATGGTCTAGATTTAATAAAAAATTATAATATTTTATAATGTATTTTTAACAAAAAAATTATTCAAGGGTGAATCCTCTAAACCCCCACCAGGGGGCTCCAATTATGTTCACCACCCCCTAGACCTCCATGGTAACCTTAGTGCGGGGGGAGGGGGTTGCATTACCCCCACACACCCCCTATCAATAACTAGGCATTATAATAAGATTAGGCTCTAGCATCCAACACATCCCTCATATATAAAAGGAATAATTACAATAGGATTTTAATATATAAATAAGACTCCTTGAGTATAAAATTAAAGAAGATTACAAGGTTTATAGATTTTAGATATTTAGAGATTCAAATATTAGACAATTCAAATGATAGATATTAGTAAATTTATACATAGTACATGGGCATATGCCATTCATGTACATTCATTTTACATAAATTTTAGATACAAGTTCTAAAATTTATCCTATATGTGCATAACATTATATATCAATTAGTATAGATTCAAGGACATGCTACTACTCAATGAAAATATACAAAATAACATAGTTATAGTTGAATAGAGATTAGTTTCCATTTCACTTCACACTTATCATATCTATGATAATGATGCTATCATGGACATGGTCCATTATATTTTGATCATGAATTATATTCTACATTAACCAAAACTACATAATCAAAATCTAAATACATGATGGGGACATGAACATTGTTCATTCCATTAAAATAATGCATTATTATTTTTAAAAGGATTTAAGTTGATAAAACTAGAGATAAACATTAAATTTTTAATCCATAATCCATCTATAGTGGTTGATTCATTTTATAGTGAACCTTACTAATTGGTTCTCTAATTTTCCTACATAGTAATCTCTTTGAGTTGAACCTAGTTACATGGTTCTCTCTACCTTCTTTATACATAGTTATTTGGATTAGTATATTGTGTAATTTTATCTACATTCATGAGGGTTGCAGTATATTGCCTTCCTAACTCAGGATCATATATATCTACATATGTTTAGGGCATAATCACACAAAATATTTAATAATTTAATAAGGAAGCATCATCTCCAACAAGTTATAAAGGTGACATGGTTTTCACCAACACACATGTACTATAACTCTCACTCTTTCAATTTTAATATTTTATATTTCACATATTGACATTGACTTCTTAATTATTATTACAAGTTTTCATAGAGCAATGTTATGCATTTGTACCCATCTAAGTGTGTTGTACATATTCAATTACATTAGATATTTTTACTCTAGTAATTCTATTACTAGAATAAAATGGGGGAATTTGTAAATACTGAAATCTAGTCTTTGGTACTAAAAAATGACAATCTTGACACACATTTACCATGCATAGCTTGATAAATTAAACAAGGTACTAATTCATGATTATTTCACACTTAAATGTTATATTATGAATTAACCCTTCCATTTTGATATTATACACCTATAAGAACGTCACTATCTATTTTAAACCTGTAAAATATCATGCATAGACATCTCTTGACTCTCAACTCAGTATATCTATACATGGATCAATTCTACTAATTAAGGTCATTATCTCTAGTTAATAATGGCATATTATAGTTATAAATAGTTATTTGTCCTTTGACATAACCAATAATATGTAGGATTTGTTAGACCCTGCCTCTCCTAAAAGGAAGAAGATCCCGTGAGGAAAATGCTTCCCCAAGGTCTAAGTGTACTAGGTCTTGGTATGTTAGTATTCAATAAGTTTTATGATGTGAAATATTAATTTTAATGGGACTATTTTATGAATTAAGGTTCAAGTTACTTTAATTATTAAATTTAGTAGGAGGTTGCATACTTTCTAATAATACTTGCAATGTTCAACCTCAAATATAAATCAATTTTTTTTTAGACTTGCATATAAAAGGAAAACTAATTTATCTACTATTTTACCACATCCATAAACACAACAATGCTACAATGGTGATAAATAGAACATGAAATAGTAATCAAGATAAAAATTTACTTGTAGATTGATTTTCTTGATACCAAGTCCCTAAGCTAACACACTTTTAAAATAAAATACAAAAGAGAAAGGGTAAAGATAAAGAGATCCTAATACTATGAATATTAGGTTGAGATGCATGATTTAATGAGCTCCATTAATATAATCCTTGTTGAGTCAAACCTATCACAACTCCACTAAAGATGATGCAAGATCTAGGGAAGATTGACTATGAAAATGTAATGGCATTACCACCATAAAACATGCACATGAAAATGTCTACACACAACCCCAATAGTCTTCAAACATCAAGATTTTATTTTTTATTAACAAATTTCAGATCCCATACAAATATTAAGCTATAAAATTCACCTAAACAACAACAAAACTAACAAAAAGAGTAAAAAAGCAAAACTAATATCAAAATCTATAAATAATAATAATAAAAAGTGTCTAGTTATTTGTCTCTCTTATAATTCACAAAGAGCCATCCTCAAGAAAGGTTTTTAAAATCATTTTTTTAGGAGATCAAACATAAATTAAAATTATGTGATGCCAAGACTTGAATACATAAGTAGATAGTTATTCTATGTGGATTCAAAAATGTAGTTGAGAACTTTTATAGGACACCATACTTTTGTCAATATGGAAGCAAATTTTGTTAGTCAAATTTAGCTGGAAGTGGTTTAAAATGCCTTGGGACTATCATTAAAAATTTTCCATGCATGTCCTTACAGTAAATAAATCTCTTTTTTAAGTTGGATTTATCTTTAAGGCATTTATGCCTTCTCTAAAATGTGTACTCCATACTCTTCATAAGTGTCAATAGTTTAATCTACACTTGATTTGGATACCTCTATCAATTATAGGTGACATTATATCTTGAAATTTTTCAATTTTTAGTTTCCTTTTTGATTTTACATTTAATTCCACATCTACTTTACATTTGATATATTAAAGTTAGGCCATGTTCCTTGTAGTTAGAACCAAATCCCCATTCTTACTCAAGATGATGATCTTATCTATTATGCCCTTGACACAACCAAAACATGCTTAACACATTATGATTAATGCATCTAACCAAATTTCACATTGAATTATACATTTAATTCATCCATCTATTATGTTGGTGAGAAACTAATTTTTCTTTCCCTACGCTTTCATACTTGAGAACAATAATTTTTAGCTTTTGATAGTTTTAATGACTAGATAGGCCATAAATCTTAGTCCCCTCATATTTTTATGTCACCATTACCAAATGGCCCTTCCTTAACTTCTCATTGCATTCCCCTCGCTAGGCTCTTGGTTTGGTTTGGTGGGTCTCACTTTACCATTTGGTAGTCTATTGATGCCCTCATGATTTAATCTATCTTTCATCTCCATAATCACCATAGCCATGTGGGTTATCTGTATTATCCTAGGCTATCCATGCTTTTATATGGCCATGTGGTCTTTAGCTCAAAAATTTCAATCACTATGATCTCTCAAGATCCCAAAATGGAACCAAGTGATGTAATCCTAAGCCCTTGAGGGCACATAGCTCTACCATTATAGATCCATCCCCAAGTCATTAGGCTCTTAAGATGGCATCAATTATAGCATGGATATTTATGGATTTGGGGGCATAGATATTTACACATATCATTGACTCTCTAATGTGTAAGATTACCAAGATCATGCCACGTGGCATGGTATTGGGACTTAGAGGATTTAAAATGATAGCCTTTTTTTGAAAAGGATTTGACTATGGAGCTATGTGTTGACATGATTTATGTATGGAAAGATCTTGAGGGCCCCTAGGAAGTCTTTAAAAATTGTGATAAAACAATAAATTTGATGAAATAAAGATTTTTTAGAAAGCCAAGTTTTTTTAGGAGAATTTTTTGTGAGAAGCAATCAATTAATACAGGAATTAAAATTAGTCATTTTCATAAAATAGAGATTTAATCCTAAAACATAATAAAATTATTTAAACTAAAATGAAATAGAATTTATTCATACCTAGGTCTATAACATCATGATTACTTAATATTTAATTAAATCTCAAATGAAGCATTGAAAACATTAAGACAATTTACTATGAGAAGAATAATCTTGAGTTAAACTACCAAAAGAAAGCCATAAAAGGATTTTAAATTATAGATAAACTTGACAAAATAATAGGTCCAACATTAAAATGGGTGAATACTAAATCATTTCAACACATAAAAATACTTCATAGGCTTCAAATGGACCTACAAGTTAGACATTAGTACTAATGGATAAAAGCTTAAACTGAATTGAACAAAATGCAAAGGCATTAGAAACCTACATGAATAATCATTTGTAACTTAACATCTAGACAGCTAAAAATCAAGGATGTTATCAAGTATAGACATCAAAAAAAATTTGAAGAGGCCTTCTATACCTAATAAATCAATATTTATCTCAAAATAAATACGGTCCCCCTTTTTAGCTTGAAAATGAGGCATGTTGTGTAAGTAACAAAAAATGGTGACTATTTCTAGGAGATACTTCTAAGTATATTAAGAATATCAAATCTCTACTTCTCATTCAAACACAATCATTGTATACAATCCATAATAAAAATAAAAATCAAAACATGAAGGTGCAAATCTCTACCTTAGAACATGGCATACTAAATTGAAATTCTACCTAAAGACCATTGGTGTGTGAGTTTTATATGATTAATTTAGATATCTTACAAGCACACATAATAAATCATATTTATCTAAAGGTCACTATTGAAAAGAGAAATTATTTTAAAATTTTGTTGAGGATGGGAATGGAATGGACATTACTATTCTACCATTTGGGTGTTTATGGCCTCATTAGAGATATCTATGGTCCTTCCTAAGGCCTTGATCTACTACCAACCAAGATATAAATTTTTTGGTGGAGATTACCAAGTTCACCCTTTTGAGAAGAAATTTTATATTTTATGTTTTTCACATTTATTTTTAAAGGAAAATTTTCTTTTTTATATCTATAAAGGGTTGGGGACCAAGACATGGGTTGAGTGATAATCAATAAGTACACAATTAAATTAAGTAAAGGCTAAAATTTTTGGAGCTACATTATGCTTCATATTTTATGTTAAGTTCATTTTATGATATTTAAAACATGAAAATAATAATTTATAAATTAATATTCTCTATTTCAAATCTTTTTCCTTGAGCATTCTAATGATACAAGGAAAACACATCAATTCATGCAAGTAATTGAAAAAGGTTTTAAACATTTTTACACACTGGAATGCCCTTGGTGTTATTCATAAAACATTTTCCCATTAACTATACTTGATAAATCATGGGAACCCTTAGGTCAAAACATTAGGTTCAACTCAAAAATCAATGTCACACACATGAACCAAACATCAAAAATCAAAGCAAACAGACAAAAGGCAATAAGAGCAAACCCAAACTAAAATAAGGAACAAGAAGTAAAGCAAACCAACAAAGAAGAAAGAAATAAGAAATTATTTATATGGTGTTCCATGCACATTAAATCCTATAAGTAATGTTTGAGTAATTTTATATTGATGGGTAATGGGACATCCTCACCAGTTAGACACCTTAGGTAGAAAGTGTTCTTGTCCAAGATTTCAAAAATTATATAGGGACCTAGCCATAATGCATCAATTTTTTTATGATTCCCCTTGTGTTCACAATCCTTATTCCACATAAGGACTAGGTATTATACCTAAAATTATTTTTGTTTATATCCTTTATCAAGCCAACATTTGATAATCCCTTGGTATTTACTAAAGTGCAATAAGGTTGCATCACCTTTTTCATCCAAGTACTTAAAATTCAAGAGGCAGACCTCTACCTAGTCATTTGATCCCAAATAATCAATCATATCTAAAAGGTATGAATCCTTAAGTTAAATATAAAAATATTTAATTGGACATTAAATAAGTGGTAATGATAAGTGCCTAAATCTACTTTAGTTCTAGTCCTATCAACCCGTAATACAAATTTCAAGACATTATTCTAATTCCTATGATTCGTTTCTAGTGTCCTCTTAATTATGTTTATAAAATTATTATTAGTGGATTCTGTTAGTCTATTTCATCATGGTTAATAATTATAAGATAATTTTAGTATTACCTTGTGATCATATGCCCATTCCAATAATTTCAAAGAGGAAAAAGTGGGTCCATTATTGATGTATAACATCACCATGTAATAAAAGAGTCATTATATTTGATAGTGTCTTAATGAACATTTTAGGGTTTTTAAGGTTTTATGGGTCTTATATGGTATTTATTTAGGTATTAAATTTATAATAATTCTTTATATTGTTTTTTATTTTCCACTATTAATTTTCTTAACAAATTCCAAGTTTGAAAATTTGAATTTAAGAACTAGTCTTTATGAGGTGTTATGAGTCTTGTGAGGAATGCTATGGTTAGTAAATTATTATAAAATGTATTATAATTACATATTAATATTACATTGGTATTTTAATTTAAAATTCATAAATAAAATAATTAAAATCAAGAAAACAAGAAAATGTAAGTGCCTTCAACATGGGATGGCAAAAAAATAGAAGTTTGTTTTGCATGTTTTATATTTATAAAGATTATAAATTTTTGTGGATAAGGTGTGAGTTTTGAGTGAGTATAGAGGTTAAAATTATACATAGGTATAGGGTTTAAATAATCAAAATAAATAAAAATATTTTCAATAACCTCTACCTAACTTGTCAAGGGTATATACTGGGCAGTATATGTATGGATAAAGTTGAATAAAATGATGTACTTGAAGAATATTTGTTGAATTTTAATTTAAGTGTTTTATTTTATTTATATTCATGATTATTTATATTTATTAAGACCATTATTCAATGTAATAAAGTATAAACTTACAACATAGTCAAATTTAGAACACCATGTTCTTAGCACAGTCAAGAAAGTAACTATTTGTGTGTTGTTGTGAGTTGTATTTAACGATATGAAAGATTTAAAGAATTGTTTAAATTTAATTTTTGTTGAGATTAATTATACAAAATAATTATAATTCCTTTATAATATTAAAATTCCATTAAAACCTTGTTATTCTATCACATAACCTAGATAAATAGTATTATGTTTTTTCAATTATCCCAAAATATAAGTTAGTTGGTATGATATCTAATTGTTTAAGGATTATTGAAGGGTATAAAGTAAGATAATAATATGGAGTTGGTATTTTGGGATATTTTTCATCTATTTGGTTTATAAAAATACATAGGAATCAAGAATCAAAGAACATGTACACATAGGCAAGATATGTAACTTAAGAATTATGTTAACTTACTCACTTGAGATTTATTATGATGGATAAAGGTCAAAAAACTATTGAGAGATTTGTATTAAGGTTGGTATAAATATATAAAATATTTACATCCCTTTTATATTCTTTAAAGTTTTATTTAAGTGTAAGAAATCATTCAGACTATCATACAATCTTGTAAAAATCCCCAAAACCCTATATTTCAGCTTATAAGAGATGATTGAAGGTTAGAAAAATACAAATAATAGTTAGAGGATTTGAAGGAACGTATTTTAGACCTATTCCAAGTGATAGAAGCTATTGAAGTGATTTTAAACTCTTTAAATTTCTTTTTATTAACTCTCAACCTACACAAGACTATTGAGATTAAACTAGAGTTAAAAAAAGGAAACTCCAATAACTCTAGTTTTATTTATCCAAAATTCACAAACCTTGGTGGTATTATGTAGTTTCATGTAGTGTAAATTATTAATATTTTTTAAGTATGGCACAATATGGATTTTTATGAAAACCTTGGTGTGACCTTGAACTAGGCCTAATAGAGACCTAATTAAGAGGAATAAGGTGAGATAAAAGGTTCTTAACTTGGGATTTGTGAGAAATTTTTATGGAGAGATGTAAGGGCTTAATAGGTTCCCAAATATGTCTTTATATTTTTTATATACTCTATGGATTGTTCTAACCTGGTAGGTTCGTATGTAAATAGGGTTACTAGGAAAAGAGTCCTTAAAAAAGAAAGTGTGGGTTAGAAGGATAGTTATTTTTTGTAGATTTTTATATTGATTTAGATATTTCATATTGTTAAAATAGATAAGGAAAGGAACTTAAGAGTCCTTATGAAGGGACAAGAACCCTGGGTCTATGCTTTAGGCTTTTAGGCTTATGTACAAAACGAGAGAGAGAGAGAGAGAGAGAGAGAGAGAGAGAGAGAGAGAGAGAGAGAGAGAGAGAGAGAGAGAGAGAGAGAGAGAGATTAATGGAATGTGGAGTATGGAAGAAGGTGTATGAGAATATTTTTATGGAAATGAGAGAGAGAGAGAGTAAATAGGTATATAATGTAGTGACATTGAGATGTCAATAACATAGGAAAGAATATTATGCAAGGAAGAATCCTATTGAAAACAAAAGTAATAAAAGGTTTAAAAAAGGGGCGGAGAATCTATCTCAATAAGGTATTGAAGACAAATAATCATAACCAAGTAATGGCATGAAATCATTGCATGTTTTAATTTTTTCAAGTGTATAGGTTTCCTCTTCATAAATTATCACATACTAATGCATAATTCATTCCAAACCTTATGACAATGTGATCCTCTAAGAATTACATAACTATGTTGCTTGTGAAATTATTGAATGGTAGATGCTTACATTTATTAGTGTATTATTTTTTGGAAATGAGGATGAATTTAAGGCTTGGAGATGAAATCTAGTTGACTACTAAAAATCTAGTCCCTAGTTTACAAATGGTCAAGCTTTGACTACTGAATTACATTAAGAGAACCATCCACTTGCCAATTTCATCTCCAGGTAGAAATTATGTGGATAAAAAGTGACAAAGTGGGTCTAAATTAACAATGACATATGTTGTTTGATAGATCATGTAGTGACAAGGCTTTTCATCTATAAAATAGATAACAAGGCAATCACATTTTATTTTAGTATAATTGATGACCAAATTTGATCGTGCAAGTCAAATTGGGGCAACCCTAGGTAAAAACTTGGTATTTATATGTTTTAATGGGTCTAACATTTATTCATAAGGTGTATTATAGGTCATTTATTTTGTTTTCATGTTATATTAACCTTGGTCAATTAGTCTTTTAGTCCATTTATCCTTTTGAGTCATTTTGAGGTCCTAAATAGAGAATTTAATAGGTTGTACAAAATCTTTGATAAATGTGAAGATTAAAAAATATGATTTCACATCCCATGTGTCTTAAGAGGTCTTAATCAATTGTCATAACTTAGAAAGAAAGGGCAATTTTCTTGAGAGAAAAAGGAGAGTTTAGCACTTGTACATCCAATGGGGAAGTGTGCCACATAGAAGAAGATCATATAATGTATCTTCAGATTCCTCAATCTCATTTACACATTTGAAATGCTCTGGAAGTGTCATTTTGGGCCCAAAACCATTTTGATCTTTTTTCAATCTTCTAGACATATAGAACAAATCTTCATGTTTATACTTGGTATGGCTAATAGGGGAGATTCTAGACCATACACCTTGGGGAGGTGAATTTAAACTCAGAGAGCTTCATTTATATAAAAGATTTTGATAATGGTGTTTTGTACTTTATGAACAATCTGCATGACATTGACTATGCTTTTTTGTTTGCCAATCTATGCACTCTATAGATTTTACTCCATTTTAGGTAGTTTTATATAATCTAGCTACTGAGATTGATTCTAAAGGATGTTTAATATATCTTATAAATATCTCCATGTTTTTTTTATAATTTTAATGTGTTTTTATACGCTAATCATCTTGATTTATAGGAGAGAACACCATTTTGTGTTATAGGCAACTTTTCACCATTTATAGGATTTCTTGCTTTGATAGTGGTGTTTGGAGGGTGAATATAAGTTATTTTATATGTTTTAAATGTTAATTGGTCACCTTCACCTCTAAATATCTTCTCCAAAGTCAATTCTTCATAGAATCATAGTCATATACAACATATTCAGTTAGGTAGCCATGACTGTAC